>CM060964.1:255502304-255522304 GCA_030765045.1 Tenodera sinensis | reverse complement strand
TTTCATATCTCATGGATATTGGTTTTGCCATTACAGATGGTCAGCAAGTAAATATGGAACAGCATACTGAGACACCCGTGTGGCAGCACAAATGTCAATCACAAGGTAATTTCTTACCAATAATAGGCTTATGGCTGGAATTATGCATAAACCTGCCTTCTACTTGGCCCTACATCTTCAGGAAGCCAACCACTCAGCTTTTCGCATTTTCCTATCTAGCACTCCATGCACTGTTGAAAAGAGGTCTAACCAACAAGTTTTAGCCAATCATCTTCCACATTTTTCTTCTTCTTTGACATTCAAAAGTGCAGAATTTACCCTGCATTGTCAAAACAATAATGTACCTAAATTTTGCTAAATTTTTGTGGATAAACGTGAAAATTTGCATATAGTTTAATTTGTTACGAAATTTGTGAGTAGTTTGTAGGCTGCAACATCCACAAACCGAATTTCATGGTAATAACAATACATTTTATGTATAAAGCCATGTGTTTTTAGCTTTTCTCAAATCACAAAATTTAAGGATCTCTATGCATTAGATATACCAATACAGCAAAACCTGGATTATTGGTCACCGGTTAACCATTTGGCTCATTAAGTCATCATCTTATGTTGTTTTGAATATAGTTGTGGGAACAACATGCACACATAACGGCTCAATTCAAGCTGTAATTGAAGGCTAAACCCATTACAGTTTATTCACATTTATGATGTGTCCTAGATCTGTATTTGCAGAATTAATATTAACTCTTGAAAACAGTTGTTCTGATGCCTTTAACTGTGTATTACTTAAGTTTTAGAGGTTAAGCAATCAGACAATAATTGTAACGAGCATAATGCACTATTTCACCTAGTGATGTAACAACAAAATGACAAAAAATGGATGCAAGGGAGTAAGCACATGCATTTGTATTGGTTTTATGCAACAAAAACTGTTAGTTCTTACATTGCAGCTTTGCCCTATAGATAATAATCACCTTCATTGCCATTTTTCTCAATATACAAGAAATGTACCATAGACCTTCGTTTAATGAGTTTTTTGAGTAATTGGTTATTAAACCTGCTGCTTATATTAATCAAGTTGAATTTCCCATAAGTTTTAATTAACCATCCTACCAGCCACTCCATAATAATGGTTAATTGTGGTTCTACTGTATAACTAAAATAACTCTTTTTTTAAAAAAAACTAGGACACATCATATTTAATATTTTGAGGTCTTCCAGACCATTTATTTGTGTCATTTAAGTTTTGTTTCTATTTTACCAACAGTTGCCTATGAAATAAGTTGCCAATCTGAATGAATTTCAGTGAGAAGTAGGCATATTTCATGTGTATACCTTCTGTCAGCAATTCTCATCATAAGAATTTCAATCTCTTCAGTTTCTGTTAGAGACATTTTATTTTAGACTGATATAAATAAAAGTTTCTTTTTACAAAAAAAATCTGTACACAAGCTGTTCCCAAAGCCACCAAACCTCCTGTATGAAATACATTAAATTTTGTGTGTAATTAAAAGAAGTCGCTTAACATTCAGAAAAAAATGAAAAGATGAATAGGTTAACATTTAAAAATATTGCCAATGTCACATTCTTTAGAATAAATTATCTGCTTTTGAAAACATCTGCTTTCCAAAGAATATTTCTTTCAAAATATTATATCTGAGACATCCAAGCACCTTTTAAAAAACCTGGTAAGTTACACCCACTATCATTTATTTTTACATGGCTATTAGAAACACTTCTTACAGAAGCTTATTTTTCTGTATACATAATGTTAATTGAGATAAACATTTGTAGAAATAAGTTCCTCACACAATTCACTCTAGGTACATGGGGATACAGGAAATTAACCCTCTATTGCCTGAATTATTTTGCTACATATGCCGTTCTTCCTCTAATTCGAAACCGGTTTAGATTAGGCGGTCTGAGAGGCCTTCAGCCTGCTGGCTCGGATAGCCATGATCGTTAAGGCAACACGTAGTGCACTGGCCATGCACTCAAAGCCTGAGGTCGTGAGTTCGAGACTCGGCAACCGCAGTCAAATGTGCCTGTGGTAAAGGACGGGGAGGGCCCACATAAAATAACCGGTGTGATGGCACGCGTGGATGATGACGGGGTATCATTTGACTGCGGTTGCATGGATTTTGCTTCTTTTCTTTAAAAAAAAAAACATTACAATATAAATTGTAAAAATAATACTTTTTTACAATTCAAACTGTCTCAAATATGTATTTTTAATTGGTGACAGACAGTATAACAAGAATATAGCAGAAAAAAAAGTTAAAACTAGTACAAATAGGAAAAAAAGCTTATGTATCTTATAAGTCACACCAGACAATAAAGGGTTAAAGCAAGAGTCAAATATTTTAAAGGTCACAATATGCTGGCCTTGAAATTCCAGTCTTTCCATGATGTTGCAAGAAATAACTGAAGGTGATGCTACTTCAAAAAGTTATGTACTGAAAAATTAAAATCAATAGCAATAGATATCTAGAAATGGCTGATGCCACAAAAAGTTATTTGAAACAAATTGTGTTTTATAGAGATCTACATTTTTGGTTTATGGTTTCTGTTCACAAATACAATAAACTTGTTGATAAAAATAGGTGCAGTTTGTCATGTATTATTGATGCTATTAAGTTCTGTGACGAGTTTGAACTAGCCCTGCGTGGCCACAACGAAACAGACAATTCCGTCAACTCAGGTGTTTTTAAAGGTTAACCCCTAACATGCTGACCTGTCATGGCATGTAATACGTCCTCTGATTGGTAATCAGAGGATATGGTCGGTGAATTTATTTTGATAACTCTCCCGGTCAGGTCGGTGAGACCCGTAAACCAACGACAGGTGTGGTCCTCCAGACATTCTGGGGGTTGTGAGAGAGCGATGTGACCACCAAAACATAAAAATATGGTGCTCTCTAAAAAGCGGTTACTATTACTGCTATTGCTCTCTTCAATATCATCAGTGAAAAATATTGGAGAGCAAGAGGATTAATGACTTCATTGTCAGAAATCCAGCATTAGCTAACAACAACATTTTTGGTTTAGTAAGCCTACTATCTCTTATACTGGGTGAGTAATGCTTGAGGCAACTGCAGAACCAGCCAGCAGCCCTCTGCAGAGCTGGAAAGCATATTTTCTCTCTGGTATGCAACACTTCAGTGTGAGTTGAAACCTTTAGTTTACTAGTTATACAAAGGTGTACAAAACTCCTTCCAAAATAAGAAAACTTCAAACACTATTCCCTGAAAATTCAGGGTAAACATTTGTCATGTAAATATTTCAGGTACTGGAATCAAAACTGTTAAAGCCTTTTTTAAGAAAATAAACAATGAAACATTTTGTATGTAAAAGTTAGTGTGGGGTGAGAGGATTTTTTTTTTAATTCCTCAAGTTGTATCTTAGGAAGATACAGGACTAAAAATCAAATTTGACTCCATAAATATGCTGAAATCTGAATATCAAATTTTGGGTGGAGTCCAATATTTCCTTTACCTACTAAGTATGTGGTAGAGAGAGTAAAAATGTGTTTAGGTTCATTTTATTGGTATTATACATTACTTATGGAACACACTGAATAATAATACTTAGCTTGCAGCAGTGGTGTGTGCTGCTTTAGGAACAGGCTGTTGTTAAAGTAGTACATTGATGACTTAGTTGTCAGAGGTCCAGCATTGGCTAACAACAACATTTGGTGTAACAAATAGTTTCAATAATACTTATATAAGGTCAAATTTATGCCAATAACAAAATCAGCAATTTTTATTAACAAATAAAAACATACAAACAAATATTCAACTTAAAATCTAAATGAGAAATACAATAACACGGAATGAACGTTCTTTTCAGTACTATTTAAAACGTCTATTCTTCTTACTCAGCTTGGACGGCTCCTTGGGGCAGTGCCTCTGTGATATTGCACTACCTTAAAAAAAGGGAAGAAATATGTAGTTTAAGTTACTTGTATACTCTAAATGCAGTTATGCTTACTATTATTCAGGGCGCAATGAAATGTATTGGTTAGCAACAGAAAACCACAGAAGTTGAAGGAAGTGCCTATAAGTTGTAAGTTGCAACAGAATTATATTACCATTCTATGGATCCATGCTACTTCAAATGTAGCATGTATTGACGACACTGTGAAGATTCACTTTAGACACTGTTATGTAGTAAGTGGAGGGACAAAGTGATAGGCCAAATCCATGCCAGTTAGTACCTGTCAGCTATCGGCAGCACATGCCTATCAGCAGTACCAGGTAATGTGTACAATTAATTATTTTGTTGTTTAATGATGCTGTCAATTGCCAGGAGCCAATATGTACACCTAAGACTAGTATGTTATATTGAGAAGTGAGAAATAAGGCACTTTATTACTTTACAGTGTAAAAGTTAGCGGAAAAATGTGTTTTGTTATACAAATTTGTTATTAATTCCCCTTTGTTCATGCTTAGGTATAATTAAATTAGCCTTTGTTTTCTAACAATATACCTGCACTGCCAGCATACAGCAGGCAATTAAAAGGGAAGTCTGCTTTTGCTAAGAAAACTAAAAAATTTAGAATGCACAGGAACTGCAATGTGATATTTTCTTTATTTTAACAAACATGAATAAGGTTTGTTTTTGATTAAGTAGCCCATTTTCTAAATAATTGTTAGAAGACAGGGTAAAAGTGAAATACCTGGCAAGACCAGCTCCTAATCTACACATTAATATAGAACAAAAAAGTACGAGTTAACCACGTAGGAATTAAATAGGACATTTATATGAAAAATAAATGGTTCTCTGGATGTGGTCAAAAATGCTTTATTCTGCTTTCTGTGTGTTATGTTGTTTAGTGATGATAACCATTGGTCACAAAAAGATGTAGTCTATTTTTTCTTGAAGTTCTTCCTCACTTTGTGCTTTCATAAAGCTATGGATTGGTGAATAAGTCTTTAAGAATCAATTAAAATTTACTTTTAACTCCAAAATGAAATAATGGGTCAGTTTTCTAAACCTGTATTGTTTTTAGCCCTACAGCAATTTAAAGCCCTCTGAGGCCTGTATGTATTTCAGTCTGCTACCCTTAAATTGTCATTTTGCTATCACTGTAGTAGACTTTGTTCTTCAAAAGGATACATTTTACCTATCATACAGCTCTTATTGCCTGCATTTATTAAGGATAAATTTTAATATGGTATATTTGTAAACAATAGCTGTTTATTGCAACTTTTAGTACCTAATGCTAAAAATTAAAATATTTTTAATTCATGTTGTGAAAAGAAGTCTCTAAAAGTTTGTTAGATATATGTGTATATCCCTCCCTAGGGCGTATGCTTTATGCAGAGGTTACTCTCATCACCCAGCTGCTGTGATATGTGTATATACAGTTATTTATTTATGTAGCTTTTTTTTAGTTAACATTTTGTAATCATTTTTATTCAGATTTACTGTCATACTGTCAGGACAGATTTATAGGTTAGTGTTTATAAACAGAGTTCATAGTAATAATAAGTTTTTCCGGGGAAGGCCGCATCTTGGTTGTGATGTTGTTGTCAACGTTTCACCCTACTATGTAGAGCTTCTTCAGGGCTAATGCTTTCTTTGGCAGCACCGCAGGAACTGTGCTAACTCTTCAACTTCTTACTTATTTATATCTTGGCCGTAGAGGTTAGAGCCGGTCCTCTGGTTCTCATTGGCTGATGGTCCGCCAATCCTCGCATTCTTATCAATATTTGCCAAACAGTGTGGAGATGTCTTCAGTTATCCCTGTTGATACTTTCTTTTAATTTAAATATTTCTATGCTTTCCCTGGCCATTCTATATGTAAAATGGTCAGAGTTAACTAGTAACTGTATTTGGTCGAAATCTATATGGTGTTTCATGGATATGGTATGTTCAGCCAATGCTGGTTTTTTGGGTTGGTTTAGTTTTAAACTTCTGATATGTTCTTGCCGTCTGATTTTTATTGGTCTGCCTGTCTGCCTATGCCACTCCACAATCACAGTTAATTTTGTATACACCGGCGTTGTTCAAGGGGTCTTGTTTGTCTTTAACTGGACGTAAAAACAATCTGAGCTTCTTAGAGGATTTATATCTGGTTTTGATGTTGTGTTTTAATAGTATTTTTGCGATTTTGTCTGTCGTTCCTTTTACATAAGGTAGCCATGCTGCGTTTTTGTCCTTGTCCTTTTCGTTTCCTGTATGATTTGGTTCTGTGAGCCTCTTGTTGCTTATGTGCAGATTTTGTATTTGTCTTTTTGAATATCCATTTGCTTCCAGGGCATATTATAAGTAATTTAATTCCTCTTGCAAGTTCTCCGAATTGCAAATGCGGTTGGCTCTGTGTAAAAGTGTGTTGGCCAATGCTCGTTTAATAGCTGGGGGATGGTGGGATGAAGCATCCAAGTATCTGTCTGTGTGCGTGGGCTTCCGATATACTGAAAATGTCAGCTTATTTTGTTTCCGTTGAGTTAGAAGATCCAGGAAGGGCAGTTTTCCGTTATTCTCTATTTCCATTGTGAATTGGATATTTTTATGCATGCTGTTTAAATGGTCTAAGAAGTCTGGAATCGTGCTTTTACCATGTGGCCAGATTACTAATGTATCGTCTACGTATCTAAGCCAAAGGGAAGGTTTCAAGTCTGCTGTATCTATTGCTGTGGTTTTGAATGCTTCAAGAAAAAGGTTGGCCACTACTGGTGAGAGTGGAGAGCCCATGGCAGTGCCTTTGGTTTGTTGAAACAAACTGGAAGCTGAAGTAGTTATTTGTGAGGCAATGTTGTATTAAGTCTATCCAGTCTTCTGGGAGTTGATGGAAGTGGATCTTTTCTTGGATAATATCTAGTGCATCTTTAACAGGTATCTTTGTGAAGAGGGATTATATATCGAAGCTGACCAGAAGATGATGTGGTTCAAATTCAAGATGCTCTCGGGCTTTGAGCCAGGTGTAGTGATGAGAGACATCAACATTTTGGGAGTGTACATCTCTCCCATCTTCAGGATGAAGAATGAATAGCAAGAGTGAAGGGACCAATATATACTGTCAGCCAGTACGTACCGAGTACACCGTACAGTACGTACACCCAGTCTAGTGCGAAGGTGGTTCACCGCTCCGTTGGAATCTGTGTTTTCTGAGTCGGTCGATTTCCAATTTTAAGGCTGGTTTCCAGGATGGACTAAACTGCAATCCAGCATCCCGGTTCAGTGTACTCTTCTCGGGGGAGATGGACAGAGCCTCCTTAACCCTCCGTTCCCATAAACCACTACATTTTGCCACAATGGTCGTTTCTTTGAAGTTAGCTCTGTGGTCTTTTTCAAAGCAGTGCTCCGCCAGCCCTGACTTGTCAGGCTGCATTAATCTTACGGAATGTTCGTGCTCCTTGACTCTGGTGGGAATGGTCCTGCTGGTTTGCCCTATGTACGGCGTCCCGCATTCACAGGGGATACGGTATACCCCTGGTACATTAAAGTGCAGTTTGTCCTTTACCGGTCTCACTAGGTGTTGGATCTTCAAAGGCGGCTTGTGGATGGTTCTGATGTGATTCAGGTTTGAAGTTTTTCAGTATTTCATAGTAGTCTTTATTTATGCAAAAACTATAAACTGCATATCTGTATATACCTATAAACAGTTTTGGTTTATTTCATATATAAAACTGTATATATGGTAAACATTAATTACCAACCAAAGAAAAGAACTTCAAAGAAGGTCCTAAGAGCAAGAGGCAGTGGAAACCCAACATGGATTAAAACTCACAATTTCTCAGATTTTCAATTTTCAGCATTTTGCAATGTTTAAAATGCTCAAAAGAATGTAATTTTTCTCTAATCTCATTGAAATTTTTCACACAACTCTGTAAGAACACCTTGGTGAAGAGACATATCCTGCTTCTTGTGTAACTGAAATTATTGAAACCAGCATATGTTGCAGATGTAATAACTTCTTAAAATATGAAAAATTAATAATAATGAACAGTAAATATTTTTGCTAAAACAGTATATAGAAAAATCTAAAAAGCATGGTCATATTGCATATACATTAAGAACAGATTAAATGTAACTTTAAATACAATATGTATTAACCTTGAAAACTGGGACCATTTTTATAAGATGTTAAAAAAAATTAAAAATTAATCATTCTTAAAATATTTGTGATATTAAGGTGAAATTTTGTATATTGCATGTCCCTATAATATTCAACAGATAGTAATATATTCGGATTGATAGGTGTATAAATGTAGAAGTCTGAAGTTTCAGGGATCCATAGCATTAAGCTATTTTGTGTTTGGTAAGTTAAGGACTGAAATAAGGACAATGATCTAAAATAAGAACAAATTAGTAACTAAAAGCTTCACTTATCTTAGTAATATTGCAAGATCTTCAAGAGCTGACATGTTTCAAGTTGTATCCAACTTATTTTCAAAGCTATACAAACAAGTTGCCATAGTCACCAATGCTCAATTTAAACAATGTCACCAACCTCTGAAAACAAAAACCTATAAATACAATCTATAGGTGGTATTTCAAAATTCATAACACGGTTCTTGTTTTTTAAAATAAACATCTTTTCCCAAACCATTAAATCTATAGGTCCATTTAATTGTTTTAATAATTTAACCTCTGGATTAATTTCATGATCAAATGACCAAAAATGATCCACCACAGCTGATTTATAAATTTGTTTATTTTTAATATTTCTAAAATGCTCTTTTATTCTATCACAATCCAAACGGCTAAATTGGTAAATGCCAGATTTTTTATAATTTGGAATTTTATCCTTTTTATAAACATGTAGTAAAGTTTTTATATTAAATTTATTTTGAGGGACAAAATTTATCCTGTATTGTTTAAAAATTTTTGTAAATGTTTTATTGGCCCACGGATGGAAAGTAAACTTTTTAAAACTTTTTTTGAGGTTAGAAACCTCTTTGACAAACTTTTGATACTTAATTTTTCTACCTTTTTATGCATAAAATCTGTATTAAAACTATTAATTACCGCAGTGTGAACAGTGTGTTTATATTCCATGTTAAATTCTTCCTTATTAAGGCCTTATTCTTCCTTATTATTATCTATTAACTTATAAATTAAACTATTGTTAATAGCTTCAAGTTTTCCTTAAGCACAATGTTGTTTTAAAGTTATTTGTGATGGCTTTTATTTGTCTCAAATTCTGGACTGCTGTTGGAGCAATTTTTTTTGCAGGTACCAAACAACGGTCTGTTCTTTTCAAAATAACTAACAGTTTTATACTAACATAAAATCAAAAGAAAATATGTTATAAAGAAAGATTTCATTGTAACACCTATGAAAATACTTTTACTTCTAAAGTAGGAGCAAATTAGAAACTAAAAACTTCACTTGTCTTAGTAATGTTGCAAGTTTTTCATTTAAGTTGCTGAGAATGATTTGGAGTCAACTTGAAACTGTAGTCAGCAATTTGCACGAAAAACTTGCAACATTACTAAGATAAGTGAAGTTTTTAGTTTCTAATTTGTTCTTACTTTAGAATCTTGTTGCTTCACTGTTAATAGCTTCAATTTCTTTAATTACACTTTTACTTATTTTTAAATATACTTACAGTTCTTACAAACACAACACTTTTGACTAAAAGAGAAAGGTTATGTACCCACTAGTTGATGTAATGAAATACATCTTATTTATCTTTCCAGATGAGAAACAATCTTGAACCTTAGACAAACACAGCACTAGTTATTTATTTATGCCAACAAACTTACTGTTGGTGTTTTTAAACACACAAGCTGTGTGTGGGCAATGTTTGAGAGGTAGAATTGGAACTGAAAAATTCAAATCCCAGCTGTGGATTGAATTTTTCAGTTCCAATTCTACCTCTCAAACAGCTCTAGTTTTTAAACAAACAAAAAATGTGTTGTTTAATGATGCTGTCAATTGCCAGGATCACATCAGCATTGCCGGTGTGCTGGATTTTTGTTCCGCAGGAGTTCTTTTACATGCCAGTAAATCTACTGACATGGAACTCTCATTTTTAAGCAAACTTAAAAACCATTAGTGTGGGCCGGGTTTGAACCCATGACCTTGGGATCAATAGGCCAGCATCTAACAACTAAGACACTAGTTTCTGATTTCTATGTCATATAATAGATCTACAGAATAGTACAATTTAGTCAGTCCATCATAGATTTACACGCAGTTCTGTTAGTTCCAGAATCAACTGCTGGTTGTGTTCTCAAACATATTCATGATTTGTCTCACCTCATCATTGAGAATGGCTTACAGGAACATCTAAATAAATCTGATCACCCTCTATATTGTTTAAAAACTTACAAACTTGTCTAAAACAATGAGAAAAGAGGGCAGACTTTCCAAGCATGTGGTTTAATAATTAACAGAAAAATAACATCACTGAACAAAGAAATAAAATACAGCAAAACCAATTAAAAACAATGAACAAGAACAATAATGCCATCTTACAGTCACCTAAAAATCTATCTGTGAATGGCATATAACATACTGGATTAAACATGCAACAGAATTCCCTGTACAGTCACAAAGCAAACATGCATCACAACACTTCTCTCATTGCAGGCATTACTCCAACATTTTAACCTCCACCCTTTCTAAGCTATGGTAGATGTTTCTAATCCAACAAACTTTACTTACTGCAATACCAAAAATTACAGACATGCCAAACTCTGAACTATAGCGTGTGCACGAGTTCACTCATGTGCTAAATTTAAAACTAAATATACCCACACCTAAAGCATTAAACACTAGTTAAACATTAATTTTAAAAGAATGTGTTGATTTAGTCCCTTTCCCCATGAATAGGTTAAGGATAAATGCAACATATGCACATATTGATAAATTCATTAGCTCAGTCCCTATCCATAGCATTTTGTCAATATTTATACTCTATACTACTCTAGATGCTAAACACATATTTTGTACGTGGAGCAGGGAAGAGGAAAAGTTCATGTAATCCTAAAAATATTTAAATGATCTGAGCCTAATGCCTCAGAGGTGAAATAACAAAACAAACAATAGTTTGTATAACAGATAAGAAGTATGGGTATTCAATGAAATACTGAAGTTATTAACAGTGAAGCAATACAAATCAACAAATATAACAAAAATTTAAAGACTAAGCTTTACTTATCTTTGTATTTGGTGTTTAATTTCAACAACTTCAAATACAAAGATAAGTGATGCTTAGTCTCTAAATGTTCCTTATATTTGTTAAAATATAAGCATTATTTTTTGCACTTATTATATTAACTTATTATATTGCTTCTGCCAGTAAGGTCATGACTGCTGTGTTTTGGGATCTTGAGGTTCTCATGCTCATCAATGTGATGCCAAGGGGCAGCATCATCATTCATTCTGAAGCATATGCCAACATATTAACCAAACTCAAGGAGCGCTTCCAGCGATTTCAGCACTAGAATAACTAGGTGGTTGCTTGATTCGACATGATAATGCTCGGCCTCACACAAATTTGAAGACTCAGTAAACAAGATTGCAGAGTGTTACCCTATCCACCCTCAGACTTCCACTTGTTTGGGCTATTAAGGGATACCATTCATGGAAGAACTTTTCAGGATGATGAAGAGGGACTTGAGCAGTGAAAAAAATGGTTTCATGACCAGAACAAGTTACCAACATGGCATACATGCCCTTGTATCTCGCAGGAGGATGGCCATAGAACTAGAAGTAGATTATATGGAAACATTAGTATTTTAGTGTGGCAGGAATTATGTATCCGAGTGAACTGATGAGGAAATTCATGCTAATATTTCACATGTCACATTATATCCATTGAATATGTGTAAATTTCCTGTGTAATGTGAATATCGAGGTTATATTCATAAACATCACTTCAGAATCCAAAGTTATTCAGCAGAAGAAAACATGGCCATCATTGATTGTAAGAAAAAAGTTATGATAACGAAATAGGAACAATGGTTGTTAGCTATGTAACTGGGAAGAGTAAATACAAGACCCTATACACTACTAATCTAAACATCCTGCAGTATAGACATGTATTTAAGCGATTACACATAATGGTAATCTGTAATCGACGATTGAACTGCCAAGAGATATTCAGAGAAGCATCACACAAGAGTATTTACTATGAGCAATTGTATGTAAAACGTTGACTAACAGTTCACGACAGAAACTGAGAAAGTTTGAGAAACCGAGAGATGCTATATTAGTTTAGTGTATGCATGAATATCAAAGTATCTCTAACGATGTTAAACCGAATAACTTCAGAAATTATATTTGTGAAGAGTGAAATGATTTGTTACTTCGATGTAATAAAGTTAATTTTGGGAGAAACTTGAATATTGATTAATAATATATAAGCCCTTGTCATTTTTTATCTATTAACCTATCAATGCCCTAGAGATGAGTCTCATTACCAATCTGCCTATGATAAAAAACTGCCACAATGGAAGAAGCATCATTCTTTCTTGTGTGTAATTTTCAAATTTTTTAGGATTAGCTTTAGATAATAATTTGAAATGGAAGAATAAACATGTAGAAAAGATTAAGCACCAGAATAAATAAGGGTACATACAATGTGCTAAATTACTCAGGGGTCTCCGTCTAGGGGATGTGTGAATGGCGACCACAAGGTACCCAAGCTGAGCAGAACATTACTTCCACTTACTGGTGTTTTGCTCCTCACTGTAGCTTTTCTATCTGACCTTACCTTGGTCATCTCTTGTTCTCTTCCGACCCCTATGCTATTAGGGTTCCCAAGGGCTAGGGAGTCTTTATTTTTACAAACCTTTACATTTCTCTATAAAATCTTAACCCCTAACATGCTGACCTGTCATGGCATGTAATACGTACTCTGATTGGTAATCAGAGGATATGGTCGGTGAATTTATTTTGATAACTCTCCCGGTCAGGTCGGTGAGACCCGTAAACCAACGACAGGTGTGGTCCTCCAGACATTCTGGGGGTTGTTAGAGAGTGATGTGACCGCCAAAACATAAAAATATGGTGCTCTCTTAAAAGCGGTTACTATACTGCTATTGCTCTATGAGTGAAAAAAATTGTAGAGCAAGAGGATTAATGACTTCATTGTCAGAAATCCAGCATTAGCTAACAACATATTAACAAAGAGAAATTCAGTTACTGCTAATAAACAAATTGTCTTAACTGGAGATGCAAGACAATGTTTAAAGTAATCAAGTTTGTGTACATATTGTGATGGTCATTGTGCTGAAATGATGAAGATAATGATGACTAATAATAATAATGGTAATGGTGGTGGCGGTGGCGGCCGTGGTGGTGGTCGTGGTGGTCATGGTGGTGGTCGTGGTGGTCATGGTTGTGGCAGTGGTAGTGGTAGTAATAATGATGATGATGATGATGATGATGATGATGATTATGATGATGATAATAATGGTAATAGTAAAAGTAATAGCAATAATAACAGCCACAGCAACAACAATAACAATAATAATGATGATGATTATGATGATGGTGGTGATGATGATGACGACGATGACAATGATGACGAGGATGAGGATGATGAGGAGGATGATGATGATGATGATGATGATGATGATGATGATGATGATGATGATGATGATGATGATGATGATGATGATGATGATGATGATGATGATGAAGCTAAGAGATTATTATCAGCTGGTTGTCACTCTAGTTAAATGGCTATAACCAAAACTAACTGAATATACATAAAGTACAGTAATACTTATGTTCATCAACTACAGACTATCTTGAGATTCCTGTCTTTCCACTGACCATCTCCATTTAGGCTACTTTTCACAGGAACTCCCTTAATCTTGGTATCTACTTATGGTCCTCAAATATTTTTCTCAAAGCCATTCCTTTGTTCATAAGTACCCATTTCCTACTAATTAAACTTTCACTCCAGTTATTAGTGGCCTTACAATGAGAAATTATAGGATGAATTTCCCTTCCTCCTCCCCCACCCCCTGGGATATTGTCCCTTTCCACACCCCTTAATTTCTGTACACACAATCAAAATGAGGTATACCTTCTCTTTCATTTTTGTTACAAATTGAAGTAGACCTTCATACAATTTTTAAGATATGTCAATGAAGTTTTTTCCCTGGCCTGTGGCATTAACACTTATCTATCCATATCTTCCATTCTTGACCTGATTTCCCTCCAAAAGCTGCTTCTGAAATGTCAGATTTTGGCACAACAATCAATCATCTAGCTAATTAATAATTAACTGTTCCCAAATTGTCTTGTCACACCATATTCATACACTCCAAATTATGCTCTTGGTAACTTATATATATTTTAACAATACTCACATCAGGTAGATCTTGCATCCGAAATAAATATTTCAATATCTTTAGCTCTCTAATACTTATACTGCCAAGCTCTATTAAAGCTCCTGCATTCACAGTATTGATGGGAACCCCTAGGATTAACTTGCAATAGTTTCTCACAATTAGATCCATACTACACCATCTTCCCTCTACTCCCAAATTTTCCTTCCATAGATCCAGCATGATTCAACCAGGGCGGAAAATAGCCTTTCAAATCTTTTAACACTCATCACTGGCATTAGATATAACTTTTCTGTACTGCTCCCATAGTCAATGTTCCTCTTGCAAATGCAGTTTTCCTCTGTTTCTCTAGACCTCCATTACTGCTCAACTTTATACCCAAATATGAGAATTTATTAACAACTTGAATTTGTCAGCCATGAACCATTTTTATCCTTATGCAACTTGTCACATTTCTTGAACACCACTATTTCAGTTTTATCTGATTTACTTACTGCCCCACTCTTCGCAATATCTAACAATTTTGTCTATAGCTACTTTAATCCTAGATATTGAATATACTACCAACTCATCTACATAAAGCAACCCCGAGATACCAACAATTTTAATTTCTGGCACATGAGTACACACATTCTTCAAACATTCCATAATGTAATCCATCAATAAACAAATTAAATAATATAGGACTTAATTTACAACCTTGTGTAAGCCCTCTCTCCTGGCTAACAGTGCTCATTACTTCCCCAAGGCTACACCTGACACAAAATCTATTTTGATAATGCAACTCCTGTAATATTTCAATCATTTTCATACCTGCCCATGCAACTTAATTTATACTACAAAGCTTCTCTACACACACTATCATAAGCTTTTTCGAAATCGACAAATGTATCACAAAGCTGCCACTTTTCTTAGCTTAATACTTGTCTATCATAGTTTTAATTATAAATATTGTGATGCCAGGCTTGGCACAAAATAAAGGGCTGTTGGGACCAGGCTGCTTCATGCTACATGCTGGGCTGGCAGGCGGGCTAAGGTGTTCAATGTTAGGCTGCCTCGCACAATTATTTGTGTGTACGTGACTAACAACAATGGAAGTGGCTACAGAAAAGGGGCTTTCTCTGGAGCCTTCAAGAAAAATCTACTGCATAACCAGTGGCACGTTTGTGTAGTTCAAGAAAGGTCCTGTGATCTCATCCCCACTATATAAGAAGGTTAGGAACCAGCAGTTACTTAGTTGCAGTTGCAGACACTAGTGTGTCAGTGTGTTGTCAAAAGAGTTGACAAACATCAAGTTATCATATTGTAACAAAATCGCGCAAAATGCATAGTCAGCTTACTTTTCTAACACTTTATTTCCTCTAAATCTTAGTACAAATGCACAATTTTCTTCTCATTGCTAACACCGTTCATACTGCTATTACAATTCACAGTTATTCTTCCAATAATCTTTCGCAGTCTTTCAATGCCTTTCTCCAGTTTCACTGTTGTTTATATCTTTACTATTGTGTTGTTGTTGTTGTAGTGTTTAACGCCCACTTTTACTACTACAGCACCGCAGGCGGTGACACTGATGATACATGGAATGAAGATGGAGCACCGGTGGAATGAGATGGTGGGAGAAACCGGAGCACCTGGAGAAAACCCGTCCTGATGCCGCTTCGTCCACCACAAATACCACATGCGGGTCCCTCGGATCGAACCCGGGCTGCCTAGGTGGTAGGTGAGTGCACTAACTGCTTGGCCACTGCGCTGCCGCTTTACTATTGCGACACAATCATTCAATGACACATGCATACTTGCTGACAGGCTGGCTGATGCACTTTCATAACTAAAACTAACAGTACACGACTTAAACTAACTAAAACTACACTCACTTGAACTCTGACACCCAACTACTCTAACTCTAAAACTGACTGACTGCTCACTGTCTGTCCTATTTATACTGGAACTGGTGTGATGTAACGTCCTTTGAGTGCTTTTCATGTGCACGTGTACAATGATTCAGCAGAAAGCAAGAATCTTCTGGACACTATAATGTTATTGTGCTGCTCAATTGCATACACACAGTAGCTAGTTGTCCTGCAGCCTCTGACCTCCTTTATGTTTGCAGCCATCACCATGGCCACACACACACACACACACACACACACACACACTGTTAAGTAGACAAGGCCATGGACAAGATGGAATGCAACTATCATGGACAAAGATGGACTGCATTCCTTCTGTAGAAGGAAGGAATCAAAACAACAAATATTCATAAAGTAACTGTGGTATCATGTCAGGAAGTTCCTGCACAAAAGACTGCTTACAACTGGATCGCTGGGCTTGCCAGTGAAAGGGAATCTATGCAAGAATGAGTACTGGTCGTCCATCAACATAGTAGTCTCTGAGGAACATTGATGTTCTGCCTGAATTGATTATGAATGATAGGTGCATAAGCTTTTATCATAGCGGATAGAAGAGAAAGTGTGGTGAGCTCTCCCGCTATTTCACTGCATGATCCGTGGTCCCGTGGCAACTGACCGAAACTGTGGCGTGGCGATTGCAGTCGCCTTAAAATGCGGCCGAACTGCCTAGTATGTGATTCGGAAGTACAGACAATTTTATACGTATGCGTTGTGTGTTGTGAGTAATTAGGTACATAACTTGTGAAATTACTTATAATTTTGTGCATAAATGTGTGTTCTTCAAAACGTAAGTTTCAAGCAACATCAATAATTGATTAAAAATGCCAACTTGTTTTGTACCCGGGTGTCGTTCAGGATACACAAACTGCTCAGAAGCTAGACATTTTTTTACTCCTCCTAAAGATAAAAATCTGTTTTACAAATGGGAAAAGTCTATTCCTAGGAAAGACACTGAATTATCTGTTAAATCTAGTATTTGTGACAAACATTTTCCAGAGGACTTTTTAGTGAAAGTTGATTCATTCGTTGTGCATGGAGAACTAGTTGAAATCCCTAGAATTAAATGGCGGTTAAAGCCAGGGGCAATTCCCTGTATATTTCCTAATTTACCCAGGTACTTAACTACAGTGCATAAATCCCGAAAATCTCCACAAAACAGAGACAAAAAATTACTGAAAAAGCAATATTCAACAATCAGTGAATTACCAGATGCAGGATCCAGTCAACCAGTTCTTACTTCAAACGCGCCGTCCTTCAACAATGAGGAATTCATAGAAAACAGTACTAATTCCTCCAAGGTCACATACACAAGTATCAATAATGAAATTGCTACACTGAAGAAAAGAATTAGAAACCTCAATAGAAATTTAGTTAGAACTAAAATCCTGCTCTCTAAAGAGAGGGCTAAATTAAAAATAGTAGAAAAGAAATTTGCTACTAATTGTTGCGAACATAAACGCAATTTAAATTATTTAAGTAAAAAACAAAAGCTGGTTCTAGAGACAATGCTTAAAAAATACATAATTTGCATTATGGTTTAATTTTTCAGCATAAAATCATGTAAGCAGATATTTCCCACTGTTCTTTGTTAATTATAATACCCATTATTGTAAAATACCATCCTATATTATGTGTCAAGGAAAGACGATGTTTCAAAACAGTATTTCCAATATTCATGCTTACAATTTTAGGTATTTAAAAGGCTAACTGATAATATGAAACCCATTCTCACCATGCATTCGTGAACTAAAGTAAAGCGACCGCGACACCAGTGCCATCTTGCGAGCGAACCATAGTAACTCCCGAAGAGCTCACACTATCTCTTCTATCCGCTATGCTTTTATGAATAATTGGATAGGCAGTCAGGCCATACAACCCTGCATACCACTCTTCATGGCGGTTTGAATATGAAAAATGTGTGTGCACATTGGATTCCATGCAATTTGACAAAGGTGAAGGAAGGGGAGTGTAGTTGAAGTGTGTTGTCAACTATTGGAATTGGAAGATAAAGATCCAGATCTTTTTGAGAAACTGATGACAGTGTCATACACCTGAGAAGGAAGTCTTTGTTTGGTAACATGAAGGATGCACTGCAAGGTAAAAGTTTCTGCAACAAAGAGGAATTGCAGACAGCTGTCCATGAGTGGGTGCATACTACTCCCAAGCAATGGTTCCATTACACAATAATGAAGTTGCCACGAAGGTGGCAGCAGTTTATTGATGTTGGTGTGGAGTATATTGAGAGATCCCATGTATACTGAATCATGTTTATTTAATTAAAAAGTACAAAAAACTATTATTGTAAATCATTTCCAAATGTTCCCTCTGTCATGTCTAGCCATAACCTTTCCAGCCCATTTCAATATAAACTCATATACCATTATTGCTTTATCTCCAGCCCCCCTTCAAAAATCTCTCTCACTTTCTGAATGGGCCATATTCCTCTTTTCTCAACTCCTGATACTACCAAGTTGAACTTTTGGTGATTATCTTCCAGCCTTTTTTACCCTTCCTTTAATTGCTTGAAATTCTGTTTTAGCACTTTACATTTCAATCTTGATTTACCACCTTCACTACATTTATCTTGTTCTTGAACCTTTCTCCCATGCCCTGCAAATGATTTGCAATGTCTCCTTCATCTCTGCCATTAAGACCAGGATTATTTCCACTCCTCCATTAACTAGTAACATGCCTATTGCAGACACTGCAGCAAAGATATTCTCCATAACTGAAGGCTGTCCGTTGTTACATACATTTCACTTCCTACCCCTAAGCATTCCAATTCTTGTTCTATAAGCCTCTAAGTTGATCCCCATTGTCTTGCTGCTACTGAACTTCTATCAGCAGCTCCCAAGAAACAACCTCTCTCTTCCACTGCTAGCTTAGTACTCCCCTTGTAATAGTTTGTCCTTTAACCGGGTAGGTATTATCAGATGACAAATTAGTGAAATGATGCTCAAGTGAGCCCAGGGTTCACAGAGCTTAATGTTACTCAACATTCATCTTCTCAGGATAAGGGAAAACTCTGGAAAAATCTTTATCTGAGTAACTCACCCTAACCAAGATTCAAACTCAGGACCTCTTGGTTGTGAGGTAGACACACTACCCCCATGCTATGGAGGTAGGTTAGGTCAACTTTTATTCAATAATAATTTGTACAAAACAGCCATAACTGACTTATCTGTGAATCATTCTTGATTCTTCAGTAGCTTCATTGCAATACTCAGAAATAGCAATAGAAATTTTAAAGCAACTGATCCAGAGCTCTCTTTTCTAGGATTATACTGCATACACAAAAGGTGCAACCTTGAGGAAAAAAATCTGATGTGTTGCACTCACATGACTTTGTCTAACCATTCTTACAAACTCATACCTACATCTTCTTTGTTAGTTAACGCTTAACATAAAAAAGGAACAACAATATTCCATTTCACAAAAGTTTCAAGTTTTCTGAATCTGACACAAATAACAAGGAACATCTCCAAAATGGTTCACACTACAAAAACATTTATTCAGACATGAATTGTGTGTTTTAGCGAGATCTACATTTTTTGTATATTAAGAATTTGTCTATCTCTTATGCTTTACAAGTTATTCAAAAGTCATCCAGAGTAAACAGGACTACATACGCTATAGCCAGAAAATTCAAAATATACATTTCATTTGTCATACAAATATCTTAAACATATGACATTTTAATCAAAATCGTTAGAGCCATTTTCAAGAAAACCAATATTTTTGAAAAATTTTCCATGTAAAGGGTAGTTTAGAGTGGGGCTATTTTCTTCAAAATCTTTGTGTCACAATCGTGAAAGACATTAAAC
>CM060964.1:255199804-255497304 GCA_030765045.1 Tenodera sinensis | reverse complement strand
TATGTATGTATGTATGTATGTATGTATGTATGTATGTATGTATGTATGTATGTATGTATGTATGTATGTATGTATGTATGTATGTATGTATGTATGTATGTATGTATGTATGTATGTATGTATGTATGTATGTATGTATGTATGTATGTATGTATGTATGTATGTATGTATGTATGTATGTATGTATGTATGTATGTATGTATGTATGTATGTATGTATGTATGTATGTATGTATGTATGTATGTATGTATGTATGTATGTATGTATGTATGTATGTATGTATGTATGTATGTATGTATGTATGTATGTATGTATGTATGTATGTATGTATGTATGTATGTATGTATGTATGTATGTATGTATGTATGTATGTATGTATGTATGTATGTATGTATGTATGTATGTATGTATGTATGTATGTATGTATGTATGTATGTATGTATGTATGTATGTATGTATGTATGTATGTATGTATGTATGTATGTATGTATGTATGTATGTATGTATGTATGTATGTATGTATGTATGTATGTATGTATGTATGTATGTATGTATGTATGTATGTATGTATGTATGTATGTATGTATGTATGTATGTATGTATGTATGTATGTATGTATGTATGTATGTATGTATGTATGTATGTATGTATGTATGTATGTATGTATGTATGTATGTATGTATGTATGTATGTATGTATGTATGTATGTATGTATGTATGTATGTATGTATGTATGTATGTATGTATGTATGTATGTATGTATGTATGTATGTATGTATGTATGTATGTATGTATGTATGTATGTATGTATGTATGTATGTATGTATGTATGTATGTATGTATGTATGTATGTATGTATGTATGTATGTATGTATGTATGTATGTATGTATGTATGTATGTATGTATGTATGTATGTATGTATGTATGTATGTATGTATGTATGTATGTATGTATGTATGTATGTATGTATGTATGTATGTATGTATGTATGTATGTATGTATGTATGTATGTATGTATGTATGTATGTATGTATGTATGTATGTATGTATGTATGTATGTATGTATGTATGTATGTATGTATGTATGTATGTATGTATGTATGTATGTATGTATGTATGTATGTATGTATGTATGTATGTATGTATGTATGTATGTATGTATGTATGTATGTATGTATGTATGTATGTATGTATGTATGTATGTATGTATGTATGTATGTATGTATGTATGTATGTATGTATGTATGTATGTATGTATGTATGTATGTATGTATGTATGTATGTATGTATGTATGTATGTATGTATGTATGTATGTATGTATGTATGTATGTATGTATGTATGTATGTATGTATTTTTTTTTTTTTTTTTTTTTTACAACAACATTTTATTCCTGCATGTTCCATTACAGAAATGTAATACTACATGCATATGGTTTTACATAATTGAACATATGAGATTACAGTGGAATCGTTATTGGTTTCGTACAATTATGAAATGGTAGTTATTTTTAAAAGTTCAAAGTCTATATTGTTCACATACTTGTGGAATAGTTTCATATGTTTTTCCACTAATTCTTGATTTGTGATAGGCCACTTCGCACCTTTAAGTGTCACGGCTTTCTTGAAATTGTTTCTTTCACGGTTAAGTAGTTCACACTCCCATAGGATGTGGTGCACCGTTTGTGTTTCCTTTTTACACACACATGTTGGATCATTCGTTAATTTGAATCGATGGAAGTATTCACCAAACTTCCCATGACCAGTAGTTACTGCTGTGAAGTTGTGGGTAAGCTTAAAATTCATTTTTAGTCTTTTTTCAACGCTGGGGAAATAGGTCTTTGTAAGTGCAGCATTTTGTGTGGTTTTCCACTCGTTTTCCCATCGTTTCAGACTCTCTTGTTTCAGTTCACTTTTCATGGTGCTAATGGGCTTTAAATCGTACACTATTGCTGTAGCTGTGTTGTTTGCTGCTTCTTTAGCTAGTGTATCAGCAAGCTCATTTCCTTGAATTCCTATATGCCCTTTAACCCATGTAAAGTTTATCTTCCATTCTTTGGATTTTAGGATTGATAGGTTGATTCTTATTTCCTCTATCAGAGGATAATGTTTTCGGTTATTCCGTAGAAGATCTAATGTTATCTGGCTATCAGTGTGCACTGCTGCAGATTTATCTTTAATTTCTATGGCATTAAGAATTTTAAGAGCTTGTAATATAGCGATTTGTTCCGCTTGGTTGTTGGAGCACCTGTTGTGTAATTTAAAATGATATTTTTGTATTGATTGATCTAGATAGATTATAACAACTCCAGATCCTACACCCGTGTGAGTTTTGCTACCATCGGTGTATATTTGAATTGCATATGCCTCTGTTTCGTTCTTTTGTTCAATGATTATATTATCAGCAGGATGGGGCCATCTTTCGTAGCTTATTGGGATGTCAAGTTGGGCTGTTGTTTTTGCTCTTCCCTTTATAATATTGTGGTAATTGGCTATTTCCGTTAGTTTAATGATGATTGGAGTTGTTCCGGCCAGAGTACATAGGGCTTCGTGTGAAGTGGTCCTGAATGCTTTTGTAATTTTAATATTTACTAATCTTTGTACCTGTCTTATTTTCTGGGCATTATATTGTGTTTTTAAAGCATCTATCCAAACAGGCACTCCATAGGAGATCAGTGGCAAGATTGCTCCTTTGTAGATTATGCTAATTACTTCAGAACGCAGTCCCCAGTTGATTTTTGCCGATTTTGCTAATGCATATATTAGTTTCTTTGACTTTTCCACTATATGATCAATGTGCTGACGGAATCTGAATCTGTTGTCTACTATTATTCCTAGATATTTTATAGTCTCTGTCTGTTCTATTTTGCCATTGTCAAGGTATACGCTTAACCGTTGTTTAGTTTTTGGTTTCCTTCGAGATATTAGCATTACTTGACTTTTGCTTCTATTGAATGTTATCTTGTTTGTTGCGGCCCATGTTGTAATTTTTTGGATTTCTATATTTGCTTGATTCTCTAATTCCAATGTGCTTTTTCCTTTGATAAGAACCAGAACATCATCGGCAAAGACGATAAGTTTAGTACATGGTTTGAAGTTTAGTTTCAGTAAGGAGTCATAATAGATGTTCCATAGCCCAGGCCCACAGATGTATGTATGTATGTATGTATGTATGTATGTATGTATGTATGTATGTATGTATGTATGTATGTATGTATGTATGTATGTATGTATGTATGTATGTATGTATGTATGTATGTATGTATGTATGTATGTATGTATGTATGTATGTATGTATGTATGTATGTATGTATGTATGTATGTATGTATGTATGTATGTATGTATGTATGTATGTATGTATGTATGTATGTATGTATGTATGTATGTATGTATGTATGTATGTATGTATGTATGTATGTATGTATGTATGTATGTATGTATGTATGTATGTATGTATGTATGTATGTATGTATGTATGTATGTATGTATGTATGTATGTATGTATGTATGTATGTATGTATGTATGTATGTATGTATGTATGTATGTATGTATGTATGTATGTATGTATGTATGTATGTATGTATGTATGTATGTATGTATGTATGTATGTATGTATGTATGTATGTATGTATGTATGTATGTATGTATGTATGTATGTATGTATGTATGTATGTATGTATGTATGTATGTATGTATGTATGTATGTATGTATGTATGTATGTATGTATGTATGTATGTATGTATGTATGTATGTATGTATGTATGTATGTATGTATGTATGTATGTATGTATGTATGTATGTATGTATGTATGTATGTATGTATGTATGTATGTATGTATGTATGTATGTATGTATGTATGTATGTATGTATGTATGTATGTATGTATGTATGTATGTATGTATGTATGTATGTATGTATGTATGTATGTATGTATGTATGTATGTATGTATGTATGTATGTATGTATGTATGTATGTATGTATGTATGTATGTATGTATGTATGTATGTATGTATGTATGTATGTATGTATGTATGTATGTATGTATGTATGTATGTATGTATGTATGTATGTATGTATGTATGTATGTATGTATGTATGTATGTATGTATGTATGTATGTATGTATGTATGTATGTATGTATGTATGTATGTATGTATGTATGTATGTATGTATGTATGTATGTATGTATGTATGTATGTATGTATGTATGTATGTATGTATGTATGTATGTATGTATGTATGTATGTATGTATGTATGTATGTATGTATGTATGTATGTATGTATGTATGTATGTATGTATGTATGTATGTATGTATGTATGTATGTATGTATGTATGTATGTATGTATGTATGTATGTATGTATGTATGTATGTATGTATGTATGTATGTATGTATGTATGTATGTATGTATGTATGTATGTATGTATGTATGTATGTATGTATGTATGTATGTATGTATGTATGTATGTATGTATGTATGTATGTATGTATGTATGTATGTATGTATGTATGTATGTATGTATGTATGTATGTATGTATGTATGTATGTATGTATGTATGTATGTATGTATGTATGTATGTATGTATGTATGTATGTATGTATGTATGTATGTATGTATGTATGTATGTATGTATGTATGTATGTATGTATGTATGTATGTATGTATGTATGTATGTATGTATGTATGTATGTATGTATGTATGTATGTATGTATGTATGTATGTATGTATGTATGTATGTATGTATGTATGTATGTATGTATGTATGTATGTATGTATGTATGTATGTATGTATGTATGTATGTATGTATGTATGTATGTATGTATGTATGTATGTATGTATGTATGTATGTATGTATGTATGTATGTATGTATGTATGTATGTATGTATGTATGTATGTATGTATGTATGTATGTATGTATGTATGTATGTATGTATGTATGTATGTATGTATGTATGTATGTATGTATGTATGTATGTATGTATGTATGTATGTATGTATGTATGTATGTATGTATGTATGTATGTATGTATGTATGTATGTATGTATGTATGTATGTATGTATGTATGTATGTATGTATGTATGTATGTATGTATGTATGTATGTATGTATGTATGTATGTATGTATGTATGTATGTATGTATGTATGTATGTATGTATGTATGTATGTATGTATGTATGTATGTATGTATGTATGTATGTATGTATGTATGTATGTATGTATGTATGTATGTATGTATGTATGTATGTATGTATGTATGTATGTATGTATGTATGTATGTATGTATGTATGTATGTATGTATGTATGTATGTATGTATGTATGTATGTATGTATGTATGTATGTATGTATGTATGTATGTATGTATGTATGTATGTATGTATGTATGTATGTATGTATGTATGTATGTATGTATGTATGTATGTATGTATGTATGTATGTATGTATGTATGTATGTATGTATGTATGTATGTATGTATGTATGTATGTATGTATGTATGTATGTATGTATGTATGTATGTATGTATGTATGTATGTATGTATGTATGTATGTATGTATGTATGTATGTATGTATGTATGTATGTATGTATGTATGTATGTATGTATGTATGTATGTATGTATGTATGTATGTATGTATGTATGTATGTATGTATGTATGTATGTATGTATGTATGTATGTATGTATGTATGTATGTATGTATGTATGTATGTATGTATGTATGTATGTATGTATGTATGTATGTATGTATGTATGTATGTATGTATGTATGTATGTATGTATGTATGTATGTATGTATGTATGTATGTATGTATGTATGTATGTATGTATGTATGTATGTATGTATGTATGTATGTATGTATGTATGTATGTATGTATGTATGTATGTATGTATGTATGTATGTATGTATGTATGTATGTATGTATGTATGTATGTATGTATGTATGTATGTATGTATGTATGTATGTATGTATGTATGTATGTATGTATGTATGTATGTATGTATGTATGTATGTATGTATGTATGTATGTATGTATGTATGTATGTATGTATGTATGTATGTATGTATGTATGTATGTATGTATGTATGTATGTATGTATGTATGTATGTATGTATGTATGTATGTATGTATGTATGTATGTATGTATGTATGTATGTATGTATGTATGTATGTATGTATGTATGTATGTATGTATGTATGTATGTATGTATGTATGTATGTATGTATGTATGTATGTATGTATGTATGTATGTATGTATGTATGTATGTATGTATGTATGTATGTATGTATGTATGTATGTATGTATGTATGTATGTATGTATGTATGTATGTATGTATGTATGTATGTATGTATGTATGTATGTATGTATGTATGTATGTATGTATGTATGTATGTATGTATGTATGTATGTATGTATGTATGTATGTATGTATGTATGTATGTATGTATGTATGTATGTATGTATGTATGTATGTATGTATGTATGTATGTATGTATGTATGTATGTATGTATGTATGTATGTATGTATGTATGTATGTATGTATGTATGTATGTATGTATGTATGTATGTATGTATGTATGTATGTATGTATGTATGTATGTATGTATGTATGTATGTATGTATGTATGTATGTATGTATGTATGTATGTATGTATGTATGTATGTATGTATGTATGTATGTATGTATGTATGTATGTATGTATGTATGTATGTATGTATGTATGTATGTATGTATGTATGTATGTATGTATGTATGTATGTATGTATGTATGTATGTATGTATGTATGTATGTATGTATGTATGTATGTATGTATGTATGTATGTATGTATGTATGTATGTATGTATGTATGTATGTATGTATGTATGTATGTATGTATGTATGTATGTATGTATGTATGTATGTATGTATGTATGTATGTATGTATGTATGTATGTATGTATGTATGTACAGCTCTAATGCTCTTTGAATTGTACTTAATGAATCACAAGCAAATTGTGTGTGTTGGAAGTGAGAAATCTAAACTAGTGGAACTAAAATGTGGAGTGCCACAGCATTCTATTCTCAGGCCATTACCATTTTTGTTAATGATTAATGATTTACCTTCCTTTTAACTTCACACACAATACTATATGCAGAACATACCACTTTTGTTAACACCAGCATTGATTATCAAAGCCTGAAAGCAATAACAGAACACACCTTAACTCAAGCTAATACATGGTTCCAAACCAATGGCTTCTTACTAAATGATAGTAAAACTCAACAATATATATTTAGTTTACAAGAGATCCCTGTAGAGTAAAGTACAATGGAGATAAAATTTTTAGAGGTAGCAATGGGCAACAAGCTATCATGGGCACCACACATCAATTACATTACTGCTAAGCTTTCCAGAGTTGTATATTTAATCAGGAATCTGAAAAGCCATATCCCGAACACATTACATCAGATCTGCACATTTTGCTTTTTTTTCACAGTATAATCTCCTATGGTGTTTTATCTGGGGAAGCAGCAGTCAAGTTATAAATATCCTTCTACTACAAAAAAAGATAAGCTGTATAATTTTAAACTCAGGAAAACTTGCACACTGCAAACCATTGTTCACAAAATTAAGAATAATGACCATAACCAACCTATATATCTATACTACACTCATTTATATAGGCCACGTCATGGCTGAGTGGGTAGACCACTTGACTCTCACCAAAGCGACCTGGATTTGATCCCAGGATTCTCTGGTTTCCCCCAGCATCATTCCACCAATTGTTCCATCATCACCTTTCCTATTTTAGCCATCATTTCATATCATCCCCTTCCTTGCTCTCACACCAGGCTTCGGGCTAATCTCCTATCCTGGTTCCTCTGTATGATCAACTCCAGTTATGAAGACCACATATACTGGCCAGGAGAGGGCTCAGTGCAATGACCACATCCCTTTCTCCACCACTAGACCCCACTGATGACACCTGTAGTAGGCAGAGGTGGGGGATCCAGCGGCCGGGTGGTAGGCCAAGGCTACACTCAAAGGGATGTAGGACAGGACACTCATTTATGTAAAAAGCCATTTATCTGACCAGCTATATAGACAGGATACACATAATTATAATTCTAGTAATAACTACCAACTAAACTTACCATTATCATAGGCTATCTAAATCATCAAACAGCTTTGAAGTCTTGGGCATAAAATTGTATAACATCCTACCACTAGAATTGGTATTATCTGACAGCAGATTTAAAAGTAAATTTCATGAATGGTTAGTTTCTAAACCTTATTGTTCAGTACATGAGTATTTTGAAAATAATAGATAATGTTTTAAAACCAGTGAAAATCTGTTCTTTTTTTGTAATATGTGTTTTATGTTTTTTTAAGTTGATGTGCTGTATAAGTTTTGTGTGTAAAATGTTCAGAGTAATAAATATAAAACTGTATGTAAAACAAATTAGAATTCTGTTTTGTAAAATCCTTGAAGACCTAGTAGTACTGTTTTTTTCTATCATACATGCTAACATTCTTCCTGGTACCTTAAACACATATTAATGCAAAGAACACCACCTACTAGTCTGAGCACAGATTTCTATTCCATATTTCACACTTCACAACATGAACTTTAAGCAAAAACTATCAAAAAAATGAGAAATATACCTTGCAGCCATAGAATACAAGTAAGATAAATGATTTACATGACTTCACAATTCATGTAGTTCATTATGAATGTTCACACCCACTTCACAATAATCCAAGAATGGTAACCAACATGGAAATGAGAACGGGAAGCAAATAGGTATAGAAGAGTTTGGTTCACAACAACCTGATAAAGAGAACGAGTTTGGTGAACTAGAATGGTCAAAGGCTGACAGTCTTCCTCTGCGTAGAAAATGCCCTCAATGATAAGCAAAGGACCATTCATTGAATATTGTACTTCTAACACTCTGGGGTAAAAGGCCATGACACAGTGCAATTGATAGTGCAGCAAGCTCTTTACTGTATTATTTGCAGTATTAAAATACCAGACAAATAATTTAAAAGAAAGCTAATTAGGGTAATTAAGTAAAAAGGCCATATCATGCATATCAATAAGATATTAATACCGTTAATATTATTTAGATTTAGGTCTATCATTGGGTGTTATTCTGGGTGCTCAGCAAATGAAATAAACTTCTCTTAGAATTTCTGAAAATTAAGACTATAAATTAGCTTGGAAAATAAATCTTGGCACAGAACAATAATACATAGCTCAAAATATGGTGTTTCTAAACATTTATCCATACAAAGAAGAATAAGCCCAAAAATACAAAGATGTAGTCACCTGTGCAAAAGGTGCAGGAGAGGGGCTCTTCAGTGGACTGGTCAGTAATGGAGATGTTGGAATAGGAGCCAAGGGCTTCACTTCAACAATTGGAGTGTCATTAGTCTCATCCCCAATAACCTAGAATATTTTTGTATACAGCAAGTGGGAAAAACCACAAGCTTTTTTTCAAAAAGCTAAAAACCCAAAATATTTTTGTGAGCTAAAAATGTTGCATGAATAAGTTTAAAATCCAAATATTCACATTCTGAATGATTTTATGTTAGCACTGACTGGCATGTATGGCCTGTAACAAGGTTAGAGGAGAAAGCTACAGGGGGAGGTGGAGGTGTAGGTGGTGGTGGTGGATGAGGAAGAGAACAAGCTGGTGGTGGTGATGGTGGAGGTAGCAGTGCAGGAGTCATCATAACTACTTCAGACCAAGCGTACAATGCAATAAGCGTCAGACATAAAATATCTAAAGTAAGGGCTAGGGTATCTATTTAATAACATTTCGCTAAAGCTGAGTAGGGTTAAAATACATATTAGAAATGTTTTATACTTACATAACTAAAATAAACCCAGTTGCTAACAGTTTTCTCAATTTAGTAGTAAAATAAAATTGCAATAAAACTGAATATAAAGGTACATTACCAAGAGCTCCTTTGTCAGAAACAAGCTCATAGGTATACTATTTTCCTAGTGTTACAAAGATTTATGAGATATCAGTGGAATGTGTACACTTTCAGAACTTTAAGTCCTAACATGAAAGTTTAAAATTGTCATTCTGGAGTTACTTCAAAATACTTTTTACAACCCCTGTATACAGAATGTAAATATTTTGATACATTAAGTAGCATACAATAAAAATATCTATCCCTGCCTGAGTAACATTTTGAGAGCACCAATAAACTAATGTATCCACATTGTGAACCTATGCCATAATATTATACTTAAAATTATCAACTCATCAACAATTCTAGAGCATGATGGTCACACTAGTGAGCAACAATCATGGTAACACATTGTTACACATCATCGTAATCTACAGACTTTTCTCTCACTTTTCAACATAATTTCCACTTCTTTGCACACATTTTCACCATGGTTCTGCAACTTTGAAAATACTCTTACGATAAAACTCTGTTCCAGATGCACAAGGGATGGTGATGGTGATGGTGATGGTGATGGTGATGGTGATGGTGATGGTGATGGTAATGGTGATGGTGATGGTGATGGTGATGGTGATGGTGATGGTGATGGTGATGGTGATGGTGATGGTGATGGTGATGGTGATGATGATGATGATGATGATGATGATGATGATGATAATAATAATAATAATAATAATAATAATAATAATAATAATAATAATAATAATAATAATAATAATAATAATAATAATAATAATAATAATAATAATAATAGCAACAATAATAATAGCAACAACAACAATAACAATAACAATAATAATAAATAATAATAACAACAATAATAATAACAATAATAATAGTAAGAAGAAGAAGAAAACAAGAATGAGAATGATAAGAATAAGAATGATAATGATGAGGATGATGACGATAATGACGGTAATGATGATGATGATGATGATGATGATGATGATGATAATAATAAATTTTATTTACCTATAGACATACAATACATATGTTTCAAGCATTGTCACACTCTAGTTTACACAGCTTTTAAAATTCATCTATTCTATATAAACACATTTCTATTAAGTATCTTTTCAGTTCTGTTTTGAAACCATTGCCAGTTAATGTTTTAAGCTTATTTGGCAATTTATTGTAGAATATAATTCCTTTACATAAGGGATCTTTTTCAGCTGATTTTGTTTTTTAATTTATTTATTATTTGAAGTCGCTTCAACATAAAAGTCATATCGCAACTAAACATTAAGAAAAAAAAGGAGGAAACAAATCATGAAGTTTACATTGAATTTAAACATTAACTTTGCATGCCTTGATGAACTTGATGATTTTCTTGTGATATTGTTGATCACCCAAAACTAGCTGATTTTGTTCTTAATGCTAATCTATGAAAATTATCACATCCTCTGGTATTGTAAGCATAGAAGTTACTATTTCTATTTACACTATTTTTAGTTCTATTTACAAGTAGTATTAATTTATATATATACATATATACATAGTGTGACTTTGTTGGTGGTTAGTGTGAAGTAAAGTAGACAGATGTAGTCGAGATAAAGAAACACTTTTATTTCCGTAAACAGTAACTTTGTACACTCGTTGCAACAGCAAGAAAGTCTTTTTCGATTCTCCAACAGCACGGCTCCGAACTCGTAACCAAAGAACTAACTCTTCTCCGTCGGCACGACTCCTCAACCTTCACATACGTCTGACTCCCTTCTGTCGCACTTTACCGCTATTTATATCTCCCAGGCACTATTCTGGAAGCTTCAGAAACGTTCAGTTATTGCGGCGAGATACAAAGTAGAAGACTCCAGAAGCCTCTATTCTTTTCTCTCTTTCGGCAAGCGCCCCAACAATGCGGCCATTCTCTGTCTCTTTCCTTCGGCCCCTTTGCCGTAGTGTCGACAATAATGCGATGGGTGACACTGCTGTTGTCGGCAATTAGATGCGGCGGGCGCAGTGACACTGCTCCCTCCTCAGAGCTGCTCATCCCGACCAGCACTATCACTGCGGCATCTCCCTTGCGCCCCGGTGGACTAACCCATCGAACCTCTTCTCCAGGAGGCACGATCCTAGGTATCGCTGTTGGATAGTGTCCCTTGGTCTGGGTAGGACGATGTATGCCATCCTGCTTCGAAATTCTGCAACAGTACCGCCGGTCTTGACGGTCCCTCGTCCAGTTGCCCTTCTTCCTGGTGTGTTGACGGGCCATCCTGCGCACTTGGAAACGGCTCACTGGGTACCATGTCCGCCGACCTCTCTGGCGTACCTTCGCAGCCACCTTGCTTCCGATGGGTCCGGCAACAAACCCCGCTACACCCGCGCGAGTCGCGTCCACCGCTGCACTCGTGTTCACTCGTGCTCGGCACGGCCTCTCCTGTATCCTGCCGTCCACGATGATGTCCACCATTCTTCCGTTCACGGCACTATGCGTCAGGTGATTGGATGGCTCCGACGGTCCCCCCATGTCATACGCCAAGTCGGTTCTCGCGTGATGCTCGTTTGCTTGTGCGCTTCCCTGCTGATCGTCCTCCACGTCGTATCCTGGTTGGTTACGTACCCGACACACTCCTCCAGAGGATCCTCGACGACGTCCCTGAACTGCCCCTTTGTCTTCCCCGAGACGTACACTTTCGTTATCTGAAACGGGCGCAACTGTCGCCTCGGCCACTAGGTGCTTCCTCCCCGGGTCCGCGCTATTCCGTCTGCCCCTGGCATCCAGTACTTTGACGCTCTCGTCAACTCTTACCACCAGGGCGCCAAGACGTTCCCCGTCGTCCTCCATGACGTCCACATGCTGGCAGAGGTCTTCCACCTTTTCGCCGAGTTCTTCCACGTCTTCCGTCACGCCAGTCAGTTTGCCGAGTTGTTCCACGACTTCCGTCACGCCAATCAGTTCGCCGAGTTGTTCCACGTCTTCCGTCACGCCAATCAGTTTACCGAGTTGTTCCACGTCTTCCGCCACGCCAATCAGTTCGCCGAGTTGTTCCACGTCTTCCCTCACGCCAATCAGTTCGCCGAGTTGTTCCACGTCTTCCCTCATATCATCCGAAACGGGCGCAACTGTCGCCTCGGCCACTAGGTGCTCCCTCCCCAGGTCCGCGCTATTCCGTCTGCCCCTGGCATCCAGTACTTTGACGCTCTCGTCAACTCTTACTACCAGGGCGCCAAGACGTTCTCCGTCGTCCTCCACGACGTCCACGTGCTGGCAGAGGTCTTCCATCTTTTCGCCGAGTTCTTCCACGTCTTCCGTCACGCCAATCAGTTCGCCGTCAATTTTCGCCGATAGCTCCGTCTTCATCTCTTTCAGCTCGGCAGCGAGGTTGTCGTTTGTCGTCTTCATGTCTTTCAGTTCAGCAGCGAGGTTGTCGTTTGCCGTCTTCATTTCTTCTTTCAGCTCGGCAACGAGGTTGTCGTTTCTCGTTTCCATTTTGGCAGCGAGGTTGTCGTTTGCCGTCTTCATTTCTTCTTTCAGCTCGGCAACGAGGTTGTCGTTTCTCGTCTTCATTTCGGGGAATAATTCTTTCATCATTGCCATCATCCCGGTTTCCGAATCTCCCTCCATCTTGGTTCTAACGTTGCAACTTCTAACGACTATGTAACGAAACTAGAAGCAATTCGACGGATCCCACTTCTCACACCAGTGTGACTTTGTTGGTGGTTGGTGTGAAGTAAAGTAGACAGATGTAGTCGAGATAAAGAAACACTTTTATTTCCGTAAACAGTAACTTTGTACACTCGTTGCAACAGCAAGAAGGTCTTTTTCGATTCTCCAACAGCACGGCTCCGAACTCGTAACCAAAGAACTAACTCTTCTCCGTCGGCACGACTCCTCAACCTTCACATACGTCTGACTCCCTTATGTCGCACTTTACCGCTATTTATATCTCCCAGGCACTATTCTGGAAGCTTCAGGAACGTTCAGTTATTGCGGCGAGATACAAAGTAGAAGACTCCAGAAGCCTCTATTCTTTTCTCTCTTTCGGCAAGCGCCCCAACAATGCGGCCATTCTCTGTCCCTTTCCTTCGGCTCCTTTGCCGTAGTGCCGACAATAATGCGATGAGTGACACTGCTGTTGTCGGCAATTAGATGCGTCGGGCGCGGTGACAATATACACACACATACATATAATGAGGTTACAGTTAAAATTATTTCTTTTCTGAAAGTCGGTCTACATGAAGCTCTATTTCCTAATTTATACATTATTCTCAAACACATTTTTTGTAATTATTATTTATTTATGCCAACAAACTTACTGTTGGTGTTTTTAAACACACAAGCCATGTGTGGGCAAAGCTTGAGAGGTATAACTGGAACTTAAAAATTCAATCCCACAACTGGGATTTGAACCACAGACCTTCCGCTTACCGGGCGGACGCTCTAACCACTGAGCTATTGTGACAAACTGCCAGAATGGCATTAAATTCTCAAACCAGTTCGTATTTCTCCTGGTAAACCACAAAGGCAGTTTCACATCAGAGACAAATTACCCCAATGGTGACTTACTATTGTAAGTACTTTATATCCCAGGATTAAATAACCTTCAGAATGGTAATTATTATTTATTTATGCCAACAAACTTACTGTTGGTGTTTTTAAACACACAAGCCGTGTGTGGGCAAAGTTTGAGGGGTAGAACTGGAACGTAAAAATTCAATACCACAACTGGGATTTGAACCACAGACCTTCCACTTACCGGGCGGACGCTCTAACCACTGCGCTTGTGACAAACTGCCAGAATGGCATTAAATTCTCAAACCAGTTCGTACTTCTCCTGGTAAACCACAAAGGCAGTCTCACATCAGAGACAAGTTACCCCAATGGTGACTTACTAATGTAAGTACTTTATATCCCAGGATTAAATAACCTTCAGAATGGTAATTATTATTTATTTATGCCAACAAACTTACTGTTGGTGTTTTTAAACACACAAGCCGTGTGTGGGCAAAGTTTGAGAGGTAGAACTGGAACTTAAAAATTCAATGCCACAACTGGGATTTGAACCACAGACCTTCCGCTTACCGGGCGGACGCTCTAACCACTGAGCTATTGTGACAAACTGCCAGGATGTCATTAAATTCTCAAACCAGTTCGCATCTCTCCTGGTAAACCACAAAGGCAGTCTCACATCAGAGACAAATTACCCCAATGGTGACTTACTATTGTAAGTACTTTATATCCCAGGATTAAACAACCTTCAGAATGGTAATTATTATTTATTTATGCCAACAAACTTACTGTTGGTGTTTTTAAACACACAAGCCGTGTGTGGGCAAAGTTTGAGAGGTAGAACTGGAACTTAAAAATTCAATGCCACAACTGGGATTTGAACCACAGACCTTCCGCTTACCGGGCGGACGCTCTAACCACTGAGCTATTGTGACAAACTGCCAGGATGTCATTAAATTCTCAAACCAGTTCGTAAGTTTGAGAGGTAGAACTGGAACTTAAAAATTCAATGCCACAACTGGGATTTGAACCACAGACCTTCCGCTTACCGGGCGGACGCTCTAACCACTGAGCTATTGTGACAAACTGCCAGGATGTCATTAAATTCTCAAACCAGTTCGTATCTCTCCTGGTAAACCACAAAGGCAGTCTCACATCAGAGACAAATTACCCCAATGGTGACTTACTATTGTAAGTACTTTATATCCCAGGATTAAATAACCTTCAGAATGGTAATTATTATTTATTTATGCCAACAAACTTACTGTTGGTGTTTTTAAACACACAAGCCGTGTGTGGGCAAAGTTTGAGGGGTAGAACTGGAACTTAAAAATTCAATGCCACAACTGGGATTTGAACCACAGACTTTCCGCTTACCGGGCGGACGCTCTAACCACTGAGCTATTGTGACAAACTGCCAGAATGGCATTAAATTCTCAAACCAGTTCGTATTTCTCCTGGTAAACCACAAAGGCAGCCTCACATCAGAGACAAATTACCCCAATGGTGACTTACTATTGTAAGTACTTTATATCCCAGGATTAAATAACCTTCAGAATGGTAATTATTATTTAATTATGCCAACAAACTTACTGTTGGTGGTTTTAAACACACAAGCCGTGTGTGGGCAATGTTTGAGAGGAAGAACTGGAACTTAAAAATTCAATGCCACAACTGGGATTTAAACCACAGACCTTCCGCTTACCGGGCGGATGCTCTAACCACTGAGCTATTGTGACAAACTGCCAGAATGGCATTAAATTCTCAAACCAGTTCGTATTTCTCCTGGTAAACCACAAAGGCAGTCTCACGTCAGAGACAAATTACCCCAATGGTGGCTTACTATTGTAAGTACTTTATATCCCAGGATTAAATAACCTTCAGAATGGTAATTATTATTTATTTATGCCAACAAACTTACTGTTGGTGTTTTTAAACACACAAGCCCTGTGTGGGCAATGTTTGAGACGTAGAACTGGAATTTAAAAATTCAATGCCACAACTGGGATTTGAACCACAGACCTTCCGCTTACCTGGCGGACGCTCTAACCACTGAGCTATTGTGACAAACTGTGGCATTGAATTTTTAAGTTCCAGTTCTACCTCTCAAACTTTGCCCACACACGGCTTGTGTGTTTAAAAACACCAACAGTAAGTTTGTTGGCATAAATAAATAATAATTACCATTCTGAAGGTTATTTAATCCTGGGATATAAAGTACTTACATTAGTAAGTCACCATTGGGGTAATTTGTCTCTGATGTGAGACTGCCTTTGTGGTTTACCAGGAGAAGTCCGAACTGGTTTGAGAATTTAATACCATTCTGGCAGTTTGTCACAATAGCTCAGTGGTTAGAGCGTCCGCCAGGTAACCGGAAGGTCTGTGGTTCAAATCCCAGTTGTGGCATTGAATTTTTAAGTTCCAGTTCTACCCCTCAAACTTTGCCCACACACGGCTTGTGTGTTTAAAAACACCAACAGTAAGTTTGTTGGCATAAATAAATAATAATTACCATCTGAAGGTTATTTAATCCTGGGATATAAAGTACTTACAATAGTAAGTCACCATTGGGGTAATTTGTCTCTGATGTGAGACTGCCTTTGTGGTTTACCAGGAGAAATACGAACTGGTTTGAGAATTTAATGCCATTCTGGCAGTTTGTCACAATAGCTCAGTGGTTAGAGCGTCCGCCCGGTAAGCGGAAGGTCTGTGGTTCAAATCCCAGTTGTGGCATTGAATTTTTAAGTTCCAGTTCTACCTCTCAAAGTTTTTTTGTAATTTTAAAATTCTGTTCATATTTACAAATCCACTACTACCCCATATTTCAATTCCATAACTGAGATGGCTATGTATTAAAGCATAGTATACTAATTTCAGTGTCTCTGTATTCATATAGTCAGACAAATTTCTCAGCAAATACACACCACTACTAATTTTATTGCATACATTCTCAATCTGTTTATGGAAATTTAAATTTTGGTCAACTTCAATACCCAGAAAATTAATGGATTCTTTCTGTTCTGTATCTTTACAATCAATTATAATATTATTAAATTTTAGACTTGTTCGATATTCAAAAATAATTAAATTACTGTTTTTTATATTAACTTTTAAATTATTGTCTTTTATATATTTTAGTATGGAAATGGATCGAGACCACCTTAAAATATGCCCGGCCACTTCTAGTATCCCATCCATCAGTGACAAATATTAGAGAGCAAGAGGATCAATGACTTCATTGTCAGAAATCCAGCATTAGCTAACAACATATTTTAGTATTAGTGAAGTTTGATTTGTTAGATTTTGTTTTAACTGGTTTGCTGATTTATTCCAAAATAATACAGAAGTACCACCAGCATATGTGATTGTTTTATAATCAATGGAGTCTGGAAGATCATTTACATAAACCAAGTATCATGATGGGCCTAGCACAGATCCCTGTGGTACTCCTAATTTCACTATATATTCTGATGAAATTTTATTGACTTTATTTCTATTTAGATAGTTTATTTCAGTGCACTGCTTCCAATTTGTGAAATATGATCAAATTATTTTGAGCAGTTTCCCCCTGATACCATAGCTTTCTAATTTAGCAAGCAAAAGTGAGTGATCTACTGAATCGAAGGCTTTAGATAAATCAAGGAATAACTCAGCCACTTTATCACCGTTTTCAAGATGTTCAATTATCTCATGAATTAGTTCTATCATTGCAGTCATAGTTGATAAGTTTTTTCTGAAGCCATGTTGCGAAGGTACCAATACATTATTTTGTTAAAAAAATTTACCATTTGTTTAACTATTATTTTTTCGAATAATTTTGCAAATATAGAGGTAAGTGTTATTGGTCTATAGTTAATTTTATCGTCTTTATCACCTTTTTTATATATTGGTCTTACTATACTAATTTTCAAGCAATCAGGGAAGATGCCTTCATATATAGAACTATTTATAAGATGTTTGAGTATGCTACCTAACGCCCCTATACATTTTTTAAGAAGATCAGAGAATATACCATTCCATCCAGAGGATCTTTTGGTTTTAAATTTATTCACTATGCTTATAATTTCCTCTCTTGTTGTGGGCATAATATAAATTGTATCTGTAACATTGATGTCTAAATAACATTAAAATTTGTATGGCCAATAGATTCACCTATAAAGTGAGTATTCAATATTTTGCAAATTTCATATGGATCTTCTATAATATTTTCGTTTTCCCTTAATACAATGTTATCATGTCTAATTTTAGCTTTCCTATTTTCATTTATAAAGGCACAACAATAAAACAAAAGTCTACATTCAATTTCTCATATTCCTCAATAAAACGCTTGATCATTAAAAATTTTTGTCATTCATATCTACAAGAAATAGAAACAAATGCCAAAGATAAAAAATGGATTACACTACTTTCCAATCCAGATATAATCCCCCAGAGACCAAGGAAAACAGCTGTTGCAGCCTTCCGACTATTGACAAATCATGACTGCTTAGCAAGTCATCTCTACAGAATTGATATCTCAGCCTCACCAATATGTGTCCTGTGTAACGATCCAGCAGAAATGAATGAAGAACACTTGAAGACCTGTGAAGCATTAAGATCAGAAGAAACTACAGTTCAAAAGTATTGGAAAGCACGAATGCTGATGGCTTCATTGCCAGATGCAAGGTACTAGAAAACTACAACAACATTTTCATTTATAATATTCTAAGCTGTTTTGACCTTATTTGCTGACTGCATAATTTCTTTGCTATATTTTTGAGATTTTAGTAAAGCTAGTGAGCGAGAATACAGTTTTTTTAAAATTCTTATATCTTTCATTATATAATTCACAACCTGTCATCTTATAGGATTCATACATACTTTTAACCTGTTCCCTCAATATGTTATACTCATGTGGTAATTTCATCCTTTTAACTTTTTCTGTATTCTTAACTAATCTTAATGGGAGATTTGTAGAAAATATACACCCAAAAATTTCATAGAAGATATTGCACTTGTCATTTACACTTTTGGCAGCATATACATTTCCCCAATTTTCTTGTACCAAGGCTTTTATAAATTTTGCTTCTCTACTAGGTGTAATGATTCTATTAAATGTATATATATATTGTCTTTAGAGTTAATTTCACAATTCAAAAATCACACAATGCATGACAGAGCTTCCAAAATGTCTGGATATGGCAGGTAGCATTTATGGTTTGTCCAGGTTGAAGAAAATCAACCAGAATGCAACCCTGTGCATCCCAGAAGACACAACCCATAATCTTTCCAGCAGATGGCACTGTCTTTGCTTTCTTCTTCAATGGCGAATCCAAATGGTGCCATTCCATACTATGGCATTCTGTTTCAGACTTGTAACGATGGAACATCACCTGTCACAATACATGTCAAAAAATCATCCTAAAAATCTGATGTTTGCACTCACATGACTTTCTCTACTCTTGTACTAACCATTCTTGCAAACTCTTATTCCTATATCTTCTTCGTGTTAGTTAAGATAAACATTTGTACAAATCATCTTATTGCTTATTTCCTTGTAGCTGCAAGGGGAATGTTAGAATACAAGGCTTTGTGCGATAGTCAAATCTTTTAAAGCTTTGAGATTCCATTCTCTTTGCACGCGTAACATATAAAAAAATGAACAATGATGTTCCATTTCACGAAAGTTCTAAGTTATCCGAAACTCACACACATAACAAGGAATATCTCGAAAATGGTTCAACCTACAAGAAAATTTATTGGAACATAAATTGTGTATTTTAGCAAGATCTACATTTTATTTAACACTTATAACTAACATCAAATATTGTTAATTCTGTTCTCTTTGTACAGACCAATTCCATTTTTTCTTAACTCTAGCTACAAACTGACCTAAGTTTCTGACCTCCTTTCTAACAATCCTCTTTAAGTGCTGTTATCCTATCTCCCTTCTCCCATTTATGCCCCAGAAATTCTTTCCTCCATATCTCTATTTGTTGGCACTCAAAAGACTATGTGCTCCAGATCTTCCTTCCCCCCGCAAATAGGACAATGACTCTGAAGGACACCCTTTCTTAGTCCTCTCAACCTCCAAGCACCAGTTCTTAGCCATGCTATTGCCACTCGTTCATCTTTTACCTTATCACCATATGTCTCCCCTTCCCATATTTCCTTCATTGAATTGTAATCTACCAGAGCTTTTTTCCATTATACCACAAACAGTTTTTGGATTTCTATGTCTTCAAACCTCTTTCTTATTATTTTCCAGCATTTGTTATGATTGTTGCCCCCTCTCCTCCAGTAATGTTCCATCCCATTACTTCTAGGTTCTTTTGAATACTACTCGTCCATCCAGATTCCCTGAGACTCTTTTCCTGGTACTCTACACACTGCCTTAACAAATTATTTTTATCTAAATTCAAAATCCTATACCAAACTTTCAGAGCTCTTTCTATAATCATACCCTTCCTCGACACCCTTAACATCTCCATCTGCACTACTTCTCTTGCCACAGCACTTGGAAGAACCAACACTCCCTATGAATGAACTGTATCTATGGTCCCCCCGCCCTCCTCATTCAGTCCTCATATTTCTATACCATAGAGCATTTTTGCTTCCACCACTGTATTATACATTTTTTCCAACCATAGTGTCAGTAAACTGACTTACTTTTGCTATCTAGAAGCAAGTCATTGCAATACCAATATAAGTAAATATTCCTTTAGGTCAAAAGTATTTTGTAACTTGAGCTGGTGGTATGGTATACATTACATATTGATTAAGCACCAAAATTAATAAGGGTACATACAATGTGCTAAATTACTCAGGGGTCTCCGTCTAGGGGATATGTGAATGGCGACCACAAGGTACCCAAGCTGAGCAGAACATTACTTCCACTTACTAGTGTTTTGCTCCTCACTGTAACTTTTCTATCTGACCTTACCTTGGTCATCTCTTGTTCTCTTCCGACCCCGATGTTACTAGGGTTCCCGAGGGCTAGGGAGTCTTTATTTTTCCAATCTCTCCATTTCTCTATAAAATCTTAACCCCTAACATGCTGACCTGTCATGGCATGTAATACGTACTCTGACTGGTAATCAGAGGATATGGTCGGTGAATTTATTTTGATAATTCTCCCGGTCAGGTCGGTGAGACCCGTAAACCAACGACAGGTGTGGTCCTCCAGACATTCTGGGGGTTGTGAGAGAGCGATGTGACCGCCAAAACATAAAAATATGGTGCTCTCTTAAAAGCGGTTACTATACTGCTATTGCTCTATGAGTGAAAAATGTTGTAGAGCAAGAGGATTAATGACTTCATTGTCAGAAATCCAGCATTAGCTAACAACAACAACATTTTTGTACAGTATGATTTGGTCTATCTCTAACAGTTTGCCAGTTATGCAAAAGTCGTCCAGAGTAAATATGACTACAGGGGCTATAGCCAGAAAATTGAAGATATACATTTCATTTGTCATAAAAATATCTCAAACATATGACATTTTAATCAAAATCGTTAGAGCCATTTTCAAGAAAATCAAAATTTTCGAAAAATTTTCCATGTAAAGGGTAGTTGGGTAGTTTATGGTGTATTTTCTTCAAAATCTTCGTGTCACATCCTTGAAAGACATTAAACTTAAATACCAACTTTGGTTCTTAACCGACTTTTCGTTTTTCAGTTATGCTGTCCACAGAGTGACACACAGACACACACACGGACCTTTTCCTAAAAATGCTTTTTTTGGATTCAGGGGGTCTCAAAACATATATTTCCAGTGAAATCGCGACATCGAATTTTTGGGTGGAATACAATACTTCCCCTACTCATTGGTAGAGAAAGTAAACATCATCCCCCTCATTTTGAAATCTCTGAGGAAGGCTTTGGCTGATGTTTCTTGTCTCAAGTTTGTGGTCTTTGATCAAGAAACATTGGACCCAATGGGTACAGACTTTTTGATAACTTAAGCGTTGTATCATTTCTTGCACTACACTATGCCCTACTGCAAGATGTGTGACGATTTCATCCAAAGTGATATGCCTATCTGCTCTAATGATTTCATCAATTCTTTCCTTGTTGCAATCCATGGAGGCATGGAGGCAACTGCTGGTGTGGGCGACTGCTAACAGGCTCATCTTGGATACTCTTTTCCCATCTTTGAAATGCTTCACCCATCTCCTAACACTGCTGGCATCCATACAGACATCTCCATAGACACATTGAAGTCTGAGGTGAATTTCAGCAGCAGATTTTCCCTCTTTAGCAAGAAATTCAATTGCAGCATGCTGTCGAAACAAAACATTGATGTCCGTAATTTTGGAAATACTACCTATGGTCATGGTAAATTCCATACTGCATAGAGGCATGCACATGTATAATAAAATCACAAATAGAATCCACAGTAGCAGTCAAACTAAGTTTAGGAAAGAAGTTAGAAATTTTCTAATTGAGCAAACCTACTACAGTGTGCAGGAGTTCTTTGACTCATTCTCTGAATAATTTTATCTGTATTATTGTAACACTATATTACTGTAACACTGTCTCTGTATATATATATATATATATTATTTGATTCACTCTCTGAATAATTTTATTTGTGTTTAATCTGTAGGCTATATATATAACTTATACTCTTATGACTGTAATGCTGTCTCTGTTATTATTATTTGTATTCATGATATTGTTTAAACCAATATTATTTGTATTCCCTATTTAAAAATTGACGAAGCCATGAATTTGTAAAAAAATTCTTACGGTGAATAAAGACATACATACATACATGTGCAAGAAGCTAATAATGTCACAATATGCCAACATATGGTGTAAAGTATGTAGATTACAACCATCCATTTCTTTTTGTTACATTGTTAGGTTTTGAATTTTAACAATGGGTTGCTCACAACTTTCAGTATGACCCTCATACATACGTCTTGCAAAACATTTTCAAAATATAAAACATAACACTGTTGATGCTAAAGAACAAAGAAACATAAATATGTAGTGATTTATCATTTTTGGGATGGGAACTATGACATAAAAGAAGAACTCTAATATGTTGCATTCTTGTATTTTCTTTACTAACTCTCCCAGAAACTATTCCTACAAAAGCTTAATATTCTACTTCTTGCAAATCCACTAGACTTTCACTGTATATTTACACATTTTGTTGTAGGATTCAGAGGTAGAGCAATAGTCAGATTTTAAAAAACATGTTACTATGTGATGACTTTTAAATTCCATGTTCTCTGCACAATCATGAGTAAAAAAATTAATGGTGGCTTACCACTTGGGAAAAGTCTAAGTATTTGAAAATTCAAACAAATAACAAGAAATATCTTGGAAATGCTTAACCCCACAAAAAATGTTACTTATAAATTGAAAGCTTTAACAAGAATTACATTTTTGGCATAGTAACATTTTACTTATGTCCTATGGTTTACCAATTATATAGAAGTCAGAATGAACAGGGCTTCACAGCCTATTTCCAGAAAATTCAAGATATATATTTCATTTTTCATGCAAATATCTTAAAGCACGTGGTATTTTAATCAAAATCATTAGAACAATTTTTGAGAAATCAAAACTAAGAGGGTCATTCCAAAAGTAATACCTTCTATTTATCTTTATGAAAACAACAAATACAGAAAGCAGAATTACACAGTTAAACAGAGGAAGATTTCATCTACATACTGTTATTCTCCCACACAATCACCACCATTCATTATGCACTTTTGCCAACAATGAAAATCACCACCATTCCTTATGCACTTTTGCCAACAATGAACAAGAGCCTGCATGCCATTCTTGTAAGAATCTGAACCAGCTGAGGCTAGCCACTTTCTTACAGTTGTAACAGCATCTGAGTCTGGAAAATGTTGGCCGTGCAGTGCATCCTTCATAGGCCTATGACAGGAATTGTATATCAAAATGAATTAGGGAAAGGATTTACACCAGTATTTAATATGAAAAGTTGTTTCTAAATAATACCTGTAAAGCTCATATGTAACGTAATTATCAAAATTATATTTCTCGATTTATGTCCCAAAGTTACACTGGTCTACAAAAATTAACTTTTTCTCTTTCACAAGAATTAAAATAACAGATTCTAAAAGTATTTTTCGTGCTGAATTCAAATATAATTACAGTTTGTCCGCATCGGGCAGGAGTTTTGTGTGATATTCATTTGAATTTTTAAAATACTCTAAAAAATCCGTAACTAGCTATCTAACTCAAAATTATAACTACTGATTCTGACTTACCTAGAAAGTGGTAGATAGTGATTTTCGGGTATATTTTGCATCTGGAACGTCTCTCATTTTAGTCCAACAGTAGTCAGCCAGCATATTGGAACTCCACTTGCCTTGGTACCTCTTCTCTATCGTAGAAATTTGCTGATGAAAACGCTCACCGTGTTCATCGCTGACAGCTCCAAGGTTTTCAGGGAAGAAGTCCAAGTGAGAGTCCAAGAAGTGAATTTTTAAAGACATATTGCATCCCATAGCTTTATAAGAATGCAGAAGATCAGCCACTATGTCACGATAGTTTTCTGCTTTATGGTTTCCAAGAAAATTGCAACATAAACTTTTGAGACTGCCAGGCTGCTCTCTCCAGTGGATTTAACAGAGCCTCGAAATGTTCATCAGCCATTAATGATCGGATTTGTGGTCCTATAAAAACTCCTTCTTTCAATTTAGCATCACTGACTTTGGGGAATTTCGATTTCAAGTACAAGAATCCATCAGAAAGTTTATCCATAGCTTTGACAAAATTTTTCCATAACTCCTAACTTAATATGCAATGGAGGTAAAAATATTTTTTCAGGATTCACTAAAGGGACACATTCCACATTTTTCTGGCCAGGGAGAAGAGATTCACGTTTTGGCCATGATTTTCTAACGTAGTGAGACTTCTTATCTCTGCTGTCCCACTCGCACAAAAAACAGCAAAATTTGGTGAACCCAAGTTGCAAACCAAGCAATAAAGCAATGACCTTTAAATCACCACAGATATTCCATTCATATATTCCATATTGTATGTTCTCTAAAATTAGTTTCATATTTTGATATGTCTCTTTCATAGCGGCATGCGCTACTGGTATTGATGGAAGTTCATTGCCAATATGTAGCAGCACAGCCTTCAAACTTACTTTAGAGGAGTCTATGAACAATTGCCACTCATCTGGTCGGTGTTGATGCCCAAGAGTTTCCATAAGTGAACAAATATTATTATAAAACACAACACCATATTCTTCAGAGAAGTATTCTTTGAAAACACTATTGCGGCTACGATAACTACTTATTCTTACATCTTTTTGGAGTAAATTCCACCCTTTGAGTCTGGAAGTTAAAACTTCAGCTTGCAGTTTAGACAGATTTAAATCCCGAATCAGGTCATTAAGATCTTGCTGATTGGGAAAGTATGGTTCTGATGAACAGCTACTGGCTTCATATGTAAGATCATTTTTATTTTCATCTGAATCATTTTGAGTTTCAGTTAGGTCAGAATCAGAGTTATCACTTAAGGTTGTATCTACATATACTGGTACGGGGAACTCTTCACTGTGTAAGACAGGTCTCAATGCAGATTGCAAATTCGGATACTTAACTGTATATTTTGTTTTAGATGTGATTCCTTTAATATTTGTCAAACAAACATAACAGTTAGTTGAATGATCCTTCGGTTCCCTCCAAATCATGGGAATTGCAAATGGCATATGATGTGTACCATTCTTCCACCCAGTCAGCAGTCTAACACACGAAACACAGCATGTATTTGGGGCCCAGCTCTTATCAAAATCACCAACTTGACAGCCAAAGTAAAGATGATACTTCTTTACAAGTGGGGTCATATTTCGCCTCTGAGACTTGAAGGTCAGCTCACCACAAATATAGCAGAAATTATCTGCATGATTTACACACTTTCTTGGCATGATGAAAACATTAAGCACTGAAATACAACATACACAATACACTTCTAAACAGAAAGGAAGGAAATATTTCACTAGTGAACAATGTCACAGTCAGCTCAATACTGACACATCACAATGCCAGACAGGTCTGAGCATGCCTAAACATGAATGAACCTGCACAGTCTTGTTTTGTGGTGCTTCAGCGTGATATTACAAATAATTTCAATAAATACGGCTTGAGTAAAATAGCTACATATGAGGTAAAGGTTCCTATGTGATACCGAAATTTAGATTTCCGATCGAATGGGCTTTTGAAAAAGACACGTTTTAATTTAATTGCCGGATGTGAGATTTGCGATAAGTGTTAAGTAATAACATAAATAGATAATAGAGCAGGAAGTGTTGTAAGGTGAGCAAGATATGAGTAAATGATAGTCGTTAAATTTGTAGTATAAACGCATTATTGGTTTGAAATTAACGAGTCATGACGTCATACCACATAGTTTAAATACACGTTCGAAAGTCAGTTCTACAAACCTTAAAAGTCGCGCGATATATCTAATAAAATATAAAGTAAACATCGTTTAATCCTAAAAAGGTAATTATATATTTGAAATTCATAAAAGAACATGTTATAATAGAAAGGGACATTTCTAAATTGCGGGAAAAGGAAATAGCATTTTGGATACGAGGCTTTCTTGGATGACGTCATGACATTCAAATGGGAAGCGAACGGTTTCTTAGCGTGGGTAAGAGAGAAGCGTCTAGGCAGTACTCAACGAGAGACCAGTACGGGAGGTCGCGCTGCGCGGATGTGAGCGCGATGCCTCTACAGATACAAATATTTTCGGCATAACTCCTGAAAATATTTAAAAAGGAAATAAAGGATCTGAAAAGTTGTTCTTGGGTTGTCCATTACACTTACGCAAACCCGAGATAAAGAGATCTTATGCAGAACTAGCCGAGGCGAGCTACATCGAAGGGCAACGTCACGTCACCAACGACTTCAGCTTCAAATGGCGATCCAATAACCAGGACACAACGATTTTACAGCTTCAAATTGGCTTCCCAACGTGTGGCTTCGAAAGAATGGACCAACCCCCAAGACGACCAGATCAGCATCGAACCAGCAGACAAGAAGGTGCCCAGCGTGTCAACATCTGTGAAACGTGTAGTGAACAAGTTTAAGTGCAGTTAAAGTGAAATAGTAAAAATATTGAAAATTTTGGTGAGTAGAAAAACACATGTAAATAGCTTAGAAATGGAAGACAGTGATAGCGAGTTTATAGGTTTTGACAGTCCGGAAATTGAGAAAAGTGTAAGTAGGATGGAAGAATTTAATCAGAATGTAATTGGTAGCAGAATATGCCAAGAATTAGAAGATCAGAACGTTAGAGAAACACCTAGAGGTAGTTCAGAAATGTTTAGTAGTAATTCAGAAAGGCCAGCATTTATGTCAGAAATAGAGAATATGTTTCAAACGATAATGAAAAAGATGAGTACAGAGTTAAGTCGAAAGATAGATGAAAATAGTAAAGAATTAAGAACAGTGGAAAAGATGAATACAGAGTTAAGTAAAAAGATAGATGAAAATAGTAAAGAATTAAGAACAGAGTTAAGTCAAAAGATAGATGAAAATAGTAAAGAGTTAGGACAGAAAGTAGAGAAGGGACAACAGGAATTGGGAATGCAATTGGAAAATCAGAAGAGAGCTTTCGAAACCTTTAGGGAAGAAGTTAGGGAGGAAATTAATAAAGTTAGTAGTGAAGTAAAAGAAAATAGAGAACAGGTTAAGGGAGAATTAGAGACAATAAGGCAAGAAGTAAAGAATTCTGAAAAGAAATTAGGTCAACAAGTTAGTGAAAAATTAGAGAAAGAAAGGGAAAGAGTAACATATAAATTAGACAAACAAAGGGAAGAGGTAGTACAAAGGTTAGATAAAGACAGGGAAGAAATTAGAGAAGAGCTACAGGGGTGTAAAGTTAGAATGGAAAGATCTAATGTAGAAAGTGAAAGGCAGGCTAGAAATTTGGAGGATGTTACAGACAAAATAAAAGGGGTAGTAACAGAAATTACTCAGGTAAAAGAGGCCTTAGAAAATTTGAAATTAAATGAAAATGCAGGTAATCACAACAATCTTAGTGATGAAGTTGCAAGAAACGAGGCAATACCAGGTGTATCAGCTGACATTTCGATGCAAAATAGAGGTAACAGTAATTCCCATTCTGATCTCGGAAATAGCTCAGGGATAGGTGACAATTCAAATTTACATTGGCCTAACCATGTCTTAAATGAAATGACACCTCCAGTTTTTGAAAATGAAGATTCAGATGATCCTAAAGCCTTTTTAGAAGGGTTACAAGAGTACTTCACGGTGAAACGTATACCAGAGGAGTACAAGATGGTGATAGTAAGAAAATGTCTAAAGGGTAATGCTGCTAATTGGCTAGGCCTTTCTATGGGTAACAATAATGATTACAGGACCTTTAGAAACATCTTTTTAACCAGATATTGGGGAGCTAGTAGGCAGGCTAATATTAGAGTTGAATTAAGCAATGGAAAGTTTAATCCTAGATCGGAGGAATCGATGGTAAACTATTTTATGAGAATAGCGAGAAAATCGAAGATGTTGGATCCTCCTTTAGATGAAAAAGATCTAATAAATATAGTTACTCCACATTTTCCGGAAACACTTCAACATTACCTAATCATAGCCCGACCCGATAGCATTGCAGCTATGATCGAATTATTATCAGCCTTAGAAGTCAATAAGCCAAAACACGCATTTGGAAATAAATATGAAGAAAAAGAAACTGTAAATTCTTTCGGGCAAGGGGCACAGTATTATCAGAATAGAAGTGAGATTAGGGAAAGATATAAAGGACCAGTACCAAGGATGGAATCATTCCGGTGGGAAAATCAAGGTAGATATAACCAGGAAGGGCGTCACCAAAATAGAAATGGTAATCAAAGGGGAAGAAATATAAGGGTGAATTATATGAATACAAATAGATTTGATCGAGGTAGACGGGGACGTTATTTTGGACATAGTAGAAATTCAGATGATGGGTATTGGACAAACGGAGATAATGAGTTTAGACCGAGGTCACCAAGACAGGGAGAAAGGTATTCTAATGGACGAAATTCCCCCGAAAATGCGGAAATGGTCGAGGCCATTAACACGGTCAAAAACATGGTAGGAAGTAACCCCGATTTAATGCAGGAAAACAGAAGTAACAATTTGGGAAATAGTACAGGAGCAATACCTAAAAATCAGGGAAACGCCAGACCCGGTCAAACGCGCCTTCAGTGAGAACTGGGTATCCTAGTAATGATTGTGATAAGTACTCGGAAATAAATAGTCCTGGAAGGCAAATGATGATACAAAAGAAAAGAGAATGGAAAAATAGAATTGACGAAAACGAAAAAGTAGGAGATCCACCTAAAATCAAAATTGGAGTAAATGGAAAACAATACAATGCAATTATAGATACGGGATCAAATAGCACAGTATGCTCACAAAATTTTTATGATAATTTACAAAGTAGTGGCTTTAAAGTAATGTCTTTACCAGTTAATGGGATATATTGCTCGCTAGCTGTGGGAAAACGAAAAGAGAGAGTAAAATTTCAAGCAATGATAAATATTGAAATAAATGGGAGAATACTAGGAATTTTATTTCTGATTGTAGGAAGACTTGTTACAGATATTATAATAGGTTGTGATTGTCTTTATGCCTGGGAAGCTGTGGTGAATTTTAAAAACATGATTCTAGAAATGAAAGTTGAAGATGAGACCATTATAGTGCCTTTTGTGGAAGATAGTAGTTCAGAAACCATTGTACGAGAAAAAGAGGAAGAAGAAATCCAAGGGGATACATTCTTTGTAGAATATGTTAAAGTAGGAGCTATGGAATTAACTGAAGTAAATGTCAAAGAGTACAGTGTCGATAATAAAGAAAATGTAGAATGGGATAAAAATGATTTCATAGACAATTTGAGGGTTTCTGATGCAACTAGGTACTATGATAGGGAGAGTAGTGAAGACTTAGAAGAATTGTTGAGAAAAAAAGTAACTCAGGCTGATCAACTAAATGAACAACAGAGGGATAAACTGTTTGAAATATTAATCCGAAATAAAGAAGTATTCTCTGAGAAACCTGGTAAATGTAATATTTATACTCATTCGTTTGAGATGATACCCATCAAACCTTTTACACATAAAGCGAGAGCGATCCCTAGTACCATAAGAGAAGAGGTAGATGCAGTTATAAAGTCAATGTTAGAAGATGAGGTTATTGAGATTTCGAATTCAGAATTTGTGAATCCCCTATGTATTGTAAATAAGGCCAATGGAAAGATTAGGGTGACATTAGACGCGAGAAAACTAAATCAACATTGTAAACCTGATAGATTTAGACCAGAAAGTGTAGAGGTAATATTGAACAAATTGCAGAAGGGCAAAATTTTTTCTACTCTAGATCTTACAGCATCTTTTTGGCAGATCCCACTTAGAGAAGATTTAAGAAAATATACCGCGTTTTTACATTCAGGAATATTATATCAGTTTCGAGTTTGCGCCTTTGGTATGAATACCAGTGGTAGTGCACTATTAAGAGCTTTGTATGAAATTTTTGGAGAAACCATAAAGAAATTTGTAGCTCAGTATGTGGATGATTTTGTAATTTTTTCAGAAAATATAGAGGATCATTTAAATCATATCAATTATGTGCTTAGTCAGTTAAAGAAAGCAAACATGACAATAAAGCCAAGTAAAACTGCATTCTTTGTGAAACAGACAGAATTTTTAGGTTATGTTATTTCAAATGAGGGAATCCGGCCTAATCCCGACAGAATTGAAAGCATAAATAAAATACCAGCTCCTAAAAATATAAAACAATTGAGAAGATTTCTTGGTATTCTAAATTATCAGTCAAGATTTATCCTGGAATATGCAACCGTAGTAGCCCCATTAAGACAACTTTTGAGAAAAGATGTAAAATGGCAATGGTCATCAGTAGAACAAGAATCTTTCGAAAAGGTAAAAACATTGTTTGCAGCGTCAATTTTATTGGAAAAACCTAGGGAAGATCTCCCCTACATAATTTATACAGATGCTTCAGGACTTGGTTATGGTAGTGTCATATTACAAAAAGATGAGGAAGGAAAAGATCACCTCATTGCTGTAGCTTCAAGGGGGCTTTCAAGGACTGAATCACAGGCTTGCACTACAGAAAAAGAGATAGCAGCTATTTACTTTGCACTTGTAAAATTTAAGCAATATGTATATAACAACCCAGTAATAGTTTACACAGATCATGTTAGTTTGGCATTTATGAACTCTTGCAAACTCACAAGCACACGTATTTCTAGATATATACATGAGATCACATCCCATAACATAGAAATCAAACACATAGCAGGAAGTCAAAATATTTTTAGTGATTTGTTATCAAGGATGAAAACCAATTATACAATACCAGATACAATTAGTGACAACAAACATGATGTAACCATACTATATTTGAAAACCTTAGAAGGGACTCAATTAGCTAAAGAATTTCGAAATTTGGAACAATTACAGACAGAGGACGATGAACTTAGGAAATTGAAAGAAAAGGTACAACCAATCACAGAAAATCTAAAAGATAATATAGGTATTTATGAGGGAAAAATCTATAAATTTCATGGAAGAATTGAACCTAAATGGAAAGTAATGGTACCAAAAGCTTTACAAGAGAAACTTATACTTGCTTATCACAAAACACTAGCTCATACAGGTAGTGAAAAGCTAATCATGGTAATTAGTGATCATTTTTATATAAAACATTTGGCAAAGAAAGTGAGAAAAATATGTTCAAGCTGTGATTTATGTCAAAGGGCCAAACCATTTAATATCAAATTTGATATAGAACCTCAGACAATCATAAGAGAAGGGAAAAATGTACTAGTTACTGCTGATGCACATGGGGAGCTACCAGTAGGACAATTTGGATGTAGATATATGTTTGTTCTTCATGATGTTTTTAGTAAATTTATTAAAATTTATCCTGTTAGGAATATCAGCAGCAAAACATGTGTAGGAAAGATAATAAAAGATTATGTGCCTAAATATGGCAAGATTCAGGCAATCTTAACAGATAATGCTACAGTTCATCGGAGCAAAATCTTTAAAGAAACCCTAGAAAATCATGAGATAAAGTTATATCATTGTTCCTCATACTTTCCATCAGGGAATCCAACAGAACGTGTCCTCCGAGATATAGGAATTTATTTACGTGTACTTACACATCATAATCACAAGGATTGGGTGAAATATTGTCCATTGATAGAAAAGATTATCAATCACACCATTAATGTAACTACTGGGTTTGCACCAATAAAATTAATGTTAGGAATTGAACCAGAACCAATATTGATCGGGGAACCAAAAACACTGAAAATTAATGACATTCAGTTAAGTGAAGAAGAAAGAGCGAAAATTGCTTTTGAACGAATCAAGAAAAAGGCAGAGAAGCGAAAATTAAAGAAAAAGAGTAGAAAACATAAATGGGAACCTAAGATAGGCGATTGGGTACTAGTTAAAGACCATAAGTTATCAAGTGCATTGCGAGGTAGGAACAAAAGGATGGAATTGTTATATAAAGGTCCTGCAGAAATTATATCAAAATTTGGTTATCATACCTATGAATTAAAAGATGTTAAAAATGAAAAATGTCTGGGAAGATGGCATAAACAACTCCTTCGACCATACAAGAAACCGTGTGGTGCCTTGGAACCTTGATTTAATGTAAAAGAAAAATTGGAAGTGTCATTTGTCTATTGGCGCCCAATCAGCTTTGAGATAAAATGTAAATGTTAGCTTACTTGAAAATCATATATTGGTCAGGTACTTACATATTCATGAAAAATGCAGAATGTGAATTGCTATCTACTACCAAGAGCTTAAAAATATATTGTATAGAGCTCACAATAACAGCTTCAGAAAGATTGTTAAAATGTTCATCTCCGCATAGAGAGAAAACAGAATATTTACTTTGTAAACATTTGTTAAAATATTTAGATGTATAGATAGTTATCACAGCAAGACAAAGAAAGAACTTGTCTGAAGAGTGTAATGGATTTATATAAATATATGTACATTTTAGTGCTTAAAGGATATAGTACAGATATGTGTTACAATAACAAAAGTGAAAAATCACAGTGCAAGTGATAGTGAGAGCGAAGTGAGCAAACATGAACTAAAAGAAGGAAGTATAAAGAAAGACTCTTGAAATTTAACCTTTATATAAAAGCTTCACAGAAGAAACCATAACATATTGTAATTAGTATTTAAGGATTAATGTTTAGTCAAGTGTACAATTGTTTGTCATGTTAAAAAGATTAATGAGAAAATGTGTTAATAACCAATTTAAAAAAAAAAAAACAGTGTAATTGAAAATTGTATATAATGGGAGTGTTGCCGATTATTCAAAATACAGGAGTAAATTTTAATTTTTCTTTCGGGCAAGACATTTACATTATTTTATTATGAAATAATAAAATAATATAAATGGGGGCATTTGATACCGAAATTTAGATTTCCGATCGAATGGGCTTTTGAAAAAGACACGTTTTAATTTAATTGCCGGATGTGAGATTTGCGATAAGTGTTAAGTAATAACATAAATAGATAATAGAGCAGGAAGTGTTGTAAGGTGAGCAAGATATGAGTAAATGATAGTCGTTAAATTTGTAGTATAAACGCATTATTGGTTTGAAATTAACGAGTCATGACGTCATACCACATAGTTTAAATACACGTTCGAAAGTCAGTTCTACAAACCTTAAAAGTCGCGCGATATATCTAATAAAATATAAAGTAAACATCGTTTAATCCTAAAAAGGTAATTATATATTTGAAATTCATAAAAGAACATGTTATAATAGAAAGGGACATTTCTAAATTGCGGGAAAAGGAAATAGCATTTTGGATACGAGGCTTTCTTGGATGACGTCATGACATTCAAATGGGAAGCGAACGGTTTCTTAGCGTGGGTAAGAGAGAAGCGTCTAGGCAGTACTCAACGAGAGACCAGTACGGGAGGTCGCGCTGCGCGGATGTGAGCGCGATGCCTCTACAGATACAAATATTTTCGGCATAACTCCTGAAAATATTTAAAAAGGAAATAAAGGATCTGAAAAGTTGTTCTTGGGTTGTCCATTACACTTACGCAAACCCGAGATAAAGAGATCTTATGCAGAACTAGCCGAGGCGAGCTACATCGAAGGGCAACGTCACGTCACCAACGACTTCAGCTTCAAATGGCGATCCAATAACCAGGACACAACGATTTTACAGCTTCATATGACAGGTCAAAGAAAACGCTAAAATCATATTTTGAAAAGTAGCTTTCACAGAAAAACTATGCCTGATGGGAAAATTCTGACTACGTATCTGAATTCAGGATGAAAAAATGCACTAGATTCACTATTCAGATTTCTTGTGAAAAAAATCTTGTCGACCAGTGAATTATTAGAACTGGAAGGAAATGTGCCCAAGGTTGATCATAATCCTTATGATCAAGCATTACAATCGATAATGATAAGTAACCAATCAGTCGCAGTTGCTATGCCCATATCTAGGAGAAATAAACAATTACCCCAATAGGTACTAATGAAACCTTGACTAGTGATATGCACATCATTCAAGACGGTTGCATACGGAGGGTTCTTTCTGATTCCTGATAACGAATTGTGACTGTGACTGTAGCGTTTTCATGTGCGCAGCAAGGACAAGCACTTGTGAGACAAACGAACCAGTTGCTGTGCTGCCTTCATAGCAGTAGGACGTGTGTAGTTCTCATTATGCCTAAAGATATTGGGAAGGCTACAGGAAGAAAACAGATAAACCTAAAATCTGCTGCCAGATTCTCTCCAGAGATGATCAGGAAGATCAAGACCCTCATCTCTGGCAGTAAGCAGACACACAAGTGAAAATGGCCCCCTAGCCTGTGCTGCCACATACCAGAGGGTACCTGTTTATTTAGCCTGGCGCCTATTTTATATGCCAGGCTTATTCTCCATTACAATTTACAGTTTAAAAATCGGTTACAATAATACAGTTTCAATATATAAACAATAAACTTAACAATAAAACATAATCAATATGGTACAACATTAACAAGCATAAATATAAAATAAACAATGAACCATAATTAATTAGCAATTAACAAAATCCTTATAACAAGTGCAATATAAAAGTTTATACAATAATCAACAAAGGAGAATAACAGATAACACTAACAGATGATAAATAAACAGTAACAAAAGAAAATAAAAAATTTACAATAGGGATTGGTTTTTAAATGTCCTATATTTATAATTTGAAATCAGGCCTGCATGCTTGTTTAGAATCACCATTTTTTCTTGTTTCTAATTAAATTGAATAGGCAACTGTTCCATGGACCATGTCCAGATAAAAATTGGATTAATCCTCTATTAGGTTTTAAAAATTTCATCATAAATCTTTCTTCAATCGAAGGAAAAAACTATAACACTCTTCTCCCAGTTCTAAAACCTCCCATTTATCTTGCCATATATTATAAATTAAATCTTTTAATTAAATTTTGTCCAAAATTAAATCTTTTAATTGATTTCATCCAAAATTAACCCACCTACAATATTTGATGCTCTAATAAAATTATCCCTGTGCAACTAGTATCCAGCCCCTCGTTTCCTGATTTCTAAATGTAAGGGTAATAGTCCTAATATAACCAGTAAACCGTGAGTAGAAACAGTGGAGAAGGCCCCAACAAGTCTTACTAAAATTTTCCTTTGTAGACTTCTAACCATTCTTTGAGCCGTTAATAAAAACATTCTTTCTCCCCAAACACTAGCAGTATAAGAAACAATAGGTACCAAAACAGAATTATGAAATAATTTGATAACTTCATATGGAATATCATTGAAGCCTTTAATTATAGAAATAATTTTATTTAAAACAACGAATGCCTTAGCCACAATCTTTTCAACATGAACTCTAAACAATAATTGTTCCTCTAAAAATACTCCTAGGTATCTAGCACTGTCTTCCTTTCTTAGAAGTTTGAAAACAGTGTTGTTATAATCAATTTAACCTAAAAGGTGAGTCAATTAAAAACTCTAAACAACACTTACATTTATAATTTTCCAGAACACATTTCGGAGGCTAACTTTCCTCCATTATCAACTGAACAATGACTGGGTTTTCATGGTGCGGATGGCTATGCTTCTTCTGATGTTTCCTCTGGTGACGGTTCAAGGAACTTGCTGAAAACATCTTTCTGTGGAATGTCGAAATTAAATACTCGGTTTCTATTTTTTAAAATGAAGATTTGTTTCCATGTGGACAGCTCTTGTTTTCCACTTACATGTTTGAGGAGTTTTGTTCTGGCTTTATGTTGCAATTTTTTGTCCAAAAGTGAAAGGCAACTGCTGATTTTTCAAATTGTTTGCTCTTTATATTCCTAATGTGTTCCTTGGATCTAATTTCGAAATTTCTTTTGGTTTTTTCCTATGTATACTTCATTACAATCAATATATTCAATTTGGTATATGCCGGATTTTTTGTTAGGTGGAATAGCATCTTTGATGTTTGAATTCAGCAGGTCTTTTACGGAGCAATGGTTTACTGGTGCTAGCTGAATGTTATGTTCCTTGAACACTTTTTTGAATTTATCAAAGGCCCATGGATGATATGTGAATGTTTTAAATGTCATTTTTGTATCTGCTGCTGTGAGTGTTGTAGTTTCTTTTAGTAATTGTTTCTTTTCTGCTTTTTTTGCTTTTTTATCTACTAATTCCTTGGGGAAGCCATTTTTTGTGTTATTTCAATTATTTTGTAATATTCTGTTTTGTATTCTTCTGCTGGAAGAGGGATGTTCACCAATCTATGTCTTGAACTATTGAAGATTGCTTGTTTGTGGCTTCTTGGATAGAGTAAACTTCGGCATTCACAGAAAACCAACGCAGACGGACAACTTCATAAAAGCTAATAGTTACAATCCAGTTTGCTCTCAGTCCTTTCATCCTGAAGAAGGCCATGGAGTCCGCAATGGCTGAAAGCTCCATGTTCTTAAATCTGACATGGATGATCACCCGTAAAGCCTTGATTAAATTGGAAATATCCCTCAAAATTGTTAACACAATTATAAACAAACATTTAAATATGGAGAAACATCACAAAGGATGAGTTCATAAGTTGAAGCCATGTCACATCTCAGAACGTCCCACCAACAGCAGGAGGCTCTATGAGAAACACCTAGCAGGAGAAAAATGGAAATTTGTGGTCACATTAGATGAGACATATGTATATCTTAGTGACTGCAACAAACCCCGTGCAATTTACTACCCACCAAGGGGTGCAAAAAATTTTAAAATATGATGTGCAGAATGCATAAAAAGTTCCTCAAAGGGATTTATTGTCATCACTGGTTACTGCTGCAATGGGATACTGATAATTCGTAGAGTTGTTAAAAAGGCCAAAATAAATTCCAAGTATTATCAGGATGAAGTCCTCACCCCAATTTATCACACTGAAATCCTGGCTCTCCATGGGAGAGACCAAAATGAAAGTCTGGGTGCACCAAGATAAGGTGTCCAGTAACGCCTGTTTCCACTTGTGCATTCTTGCAAAGGATGGAGCAGGAAATGGAATACATACTATTCCATTCAGGAACTTTCCAGTGAAATTTCTTGATGCCTCTCCAATGGTTGTTTCCCCTTTGGACTCTTGAAAAGTGGCCTGGGATATTGTTGTTATTGGCTAATGCTGGATTTCTGACAATGAAGTCATTAATCCTCTTGCTCTCAAATATTTTTCACTGATGGATGGGATGCTAGAAGTGGCCAGGCATATTTGAAGGTGGTCTTGGTCCATTTCCTCTTCCACATCACATAGAGGACAGAGTGGTGAAGAATATATCCCAATTCTGTTCAAATGCTTTGCCAGATAATCATGTCCCATATCAACCTGAAGGTTGCAACTGTCATTTTTTGAAGATACTCAGGAATTACTGTTTGAATGTTTGTTGCTAGTTCCCATCTTTTATTTTTTTATTTTTCCTGGTAATAGTTTGCAATATATTTTTTTTTTTAATTCAGAGTTGACTAATCTTTTAGCTGCATAAAATGGTAGATTAACTATAGATTTCTGTACACTGCTGGTCCCCTTTTTTGCAAGAAAATCAGCTTTGTCATTACCACTCAGTCCACAGTTAGCTGGTATCCATTGGAAGACTAGGTGTTTTTGAAGTGCTGTTAGATGGGTAAGGATTTTCCAACATTCTATAATTGTTTGGTTTTTTGGTGAAAACTTGGAAGTAATCACTATAATTGCTGCCCTGGAATCTGAGATAATAACTGCTTGATGAAAATGTAAAATTCTATACAAAAGATTTTGTAGGGCCATTCGAATTGCTTCAATTTATCTATCAAAGTTTGTAGTTCCATAACTTAGATTTATAATATGAAAAGAGGTGACACGTAACTTCAGCCCCTGCTCCATCTTGGTTTGATATCAATGATCCATCAGTATAAATAAGGAGCCATTCATGTTCCAGAAATCTAGTACGGATTGTCTAATGCCAATAATTTTAGAACACTAGTTAGAGTATCACTTTTCTTAATTTCTTCTGTCAGGTACAATAATATGTGATGTCTAATGTTTGTGTCAGATTGACTTTATATATGAAGTTTTCCTTTGAATTAGGAAAGTCTACATTCTCCTTGATGTCTTGAAGTTTGGAAAGATAGCTCTCCTGAGTCTTCAGTGCACGTATAAAATTTCTTTTGTTTGATGTATTGAATGGGAGTCTGATCAACTTTTTGTGTTGAATAAGAGCTGTTTTTTCTATTTCAAGCTCAATGGGGTATTGGTTGGTTAATATTTCCATAGTTGGTATTGGTGTGGTTTTGATAACACTTGTAATTAGTCTCAGACTTTGGTTTTGAAAGATTTGAATTTTTGTTTTGTATATGCTGTTACAAGAATTTCGCTGCAGTAAGTAAAGAATGGCTTTATATTTACATGGCTTTTAGGAATATGTATGGATGAAAATCTCAGTTGGAAACCTCATGTTAATGAATTAATTAAAAAACTGGGTCAAATTTGCTTCTAAATTAACATTTTGAAACACTCAGTGAGTAAAAATACACATAGGGTCATGTATTTCTCCAAATTTTGCTCCTTAATTTCATATGGAATATCCTTGTGGGGAAATTAAAATCTTCAAATATTCAAAATATTCAAATTACATAAAAGGCTCATTAGAATTATTCTGTTTACCTTCTATTGTCAGCTGCAAACCATTCTTTAAAGAACTAAACATTTTGCCATTATCCTGTATATACCTTAGGAAACAATTGTACTAATGCAAAGATACATCAAAGATTTTACCACAAATTCTGAAATTCCCTGTCGTAACACAAGAGATAAAGCAAAATTACATATAACCCCACATAACAAAAAATTGTTTGAAAATAGTTTTTACTATAGAGGCATTAAATTTATCAAAAAATTACCTATTGAAATAAAAAATATAAATTCCATTCACCATTTCAAAATCATGTCAAGCAATTTTTAATTGCAAAATGTTATTACTCAACTGATGAGTATTTGCATTAATAAATTATTCACTTGTATTTATTATCAATGTATAAGTTTAATCTACATGTATAGTATAATTTTTAAGTAATTATTGTTTAACTTTAATAATATTATAATTGAACTTTTACAATACTGGACAAATCCACAACATGTATATGTTAAATCGGATGAATAAAACTGAATTGAATTGGATTGTCTGTCACGTTAACAGTTGCTCTAGAACATCCCCATTTCATTCCTGTTAGACGTTTTAACAGTGAAAGGCACCTTTCTGCTCTTTGTATTACATTTTCTATTTGGTTCATGTAAGTTTGGCATCAAATATAACTCCCAAATACTTTTCTTCCTTTGTTTCTGGTAATTTTTTACCCTCAAAATTTACTTTTATTTTTAATGGTTTTTTCCCTTAGAGAACAGATTTGGTAGTTTGATTTTGTAATATTAACAGTCATCAAATTTTCTTTGGTCCGCTTTTGTAGCTTGGTTAAGAATTGTTGCATGGTTTTTCCAGTTCTGTATTTTTGTTTTTTGGTTTCGAAGTCCATAGTACTAAGTCATCAGCAAATAGTGCACACTTCACACCTGATTCCTGTATTTCTTGTGGCAGATCATTAATAAATATATTAAAAAATTATGTGCTGAGCACTGGGATGTAGGCACTCTCGAATAAGTGGTGGTCTTTGGAAAGCCTGTAAAAAAGAGTGGGAGCTTCTGGACATGATTGCACTGTGCAAGAATCTGCTCCACTGGAAACTGATGTGCAGAGTGATTGCTTGGATGAAGGGACAACAAATAGAGCATGATCGGTGGTGGAGACATGGCTTTTCGTAACATAGGAACAAATCAAACTTGTTATCAGAGATGGGAAAGAACCCTCTGTTAATCCCGGGGCATAAAGTACTTGCAATAGTAAGTCACCATTGGGCTAATTGTCTTTGATGTGAGACTGCCTTTGTGGTTTACTGGGAGAAATATGAACTGGTTTGAGGATTCAATGCCATTCTGGCAGGTTGTCACAGTAGCTTAATGATTAGAGCACCTGCCTAGTAAGCGGAGGGTGTGTGGTTCAAATCCCAGCTTTGGCATTGAACTTTTAAGTTCCAGTTCTACCTCTTAAACCCTCTGTATTTGTGCCACTGAATAAGAGATTTTGTCGGCAATCCAACTCATTGGATTTTACTGCTGAAGGATGTCCAATTGAATACTGCACATAGATATTCAATATACACAATTATCTCATGAATATTCCAAGATATTTATGAAACAAAGTGAGGATTTGACTTAATACGAAAACACGGTCTTGAATACAATAGCTTCTGGAGCAAAAAGTATTAATCTTTGTAAAACAGTGAAGATAATTTGTTAATCTGTTGTAAGTTAATGGCAATAAAGTTAAATTAGTGGAAAATTGGAATATTTATTAGAAATAATATCTTGCCCTTATTTATCCACTTACACAACAATGCCTTGAGGATAAGACCCATGTCTACTACATTGCTACAGCAGCATCTTCGTAAAACCCGCTACAGTCCCAAAGAGATGGAACTTCAAAGGTGCTAAATCAGGTCTGTACAGAGGATGTGGTAGGACAGTCCAGCCAAATTTGGTAATGAGCTCCATCATCGCAAAAATCGTGTGAGGCCTGGGATTATCATGCTGCAGGCAGAAGTTTGTCTTCTTTTCTGGACTGACCCTGGAAATTTGGGCTTTCAGCCTAGTCATTGCCATCTTGTAGCATTCAGAATTGACATATGCACCAGGTTCCATGGTATCCAGAAGACCCACACCCTGCCTATCCCAGAAGACTGTGCACATTACTTTGCCTGCAGATGGCTGTGTGTTGAACTTCTTTGTTCTTTGAAAAGTTGGACATCGCCACTTCATGGATTGTTGTTCAGATTCTGCTCACTTCTACTGTATCGTCTCCACACACCTTTAGCAAGCATCAATGGATTTCAATTCTGCAATTTATTCAGCAGTAATGAACTCAATCACACATCTGTTTTGTATGCACCTCGAAGTCAGCAGCCATTTTGCAATGTTCACCTGCTGTTGCTACTATCTGTTACAGGACAACAAACTTACAAGACACTAGTGGAAAAGTTCAACAATTAATACTACAACATTGTCTGGCTCAGAGACTCCAAGTAAACACAAAAAAGTGGGAGACATTACTTTCGGATTGACTCCCGTAATTAAAAATATTTCATGGAAAGGGTAGTTTGGGGAAGAGAAGTTACTTGAAAATGTTTGCGTTGCATTTGTGAAAGATGCTGAGCTTGAATGCTAAGTTTGGTATTTAACCAACATTTCGTTTCTGAGTTATGCTGTTCTCACACACACAGACCATTTTCTAAAAATGCTTTTTTTTCAGTCAGGAGTTCCAAAACATGTATTTCCAGTGAAAACTTGATTTTGTATTCTTGTATGGAATGTAATACTTCCTTTACTTACTGTAAAGAAATAGAGTGTAAGAATTAATGTAAGAAAATGATATACACAGAATGTGAACGAGAAAGCGTTAATAGTTATGATAAAACGATAACATGAAAGTGGTAAAATTAAAACAAAATAATAAAAGTGAAAAATCAAAGTAAAATAAATATAAACATTATAACTATGATTACTATATAGACACAGACAAATAGCTGATGACAATTAAACTTCTATGCTATGCTATAAATAGAATCAGTATTCTACCTAAAACATTTACAGCATTTTTCACAACAGCTTGTTATTATGCCTCTTACCCCCACTACCAGACAAATAACTTCAATGGAAATCAGGTTGCATTTTTCATATAAAAAGATTGTCATTGTCATCGTCATCATCGTTGTCATCGTCATCATCATCATCATCATCATCATCATCATCATCATCATCATCATCATCATCATCATCATCATCATTATCATCCTTCTTCTTCTCCCTCTTCTTCTTATTATTGTTCTTATCATTATTAATATATTGCACCTCGAAGGTGCATCATTGATAGAAACATTAAATAGAATATCCATATGGTTTTCATATAATAGCACAATACATTGATATGTTGAATTATTTATAGTAAAACAAGTAAATATGCTTCTAAAAGGCACGGAAATAGTTTATTCAGCAGAAAAAAGAAGACAAGCTTTATCCCCAGATTTGAACACCTAGCCTCTGCTATGCTAATGCTTAATGCTCCCTATTATGCCAGGACGAACAATAGAGGTGCTGTACTTATTTTTTGCATTTAATTTCTCTGGCAACCCCTCTTCCGTCCCCCACACTTCCATCAAAAGGGTGAACAAAGTACATTGAACAGCTGTGCATGTTGCAGCTCCCAGATACATTTGAGAGACAGAGTACACAATACTGAAAGTTATGGTGAGGCTGCGGATTTTGCAAGCCGTTTGTTTCAGGTTGTCTACACACAAAGCATTAGATCCGTCACACAAAATGTAAACAGCCGTGGCTATGAGTCACAGATATGGAAGGGGGCATGATCATGTGACCACTACAAGCATACAGTTGGATGAATAAACAACTTTAGCATGCAATATTTCCTATTACTTTTATGAAATATATACAGTGCAAACAATGTATACTACATGGATCTAATTTATGCAATATTTATTGTACTTTTACAATATTTAAAATACAATTTTGGTACAGTATGAACACAATTATTGTTTTAATATGTTGTTGTTAGCTAATGCTGGATTTCTGACAATGAAGTCATTAATCCTCTTGCTCTCCAATATTTTTCACTGATGATATTGAAGAGAGCAATAGCAGTAATAGTAACCGTTTTTTAGAGAGCACCATATTTTTATGTTTTGGTGGACACATCGCTCTCTCACTACCCCCAGAATGTCTGGAGGACCACACCTGTTGTTGGTTTACAGGTCTCACCGACCTGACAGGGAGAGTTATCAAAATAAATTCACCGACCATATCCTCTGATCACCAATCAGAGGACGTATTACATGCCATGACAGGTCAGCATGTTAGGGGTTAAGATTTTATAGAGAAATTAGAGAAATGGAGAGGTTGGAAAAATAAAGACTCCCTAGCCCTCGGGAACCCTAATAGCATTGGGGTCAGAAGAGAACAAGAGATGACCCAGGTAAGGTCAGATAGAAAAGTTACAGTGAGGAGCAAAACACCAGTAAGTGGAAGTAATGTTCTGCTCAGCTTGGGTACCTTGTGGTTCAGTATATATGTTACATACCATTTCTACAGCACGTTTCTGTGAGATGAAGTACAAGTATATACAATGTTTTAATATAAAATGCCTTTATACATTTTAATATGCATGCTATACATTTTTAACAATGTAGCTCAGTGATGTCAAGGTCACAGGCCGCTGAGAGCTCCCCCGGGCATCTTGTACATGCTGAGGGCAAAACATGACGTAATACATATGAACACCAGTAGCTTTATCACCTGATACCTGTTTACTTGCAACTAGGCTGCGTCCACGGATAAAACTTTTCTTAGAGTGCGTATATATTATGAATATTTTCCTTCAGAATTGCCTACAAGGATGCATAGCACAGATACAAGTTGGATCTATGAAGGGGAAAAATACTTCTCACTTGTAAAAGAAAACTACTTGACAGTTATTCAAGTTGATTAAAATAGTAACATAGTTGCAACTTTCTGATGATTAGGCTGACTTATAGGTATTATTAAACCTACTCTAGCCCTTGGGTTAGTATTCCTGTACTGTGAAGCACACCATTTACGCTCTTCATACCTCTTACAGATAGACTTTTCAATCCCAGATGTAAAAATGTCAAAATTGATTTTCAAATGAATGAATAAATAAATAAACAAAATAAATAACAGAATAATTATACAGTATTAACAATAGTGTTTTTTATATGAACTTGTATCAGATATACCTATTTTATACAAAAAGTAAATGGCAGCTTTGAAATCCTGTTATCCCTTAAACGGATATTCTTATCTATTTTGATTAAACATAAATGGCAATATTTACTTGGATTATCTTCAAACAAGTGAAATAACACGAACCATTATTAGTAACAGGACTTGACGATTTCCTCCAAAATTAAAGGGAAGAACTACAGGTAGGTTGTTTGAAAACTGCTGTCCTGAAAGATACATGTTTTAGTGTTAGGCGTTTGCATAATGAATTTAAGAGAATCTTACTGAACACCTAACTAAAATACCACATGTTACACATTTGTAGGATCAGTCACTTGGCATGTTTCTGAATTCACACACTTTTCAAAATTTGACTCAATAATATTACAAAGACAGATTCTAAGACTGGATGCCAAATTGCTATCCGAGAGTCTGTTTTTGTGGCGAGTTTTCAGGAGCTATGCAGAAACCCTGTTCACAAAGGTAGGTACTACCATACATTGTCATAGTTTTTGCTGTCTTAGGAATCAAATTTGGGTAACGCCTATTGTCAAGTTTCTGGTAAAATTCAATCAGTGCGTTTGAGTATGAATAGTTGTCAAATTTCTTTTGAAGGCGACGATCACACTGTACTTCTAACAGCTCCAGCTGAAGTGCTGTACTATTTACTTTATTTCATAATGACTTTGTATGTTGTATTTTTAATGCAGATACTGGTTGCATATTAGGTACTGCATACTACTACCACAACTTTGTGGAGTAATTGTTTTTCCCATTCAAAACATGTGAATCCAAATGACTCATGTCTGTGCTCTCGGACGCAGCCATTGCTCTGCCTGCATCACACAGAAAACTGCACTGAACTGGTTTCTAATGGTCTGGCCCTCTATGCCCAGGGCACGGCGACTTGCTCTCTCCGTGGCATTGCCACTCAGGGCCACGATTGACAACACTGATGTAGCTCATATCTTTAATGATACAATATTCCATCAGATTTACTTTTTTACTGTTAGTTGCTCCTGTGCATGTGCCAATTGCAGTGAATCACCATACACATGATGAAATTACTGAAGGTGAATCTCTTACAATTTGCAGCAAGATATTCCTTATGTAGTAGTGTAAAACTGTGTTCTATGTTGCAAGTTGAATTATCAGCCATAGAACTTCTTATATAATCAAGTACCTTTCCATATGCATATTTTAAGTACCCCTTTCATATTGTTCTTGCATTTGGTATGGTTCTTTTTGTGTACTTTTCTATGAAACTTTTAAGACATGGATTGTGTAATTTGTTAAATGAGATACATATTAGTCTGCATCATGTTGCATAAATCTGCAAAAAAAGGTCAGATTGTGTGCTTGGATATGAGGTAGAGGGCATAAATTCATAATTAGTTGAACCCACTACTTGTACCTGTTGGCAATGTCATTTACTACAACAAAATTGTACATTGTTAAAGCATTTGTTCCCTCCGATTTCTGAATAACACAGTTTTTATTTTATTATATCACCTTTAACAGTAAAATATTGTGAATCAAATTCTTTAATATATTCCTGTATTTTTTCTTTGTGTGTTTTACACATGTTGTATTTCTGCATATAACCACATATGTACCTATTACTGTGGCCAGAGAAAGGGACACGGAATCAGCACTTGAAGACAGCAGGACAAGGTGCGATGTATATGTGCACAGACTGTACAGGAAGTGGGGGTAGGGATGGAATCCATGATGGCGCTGCCTAAAGTCCAGTTGCAGCGCAACCTAATTTCTGTTCGTTCTGGCATTAGCACTTAAGAAATCCTCAGCCTAGTTATGGCAAAAGTTCTGAATACACTTATTACAGCCACCTAATTTCAGATGTTTTTAAATACCTTTGATACCGAAATTTAGATTTCAAATCGAATGGGCTTGATAAAGACACGTTTTAATTTAATTGCCGGATGTGAGATTTGCGATAAGTGTTGAGTAATAACATACATAGATAATAGAGCAGGAAGTGTTGTAAGGTGAGCAAGATATGAGTAAATAATAGTCGTTAAATTTGTAGGATAAACGCATTATTGGTTTGAAATTAACGAGTCATGACGTCATACTACATAGTTTAAATACACGTTTGAAATTCAGGTCTGCTAATCTTAAAAGTCACGCGATATATTTAATAAAATATAAAGTAAACATCGTTTAATCCTAAAAAGGTAATTATATATTCGAAATTCATAAAAGAACATGTTATAATAGAAAGGGACATTTCTAAATTGCGGGAAAAGGAAATAGCATTTTGGATACGAGGCTTTCTTGGATGACGTCATGACATTTAAAATTGGAGAGAACGGTTTTCTTAGCGTGGATAAGGGAGAAAGCGTCACTACTCACCCCAGACCAGTACAGCACGTTGAGGTGTGCAGACGTGAGTGCGATTCCTCTACATATAGAATCGGCATAACTCCCGAAAGTATCTAAGATGTAATAAATAATATACAAGGGTTTTCTTGGGTAGTCTTATAACACCTGCGCGTACCCGAGATAAAGAAAGAGATCTCATCCTGAGCTAGCCCGGAACGAACCAAATCAAAGGGCAACACCACGTCACCAACGACATTTACGCATCAAATGGTGACACAACGAGAAACGAACAATGACTAATAGCTTCACCTTGAAGCACTGATTTTTTATATATGTATGTATGTGTTTTTTATATATGTTGCCTTCATATACAGAGTTGAAAGGTAGAGTCAAAAATGTTTCTTTCTGGGCACATATTCCAACTCTGCCAATACCAATGCTGCTAAAAAAGGAATATGCTTTCTTTGAACACTTACATCAACATTAAGCTGCTCCCCTAGAGAACTACCAAAAGTACACTCTGCCTCACTGCTGCATTCTGACTGACTTCTGTTTCGTTGGTTACCACTCAACTTCCTCTGTGACTTTTTTCTTGAAGATGCTGCTGTAACAATAAATATATTAAAAATCTTCCAGAAATATGACCATAGTTTTACTTAAAGCTAACAGAGATTTAGCTACATGCTACATTAGAAAGCAGGACAGATATAGGTGAAGCTACACTGGATTCACTCTAAGAAGCACACTTTTGTATTTCTCTGTACAACATCTGCATGGCATGTGTAATGATTGTCCAGTTTCAGTAAACCAATTTGTTTTTATTTCCAAATAATGGTGAAAAAGTAGTATATTGTAACAAAATTGTTAAACATATTCATTAGCGCACTTTAAAAGTAATGACAATAAGAATATATGCGACTTATTTTGTACAATTAAGCCGAGTGTTGCAGTCGGAGGACAGGAAGAGCATTTCATATATTTGGACTGTCTTTCACCTTTCTTCACCCCAAGTGTGTTTCTTATTTCAGGAAGAGCATAGAAGTGGTATCAAACAAATGAGCTATACCCTCGCCGGCCTTACTTTAAACTGTAATATAAACAACAGCACGTATTTGACTAACACTTCATTGGGTGATTGAACCGCACAAGTTCCATGTCAGTACATGCAAATGAAAATATAGTCCATTGACTAACATACAAAATAGCTTAAGAGGTAGAACTGGAACTTAAAAATTCAATGCCACAACTGGGATTTGAACCACAGACCTTCCGCTTGCCGGGTGGACGCTCCTGGTAAACCACAAAGGCAGTCTCACATCAGAAACAATTACCCCAATGGTGACTTACTATTGTAAGTACTTTATATCCCAGGATTAAATAACCTTCACATGGTAATTATTATTTATTTATGCCAACAAACTTACTGTTGGTGTTTTTAAACACACAAGCCGTGTGTGGGCAAAGTTTAAGAGGTTTACCAGGAGAAATACGAACTGGCTTGAGAATTTAATGCCATTCTGGCAGTTTGTCACAATAGCTCAGTGGTTAGAGCGTCCACCCGGCAAGCGGAAGGTCTGTGGTTGAAATCCCAGTTGTGGCATTGAATTTTTAAGTTCCAGTTCTACCTCTTAAACTTTGCCCACACACGGCTTGTGTGTTTAAAAACACCAACAGTAAGTTTGTTAGCATAAATAAATACAAAATAGCATTAAATTTAAAATGTTGTTAGCTAATGCTGGATTTCTGATACTGAAGTCATTAATCCTCTTGCTCTCCAACATTTTTCACTGATGGATGGGGCACTAGAAGTGGCTAGGCATATTTGAAGGTGGTCTCTGTCCATTTCCTCTTGCAGATCACATAGAGGACAGAGTGGTGAAGAATATATCCCAATTCTGTTTAAATGTTTTGCCAGATAATCATGTCCTGTAATCAACCTCAAGTTTGCAACTGTCATTTTTTAAAGATACTCAGGAATTACTGTTTGAATGTTTGGTAGTTCCCATCTTTTATTTTTTGATTTTTCATAGTAATATTTTGCAATAATTTTTTTGAATTCAGGTTAACTAATCTTTTAGCTGCATAAAATGGTAGATTAACTATAGATTTCTGTATACTGCTGGTACCCTTTTTTGCAAGAAAATCAGCTTTGTCATTACTACTCAGTCCACAGTGAGCTGGTATCCATTGGAAGACTAGGTGTTTTTGAAGTGCTGATAGATGGGTAAGGATTTTCCAACATTCTATAATTGTTTGGTTTTTGGTGACAACTTGGAAGTAATTGCTATAATTGCCGCCCTGGAATCTAGGAGAATTGCTTGATGAAAATGTGAAATTCTGTACAAAAAGTTTTGTAGGTCAAATTTAAAATAACTACAAGAACTATTTGCAAAAACAGTTTGAAAATCTTATAGTAAGAATAAATGGAGTACATTAATATGCAAACTCAGTATTATTAATTGCAATACAAAAGCATGCAGACGCAGCCACAGAAAGAAGCAAAGCAATTCAACAGATTATTTTGTTTATTTAGCATTGCTTTAAACTATTTTCAAATCATAATGGCCAGCTATGTTTTATTTGAGGAGGGTTTAGTCATTTAAATGTGCACTACATATGGTACATTTTATAATGTGTTATTCTTTACTTTATGTAAGACTGTAGAATATATCCACTTGTTTCTTCCTTCTGCGGCTCTAGGTAAAAGCTCTAGGTTGGCATATGTCAGCCAATCCTAAGGGCCTACGAGGAATACAAGTTTGCACTTTGTTTACATTGCAGTCTTAAAGTAAGGCCAGCAAAGGTATAGTCTGGAAACTCAACATCTATTGGAGCAGTATTTTTCCTGAATAAATTGATAAAACCAAACTAGACTTTTCATTTTACTTATAGTTTTGGTGAGATTATGGTTAAATTCCTAAATCATTGCTACATGCCCCTGAAATGAAGAAATCTTCATAATCCATTTGCAGTTCAGGGAAATTTCTATCTACTATCAAATAGTATCTTTAAAGGGGAGACTACTAGCTTGGTTGGTGCCTCATCCCTCACAGTATTGCATTCTAGTTTTGCCGCACATAGGTAAATGCTACACAGAAAAAGAAACAAAAATTTTAAAGCCTGGTGCACAACTGCTTAAGCATTTGCTCTAAAGAATTATGGAGGTATTTTTTAGACATGGCGAATGGCCTTGCTAGGATCTGCACAAGTGATGTCATATGAATTGACGGTGGAGGTAATGTCACCATTTCATTCAAGTGTATTTCAAACAATACACTGCTGATAATGCGAGCAGGCACTGTGCTTAATCATGTACTGTTCCTGATGTTTACTGCACAGAAGTCAGAGAGATACTAACCTGACACCCCTGTGGCCTTGTAAATACAAAAATGAACTCGACCATAGACCACCATGCAGCTATCGGCCATTCACATCTAAAAAATACCTCTGTTCCACAATCAAATGCTGCAGTGACCAATGCTAAGAGTTTATTTCTGAACACTAGAAAAAGAAAACCTCATTAAACCTTTCTCAAGGAGAAGACAGGAGCACGCTGTCCAATATTCCCAATGCTAGTAGTACTCACAGGGATTCATGGTCCACTAGTGTGTTTTATTTGGCAGATTATCTGCCAAATATTACTTAGTGCTGTAAATCAGAAGAACCAAAAGGTATTGCTGTGTCATAAACCACTTTGTATCTCTGAGTACCAAAGAGTCTGTTGTTCGTTCCCAAATCATTTTCATCAGGGAACACTTCCAGTGTCTTGTTGAACTGGTAAGCAATTTAGAAGGATCAAAATATCCAACTCTCATCTTCATTACGAAGAACTGGGAAAATTGCAGATACAGTTCAAAACCATAGAGCAACGTGTCATTTTCAGTGCCAAAACAGATCCACTTGCATCTCTTAGCAAACAAGCAGCTGATGCTGTTAAAGCCTCCATTCAATAGATTCCCTAAAAAATGTTAGTGAAACTCAACATACTAATGTCTCAAGATCCAGCAAGGGACAGTTTTAAGAAGCTTGCAGCGCTGCATCCCAAAACTATCTTCCTAAAGGAAATAAATCCATCTCTCCTGACAGACTTCAGCAAACTTTCTTTTATTAAGGTACTGGATATATACAGGTTATACTGAATCAAAGGACTGTTAGTCAAAGGTGGCTCAAGTTGTGACTTTGAGATGAGGGCTATATTGAAAGCTGTGAGTGTTTTGAAATCAGATTTTGCTGAGAAATCTGTGCAACTAAAATGGTTACCTTGTGTAAATTTAAGAACAAATCTGTATGAAAATAATCTGTGCATAATGTCAGCTTTTGTATTTGGGTGCATCGAAAGATATACATCATATGTCAATATATAATATTCAAATCAACTACTTGAAAATAACATCATTTTTAATAAAAATAACCTCTTTTTGGGTAAAAATAACATCACTTTTACCCAAAAAATAACCTCACCTTTTGCAGGTCCCTACTCATGACATGTGATGATTAGGGCTCAGAAGTTCATGCCCTAAAAAACTCTGAAATATGCATGCAAATATGCTCTTAAAAACTTGAAAATATGCCAATAAATATGCACTATTTAATTAAAACAATGTCCCTTGGTAGTAGACAAGATGAGTTAATATAAATAATAAATAAAAATTACATTATCCCTTAGAAGGTGAAACAGAAGTGCTAGTATTAACTGCTAAATTTCAACTGGTTTTTGTATTGTCTAGCACTGGCACTATGGACTATACTGCTGGTGCTAGGCAATACAAAAACCGAAGCCCCAGAATGCCAACAGAACCAATCATGTGGCAGTTCCCACAGCCACAAAGAAGTGGTTGGTGTAGGGACAACCAATAGGAGATGAGAGGCGGTACCTCTCACCTATATATAAGCCAGGTGCCCTCTAATTGTTAACCAGCCAGGAGTCACTCTGAAGGTGCCCAATGCAGTCTTGGATGAGACGTCAGACAATTCATCGACTGGACCACAGCCTACAAGCCTGAAATCTACCATGTATTGGACTAACACTGGCCGTGAAAGCCTAAACATGTATAGCCTCTTTGACTATTTCTATGTGCCCAGCATAATACAAAACTGCATCGAGCCATGTTCCCCATCAAGTTAACACTGGTGCAGGAGGAGGTTGGACATTAGATGCTGTTAATTTAAACAACTTAACTCTTTTAGGACTGGTGCTGTTTTTATTGAAGTGTTGCTTCAATTTTGAGCGATGTGGCTCTTATTTCCCTCAGGGCGTGGTAATGGATGGAATGAAAAATCACACGTTGTTTCTTCACCACAATGTATTATTTTATTAACACTTTTTCTCTATTTTACATTTAAATAAATTCTCTTAGCACCATTTTAGATTATTTAAGTCTTTCCACTTTTTCAAAAAGTGGAACAAAAGCTTGATGAAAGTCTGGTAAACGTTCTACAATGTTCACACGCTACCAAAATACGTCTTATCACCTTGAATATTTAGGCGCTAGTCCCGATTCTTTTAGTTGCGAGTCTATCATTCCGACTGCCATGTGTACATCCGCGCATGCGTTCATCAAATAGTTCCTGCATTGTTAGGGCAGCGATCTTTAGCTATCCTGATTTCGCTTTTAATATTGAACACATTTAATTCTTTTATTTACACATATATATTAAAATTAAATATGGAAATATTTATGATGTCTTTAAACAAACTTAATTGTTTGTAACAATGAACATTAGTAACATGTTTCGTCATTTAACCAACTCATACCAACATCAAAAAACAAATTGCACTCCTAACAAATATTCACATAAACGATTTTCTTTTGGGGTCTTCTAATATTCTGTCTCACATGCCCCTTGTTTTGTTTTTCAACTTGTCACCTATATTTACAATCTTGAAACACAATACATTTCTCCCTATTCCTCTGATACAATCACTTTGTACAATACTTTTTTTTCTTTACAGTCTTCTTCGCTGTATGTTTTTGTCTTTTGTTTTGGCATGACACAGCATGTCTTTATAAATTTCACATATTCAGTTACTACACAATACATATTCAGTTATTATAAAACACATATTCAGTTATTATACAACACTTATTCAGTTATTATATGTTTGACATTGACACAAATATAATTTAAGTGTATCATGGTTTATTGTGTGGCTTTTGACTTATGTTCCTTATTATGAGGAGAGAAAAACAGGATACAAATCTTGAGCTAATGATTATGATCACATTTATGGCAATTTTATTCATTTCTTTGTCCTCTGTCTTGCAAGCTTATTATGTATAGGCAGGACGTTGAGTCAATTCTCAAACTCTGATGTTACTAATAATACCAAGTTCGACATTTCTTCACGCTCAGCATTGGTTATATCCATCTTAATTCATGGGCATTGCTTTTCTGACCATGGTTTTTCTTACTTAACTAATTGTCACCTCTTTATCTCTTATCTCTATAAGAGAAAACTTCTATACTTATAATTATTCTGCAATTGTATTATTTTTCTTCTCAATTCACCCTCGACACCATTGTGTCAAAACTATTTTATCTTTGTCATCACAATTGATTCCTTTTCATTTTTGTCCCTGACATCCTTATGTCAAAAACACATTGTTTTCCGTCGCTATAATTCACTTCTTTAATGGCAATCAGTGTCCTCATCTGTCTTTGTTGACAATGCTCTTGGTGGTCAATATAGCCAATGACTATGTTGAGTTTCTTTCTTGTTGTATTTTCCAATCTGAACATAATCTTCTATAAGTAACCCATAAAAAATTATTATTTTCCATCATCTCTACTATTCCTGCCTTACATATTTGTTGGCAAAGACTATTTGGTCCTTTCTTTGTATGGTTTTAATTTATTTTTATGATATCTTCCTACCAACTTGCCATTTGTATTCTGTAGCTCATATGTATGGTCACCCAGCTGTTTTGTTATGACTAGTGGTCCAGTGTACAGTAGTTCCATTTTCTCTTTGTGTGGCCATCATGGTGTCGATGTCTATGGTCAATTGCTTAGGTTTGGTGTTGGTCATCCACTCGATTGGGGTGAACTTAGTTGTGGTAATTTCCCTGAGTGTTGGTGGTTGTTGTTTCTGTATTCTGTGCAACATCTGCCCTATTTGGCACGTTTCTATCTACTTTCTGCTGCCTTATGTTGCCAGTGTTCCATTGGTTTCTGCCCCTTTGGTGTGAACCCCTATTGCATGGCGGTCTTTGGTTGTTCAAGTATTCTCTACAGAATCGTATGTGGTTCACTTGATAGGTACGGTCTCCTGGTCTTCCACGATCATATGTATATGTTTGGTGTCTCGATTCACCCCTTGGTATCGTGTCGTGGTACCGCTGTCTCGTGTTCTCCATCCTTTCGCCATGATGGTGTGGTTGTGGGAAATGGTGTGCCCCTCTCCCCCGTCATGAGTGCTCCTATTATTTCTATCTTCTCTCTCATTCTGGTTGTTCGTAGTCGTGCTCCTGTTTAAGATAGGTGAGTTTGGGTGACCGTTCCTATGTCTATGCTCATTAGGCCGACCATTTTGTGTTTCGAAGGCTGTTAGTAATTCTATCATGTCTGCAAAATCTACTGGCCTCGCAACAATTAACCCTGTTCTCGCTGTGTCTGGGAAATGTCTTGTTATGCTGGTAATTAACTCTGCTTCTGACAGGTTAGGGTCTAATAGCTTCCCTTTGTTGGCTACTTTCATCAAATAATCGACTAGAGATAACCCTTTGGTTGGATCATATCTACCTGTCGCTAGCTCTACCCTAGTTTGGTTTTGCTTAGCTGGGCCCCAATACCTTGATAGGAATAGATTTCTGAATGAGCTATACGATTCATGACCAGCTAGTGTTAACCTAAGCCATTCTAATGCTTTGTTTTTTAAGCTTTTGTTGACTATCATCAACCTAAGCTCATTTGGTATCCTTTTCACCTTAAAATACTCTTCCATCTCTTTAACAAAGAGTTTTGGGTCGTCTCCCTTCTCCTCGTGAAATTTAGGTGGTGTGATTTCATGTAGTATGCTGTTGGTGTAGCATGTGTTGTGTGTTTTGTCATTGTTTAATTGTGAACCTCTTTCTCTGTATGGTGAGTCAACATTTTGTACATCATTCAAATAACTCTCATCTTGTACATTACTTACATCTAAATCATTTTGCCTTTGTAGTGCATTCACAACATCATTTACATTAGCCAAACTTTCTTTTCCTTTTCTCATTTCTTCACAAATTGATTTTAAATCATTCTTTATTTCTAAGTGACTTTGTTTCATATCATTCATAGCATCTTGTTGCGACTGCACTACATCAGCCATAGTCTTAATTTTAGGAATTACAATTTGTTCTACAGTTTCATTAATAATTCCTTTCTTTACTACCTCAATCTCTTTCCTTAATTCCTCAGTTATTTCTGCTTTTACATTTGTAATCTTACAGTCTACACTTGCATTGCATTCTGTTATTTCATCTCTACATCTACCAATTTCTCCTTCTCATACAATCTTATTTTCTCTCATTTCCGATTCAATTTTTCCCATCCTGTCTCCTATGATTTCTATCCTAGCTTCTAAGGCTTCCTTTGTCTCATTTAAGTTTTTATGTACTAATTTTAAATTAGTTTCCATTACTTTCATATTTTCTTTACACTCCTGTCTTCCTAATTCTATTTTCTGTTCTAAGTTCTGTGTTCCTAATTCTATTTTCTGCTCTAAGTCCTGTCTTCCCAATTCTATTTTCTGTTCTAAGTTCTGTCTTCCTAATTCCATTTTCTGTTCTAAGTCCTATCTCACTTCCTTCATTTTCTGACCTATCTCTTCCTTATTCTGTTCTAGTTTCTGGCCTATACTCTGACCTAAACTTTGTTCTATTTCTGTCTCAATTCTATGTTATTCTGTTCCATTTTCTGACTTAATTCTACCTTGTTTTGTTCCATTTTTTGACCTAAACTTTGTTCTAGTCTTTCAAACATGATCATTAATAACCTTTGGTCTTTTCCTATTGCTACCTGTTCCTCGCTTTCTGGTTCTATCTGATAACTAGGCCTATCTGCCCCTTCCCCTACTCCTGATACTAGAGCTCTCTCTTTTTGCGACATTAGTTTCTTTATTCAGTTCACTTTGGTTTAAAAGTCCTACTATTTTGCCGCTTCTCAGTAACATAGAAATAAAATGAATATGAAAATAAAAATTTTTGGTTCTACTTTTTTCTCGTTGATTTATCCAGTTACGTGCGTCTCCTGGGTGGTTGGCTTCGCTAGACGATCTCTGGTGTTTTCCCGCGTTGATTATCCGTTCATCGGTGTTCTCGAAGTCGTAAATTTCAAACGATGTTCTAATGGCATCATCTTTCTTTTTGGCGCGAAGATATGGCGTCACTTGGTATTTCCCTTAAGTTCATTTCCCGTAAATTTCCATTCCATCCAAAATTTGTGCTCCAAGCTTGGGTAAGGCATTTGGTGCTGTTTCTATTGAAGTGTTGCTTCAATTTTGAGCGATATGGCTCTTATTTCCCTCAGGGCGTGGTAACGGATGGAATGAAAAATCACACGATGTTTCTTCACCACAATGTATTATTTTATTAACACTTTTTCTCTATTTTACATTTAAATAAATCCTCTTAGCACCATTTTAGATTATTTAAGTCTTTCCACTTTTTCAAAAAGTGGAACAAAAGCTTGATGAAAGCCTGGTAAACGTTCTACAATGTTCACACGCTACCAAAATACGTCTTATCACCTTGAATATTTAGGCACTAGTCCCGATTCTTTTAGTTGCGAGTCTATCATTCCGACTGCCACGTGTACATCCACACATGCGTTCATCAAATAGTTCCTGCATTGTTAGGGCAGCGATCTTTAGCTATCCTGATTTCGCTTTTAATATTGAACACATTTAATTCTTTTATTTATACATATATATTAAAATTAAATATGGAAATATTTATGACGTCTTTAAACAAACTTAATTGTTCGTAACAATGAACATTAGTAAGACATTTTCGTCATGTAACCAACTCATACCAACATCAAAAAACAAATTACACTCCTAACAAATATGTTGTTGTTAGCTAATGCTGGATTTCTGACAATGAAGTCATTAATCCTCTTGCTCTACAACATGTTTCACTCATAGAGAATAGCAGTATAGAAACCGCTTTTAAGAGAGCACCATATTTTTATGTTTTGGCGGTCACATCACTCTCTCACAACCCCCAGAATGTGTGGAGGACCACACCTGTCGTTGGTTTATGGATCTCACTGACCTAACCGGGAGAATTATCAAAATAAATTCACCGACCATATCCTCTGATCACCAATCAGAGTACGTATTACATGCCATGACAGGTCAGCATGTTAGGGGTTAAGATGTTATAGAGAAATGGAGAGATTGGAAAAATAAAGACTCCCTAGCCCTCGGGAACCCTAATAGCATCGGGGTCGGAAGAGAACAAGAGATGACCAAGGTAAGGTCAGATAGAAAAGTTACAGTGAGGAGCAAAACACCAGTAAGTGGAAGTAATGTTCTGCTCAGCTTGGGTACCTTGTGGTCGCCATTCACATATCCCCTAGATGGAGACCCCTGAGTAATCCTAACAAATATTCACATAAACGATTTTCTTTTGGGGTCTTCTAATATTCTGTCTCAGGACATTTAACAAAAATTCTCTTTGTGCCAGACACAAGTCCATCTACCAGAAGGAAAGAATTACGTATTATCTCAGCAATGTGATGAAGGGCATGTGCTAAACAAGATATATGAATTAAGTTAGGAAAAATACCTTTCAGTGTTTGTCCTGATTTTACCATATAAAGACCCGCATCGGTAACATACAAAAGTTACCAGTCGTATTTGATTCCACATGGCCATAGTAATTTCAAAAAGTCCGTCACAAGCTGGGTCACAGTTACATTGTCAGTGGCTGACAAATTTGGACACATTAAGGTGTAGTCTTATGTTCATTATTTAAAGCACTTACAATTATATTAGCAAAAGAATGGTGCTCAGAATCAGAAGTTTCATCAACAGACAACCACACAAACTGATGTGCTAAATCATTTTGTAAATTTGACAATACGTTATTATAACAATGTCCTACATAAGTCTTACGCAATGTAATTTCTTCAGGCACATGGTTGGCAACAAATTTTTTTAATGTCAGAATATTAATTTTGAACAAGGGAATATCAGCAGTCAAAAATACTTGGCACAAGTCATTAAAAAATTCAGTAACCCTACTTCCTAAACACTCTACTGTTTTTGAACATGTTCTTTTTTTGTGAGTTTTCTGGTTAAATTCTCCTTATGTTTTGCTGTATTTATGCGATGAAATATTTGAAATCTTTTCTCACTCCCTACATTTTTCTCACACTCTCCACAAAACAGTACCCTATTTTCTGTAGATATTAAATCACCCAAAAACTCCTTCTGTAAATTAATCTAGCACTCAAAATTGGTTTTATTTTCATCATTTGACAACCTTTTTAACACTTTATATGCCTAATTTAATTTGGTGGGAACCAGTTCACAACACCATTACGTTTCAAGAGCAAGAGACAGCTGCTGGTGGGCCAGCAAGGAACTGTTACGCACATATATGAAAAGATGGAAATGGAATTCACTGCATAACATTGTGATTAAGCATTATTTTTTGCCACTTCACGAGTTGCATCATCATGTACAATACTACTGGTGTGGTTTTAAATAATGGCGGGTTGTCAAGCTTTCGATTCTTTGCAATCTCGGCCGTGGTACAGGGTGAAATAGTTGTGGACTTGGGATTAAGTTTTTATGAATTACATTATTCGCACCTTTCTCACAATATTTTAAATATGTATCACAATAGTAAGTTCTTTTTGTTGGTGAATCGATTTTCTTAACATCATCACCATATAATGTATGAGTTATTTAGTAATATTTCGCTAAGTGTGTTTTCCATCATTTTGCACTTCGCCATGATATTATGACCTTTTATTTAATTGTGCACATCACATCAATTAAACTATTATGGTTAATCAATATTTCACTTTATCATATCACTTTTACTATCTTATATCGCACACATATCAAAACGCATCTACCTTTGACGATGCTATTTATGAAGAGAAGGACTGATCTTGCCATATTTTTCTAGTTATGCGCACATATCCATCTAAATAGCGCATCTTAATAGCGTCCCTTATGATTTCATTTTCCATATATTTCCCTAATCCTGAATAGGGAATCAAAATCCCGAATCAAAATATGATAGTTAACAATTATGACACTGATAAACAAACAATATTCCCAACAATTGAAGAATGAAGTAACACAAAGTTAATTGAGGAGCGTTTTTTCAAAACTCGATAGATACACAAAATGCATTTCTGAGAAAAACGTTTTTTTCTATTTGTTGGCAATATAATTGATTAGCACAGCAACTGTATTAATCATTCAATTCTCCTTCCTGATACTGTCTCATTGAATGTGAAAAGAAACAAATAGCATAGTTTAACAGGTGCAAATTTGGGGTTTGAAAATGCGGAGTTTTTTTAAAAGCCGATAGATGCTGATTAACTTTTCTGCATGAGCGAGAAATTAAGACATGAAATTTTGTTATTTTTGTCATTTATTGTTTATGTTGCGTTTTATTTATGCATTTATTAGTTTTTTATTTATTTTCATCTTTTCATAATACATAATGTACTATACAACCAACATATGAATGTTTATAAGGATTATATTATTAGGTATAAACTTAGAAACTAGGTACTGCTACATTCACATTAACAATACATTTTGTTTTATTTGTATAACAAACCTATTGAATACACACAAAGAAATTTCAAACAATATGAATAAGTAAGTTTTCACCTTTATTAGTACTTGTGCTGTGTGTACCTGGTTCTTAGTTCGTATCTCTTTTCCACATTTGCCTCTGTCTTAATCTTCATCAGTCCCATTGAGCATGTGTCAGTGTGTGGTTTACGGAATGAAAGATTGAAGATGTTGTAAAATATGTTTTTATATTTTGGCAAAGAGCAGACTGGTAGATTTCTTAATCCTCTTTCGTTGCAAAAGCTGGTCCACATTTTTCTGATATTAAGTTCTCTCCTTGATTTTGCTCTTCCATAGTGGCTTTCTCTACATCTGTACTTCTTAGTCTTGCTTTATAGCACCAGTAATGCCCTTCTGTAATATTCTTGTTCTGTCACCTCCTCTGGTTTCCTTTGGCGCATTCCCAGATAAGTGAAATTTTCTAGTCAGGAGAGATAACCTAACCTTTGACACCCCTGTGATTCCTTGGAAGCTTTAGTTTTAGGATTTCATGGAGTGTACTTGAGACCACATGAACATGTAATTGCTGGAGTATGAGCTTTCCTTGACTTGCATTTTGATTTCCTTTCCTTGTTTTTGCAATTCCTACCTCCAGCGCATTCTACAACTGGTACAGTTTTACAATCTGAGCTCCTGTCCATTGTGCATAGTACAGTGGAGTGTCTCAACTAAGAATAAAAATGCAATGTAAGTATAACCAAGCTTGTAGAAGTGCCTGCCTGCTGTTCAAGGTGTCCCGGGTTCGATTCCCGGCAGGGCGTAGGAATTTTTCTCCAGCCAAGATTATTCCTCATTTTCCCTGAGTCTAGAAGTATGAATGAAAGTGTGAATGTGTGTGTGAATTCAACGTATAAAAAGCCCCAAAGACCGAAAAACCCACTGTTAAACAAGTAACACCATTGCCAATAGGCAAGGTCACCGATATGACCTCTGCAGTTAAAGGCGGGATATAAATGGAACAAAAAGCTTGCAGAAATGAATGTGAAGTCCAAGCTCACAACCTGAGTTCGCAGTTATTTCCAACGATGCAGCAGTGTACAAAACTTGCAGAAATGATTGACAATTCCAAGAATCGCAACAGTGAGATGGCAGTTAATGCCAACATGCATTTCATAGAATTGAGGTTGCAACACTTTGGATTATAAAATCATAAAATTGCATCTATCGACTTTTGCTTTAAACTGAGCAAGTACATCTATCAAGTTTTGAAAAAACTGCTAATATTCCCTAGCTTCTACACAGGACAAGAATCGAATTTTGCAAAATCTGATTTCACAGAACGATGCAGAAGGTGAAAATTATGTCAATACTGTATATAACTCGCAAAAGTTTGCATCTATCGAGTTTTGAAAAAACACTCCTCAATTATAAACAGAAAATAAGTAAAATTCATACTGTACTTCTATTTTGGGGACAAACCATATATTCTGTTTCACTACCAATATGAAAAATATTACCCAGATGAAAAAAAATATAAAAAACCATAAAAATAATAAAAAATGTGCAATATAGGGACTATTAATATTGAAATATTATGCATTTATCAAAATTGAGAAAATATGCAGTTATATGCACCATAAAATCATGTCCGAATAACTCAAAATTCCACAATTCATGCACGTAATGTAAAAGCATACATTTTTAACCCCAAAGAAAAAAACATGCACATGAATGAACTTCCTAGCCCTAGTGATGATCTGCCTCAAAAAAAGATCCTCCCTTTCTTGCTGGATCCAATTCAGAAGTGTTCCACAAATCCCCAACTTGACTTGTTTTTGTTGTTTGGTTAACAACTTTAAAACCCACTGAGCACCAATTTGTATCTTATATATTTAAACGAGCAATTCTTGTATATATATTTATTCTGTGTAACTTGGAAACAGCTCTAACGATTTCGATCAAATTTTGTATTCAGATAGAGTTTTGCTTTTTAAGTTCATCTATATAGGTGTAATTTCCGAAAAAACGTGCTTTTACATAAAAAATAACATTTTTTTATTCCCGCTTCTACAGTGTAATTCTTGTATATATATTCCCCGTATTTCAGAAACCACTCTAAAGATTTGGTTAAATTTTTGTATACATGCATATTACATTCAGTGTTTTCTCTACTCACTTTTAGGTAACACATTCACATCTCTTTCTCTACCCAGTCTTCTATAAACAAGTTTCCATAAAAAAACAGGATTTTGCACCAAAAACATTTTATCCCCACTTTTAAAATAAGTCATAGCATGTTCTGTATGTTTGAAACAGAAGTGCTATTACATTCACACTGTTTTTCCCTCTCACTTTTAGGTAACACATTCACATCTCTTTCTCTACTCACTCTTCTGTAAACAATTATCCATAAAAAGTGTGATTTTGCACCGAAAAACACTTTTATGCCCACTTTTAAAATAAGTCAAACCATGTTCTATATGTTTGAAACCGAAGTGCTATTACATTCACGCTGTTTTCTCCTCTCACTATTAGGTGATACATTCACATCTCTTTCTCTACTCATTCTCCTACAAATAAGTCATGCAATTTTCTGTATGTTTGAAATAGAGATGTTGCAAATTACATTCACAGCTGTTTCTCTACTCACTGTTAGGCACTATTCTCTCTTCTGTACACAATTTTCCATAAAAAGCATGATTTTGCACCAAAAAACACTTTTATCCCCACTTTTAAAATAAGTCAAACCATGTTCTGTATGTTTGAAACAGAAGTGCTATTACATTCACACTATTTTCTCCTCTCACTTTTAGGTAACACATTCACATCTCTTTCACTACTCTCTTTTCTGTACACAATTTTCCATAAAAAGCGTGATTTTGCACCGAAAAACACTTTTATCCCCACTTTTAAAATAAGTCAAACCATGTTCTGTATGTTTGAAACAGAAGTGCTATTACATTCACACTGTTTTCTCCTCTCACTATAGGTGATACATTCACAGCTCTTTCTCTACTCACTCTTCTATAAATAAGTCATGCAATTTTCTGTATGTTTGAAATAGAGATGCTGCATATTACATTCACAGTGGTTTTTCTACTTACTTTTAGGTATCACATTTACATCTCCTTCTCTACTCACCCTTCTATAAATAAGTTTCCATAAAAATCATGATTTTGCACCAAAAAACACTTTTATCCCAATTTTAAAATTAGTCATACCATGTTCTGTATGTTTTAAATAGAAATTCTATTACATCACACTGTTTTCTCCTCTCACTATTAGGTAACACAATCACGTCTCTTTCTCTACTCACTCTTCTACAAATAAGTCACGCAATTTTCTGTATGTTTGAAATAGAGATGTTGCATATTACTTACACAGCGGTTTCTCTACTCACTTTTAGGTGGCACATTCACATATATTTCTCTATTCAGTCTTCTATAAACAATTTTCCATAAAAAACGCAATTTTGCACCAAAAAACACTTTTATCCCCACTTTTAAAATAAGTCATACCATTTATTACAGTTTCACGGGTGATCAGCCCTGTGAGGGTATATTTGAAACAGAAGTGCTATTACATTCACACTGTTTTCTCCTCTCACTTTTAGGTAACACATTCACATCTCTTTCTCTACTAACTCTTCTGTAAACAATTTTCCATAAAAAGCATGATTTTGCACCGAAAAACACTTTTATCCCCACTTTTAAGATAAGTCAAACCATGTTCTGTATGTTTGAAACAGAAGTGCTATTACATTCACACTGTTTTCTCCTCTCACCATTAGGTAATACATTCACACCTCTTCCTCTACTCACTCTTCTACAAATAAGTCATGCAGTTTTCTGCATGTTTGAAATAGAGATACTGCATATTACATTCACAGTGGTTTTTCTACTTACTTTTAGGTACCTATCACACTTACATCTCATTCTCTACTCACCCTTCTATAAACAATTTTCCATACAAACGTGATTTTGCACCAAAAAACACTTTTATCCCCAATTTTAAAATAAGTCATACCATGTTCTGTATGTTTGACATAGAAATGATATTACATTTACACTGTTTTCTCCTTTCACTATTAGGTAACACGTTCACATCTCTTTCTCTACTCACTCTTCTACAAAGAAGTCATGCAATTTTCTGTATGTTTGAAATAGAAATGCTACATATTATATCCATACTGTTTTCTCTACTCACTCTTAGGTATCACATTCACATCTCTCTCTACTCACTCTTCTACAAATAAGTCATACAATTTTGTGCATGTTTGAAATAGAAATGCTATGTATTACATTTATACTGTTTTCTCCACTTGCTTTTGGGTAACACGCTCATAATTGTTTCTCTACTTACTCTTCTAGAAATAAGTCATACAATTTTGTGCATGTTTGATATAGAAATGCTGCATGTTACATTCACTCTACTCACTTTTAGGTAACACCTTCACATGTCTTTCTCCACTCACTCTTCTACAAATAATTCATATCATCTATACAACTTGAATGTTTGTATATATCTAAATGTTAATCTTGAAAACCGCTTAACCAATCACCGCGAAATTCGGCAGGTATATGTATTTTTTTCATGGAGAGTTTTTATGGTAACAATTTTACAACACAATATATTACTTTCAAATGGTTTTCTACTCGCTTTTCTTTTACGTAGTGCATTCATATATCCCCTGTTTGCCCTTCAACATACAATTCATATAATATTCTAGGATTGAAATATAAATGCAACGTATTACATTCACACAATTTCCTCTACTAATTCTTCCTTTACGAGACACAGTCTTCTTTCGCTATTCGCCCTTTAGCATATAATTCATACAATTTGCTATATGTTTGAAACAAATACAACGTATTACATTCATACCACTTTCTCTACTCACTTTTGTTTTACGTAACAATTCACGTGTTATTCCCTATGGTTTATCAACTTCATACATACCAAGGCCTATACATATCTTATGTTGAAGAGTGATTAAATTCCAAAACAGGTTGACCGATCGCCATGAAAAGTGACATATATAATTTTTTCATGGCGAAGGTTTTTATGCAATCCATTTTACCACACAGTGTATTACGATCACATGGTTTTCTCTACTCCCTTTTCTTTTACCTAACATACTACTCCCTCTTCTGCAAACAATCCATACATTTTTCCATACACTTGAAATATAAGTGCAACGTATAACATTCACACGGTTTTTCTACTCATTTTTCTTTAGTAAAACACAATCTCATTTCTTTCACTACTCCCGCTTCGACGAACAATTACGAACAATTCATACAATTTTCTATATGTTTGGAACATAAATGTGTAGTACATTCACATGGCTTTATCAACCACCTTTTCTTTCTGTAGTATTTGATATTCTTCAACATTGCCTTTGCTTAGTGTCGCTCCGGTGTTTTAATAAAAATTAAAGAAATAATTTAAAAAGTAAAGTAATCACAATTTGTGTCCGGAGTGCGACGAAATGCACGATGTGGAACAGTTGATAAAACAAATGTTAGCCAAGATGGACATATTGGAAAAATGTAAATTATGGAATAGAAAATATGGGAACAAAAATGGAAGGCAAATTGAAAATGTAACCTCCAAAACGGAAAAGATGAAGACGGGAATTCCAATATGAAGACAGGTCTATCGAAGAATACTAACGAACGACTGGCCGGGGTTAAGGAAGCCATGGAAGAACTCGACGGAAGTATGAAGGACCTTGGCCAACGTGTTAACGTCCTGGAGTCAATCACAGCAGCAAAGAACTGAACTCCATAATGGAACAAATGCTCAACGAAAACCTGAAACTGGGTGGATATCTATGGGGGAGGCCTACTTTCAGCAGTACAACTTTTACAGCTGAAATGATGGTGTTTATGAAATATTTTTATGTATTTCTATATCTCTTGCGTCTGGGACATTGCTCTTAACAGTTGCGACAAATAGTTTTATTTAGTTAACATTTTGCCTTTCAGGTTTATCTAAATAAGTATCTTCTCCCACAAAAACAGAGGCGAAAAACGCCGAGCAAAGCTCGGTCGCCCAGGTACTGACAATGGTATGAACACTCCCTATGCTGATACCCACTTCTGACATAATTTCTCCAACAGTGCACCAGTGATCACCTTTAATAAGCTCTGGAACAGCGCACAGTATGAGACCTGGCCTTCATTCCCTACAATTTCTCGGCCACTCTTAAACTGTCTAGCCAAAGTCAACACTTGGTTCTGAGACAGTTTAGTATCCCCAAATGGTGCCTTCAGACAGTTAAAATCTCTACAAGTTAAACCCCTCCACTGGTTAAAAACTTTATAATAATACATTATGTCACAGATTGTTCACTAATGGTTGTACCAAGTCCAGAAGTGAGCAGAGTAGCTAACCCTGCTGGTTGTCCCTCTCTAACACGCTGACCTTCATCCGTCCCACCATCTTGCATGAAACTATTGCTCATTACTATGACTCAATAACCATTTATATTTAAAACACCCTCATATTTTGTGTGGAAAAAGAAGCAGCTAAGAGGCAAATGTCAATTAAAAACTTTTTCAAAGAATGTGAGAAATACGTAAAATATGTAAAATTGACATACACAATATTTACTTATATACCCACTTTATTTATTTTTGTAAGAGATTTATTTCCCATATTCCTTGTATTCCTGCATTCATAGTTTATTTTATAAACAAACATTTACTTAGAATTAAAACTAAAAAAACTGAGTCACATACACTCTTATGATCCATAAAGCCATTATCTTAAAACAGGTTATTAACTTAAAACAAGTTTCCCATGTCCATTGAAACTATCATCAGCTTTCTGATGGCTTGGTGGTTGTTTAATATCCTGTTGCAGAGACTGGAGATTGCTCTCTCAGTAGTTTGACAAACCAAGTTATGGTTCTTGTCCAATAGAATGTCAATTTTTATTTTTCTGTTCCTAAATTTAGATTTCTAAATTAACAATGCATGCGATGGACTTGCGAAGCATGTTTTAAGGTAGTAACTTATTTTATGGAGCATAAGAGTGTGCAACTAATTCTTATTACTTTAATTCCAAAGTATTTGTTGTATAATCAAGTGCAAAGTTTTAACATTGTTCGAAAACCAGAAAATACCTGAAAGTTTCCCTGCTCTCTCCAACTCTAGTTTCTTCTGCTGCTGATTGCTTAACAACTGAGCATGGGCTTCAGTCGCTTTTTTCTTCTCCCTGAAAACAGTTTTCATTACTAATTTCTGTGAGTGTAAAAGTTACATGAAGTCACATGAAAAGTATTACATTGCACATAGGTCAGTCACTGAAGGCTAAGCATGACTGTATCTCAAAAGAAATTAGAGACAAACTGAATTTTTGCCAGTAGTTAGAACTCACTTGCAGGAATATTTTATCAAAGGCACCTACCCTTCCTACTTGTGCATCCTCACCCCCTTAGTACAATTGCAAGCATTTGATTTATCACACATATCTTCTTTTCCCTTAATTTAAATCTCATTTGTGTTTTAATCCTATAATGCAAGTCAAAAAGAGATAATCTGACATTTTTGCCAGGTGGATGAGAAGGAATAGAAGTACTCATATTAAAACATGAGATATGTATGTATGTATGTATGTCTTTATTCACCGTAAGAATTTTTTTACAAATTCATGGCTTCGTCAATTTTTAAATAGGGAATACAAATAATATTGGTTTAAACAATATCATGAATACAAATAATAATAATAACAGACAGCATTACAGTCAAAAGAGTATAAGTTATATATATAGCCTACAGATTAAACACAAATAAAATTATTAGAGAGTGAATCAAATAATATATATATATACAGAGACAGTGTTACAGTAATATAGTGTTACAATAATACAGATAAAATTATTCAGAGAATGAGTCAAAGAACTCCTGCACACTGTAGTAGGTTTGCTCAATTAGAAAATTTCTAACTTCTTTCCTAAACTTAGTTTGACTGCTACTGTGGATTCTATTTGCGATTTTATTATACATGTGTACGCCTCTATGCAGTATGGAATTTACCTTTTTTGTTGTTCTGGCTGTCTGTATGTGTATTTTATTACTATTTCTGGTACTATGTGTATGAACAGTGTTGTTTATGCTAAATAAGTGAATATTGTTCCTTATAAAACAAACAGTTTCTAAAATATACAGACTTGGCAGCGTAAGAATGTGATTTTGCCGAAAGTATGGTTTACATGATGTTGTCCTGTGCAAATTTAGCATTAGTCTAAGTATTTTCTTTTGCATTATGAATAGCGCACTTATTTCGCTACTGGATCCCCATATAAATATACCATCATATACTGCATCAAAATTTTGTTCTTTCCTTCCAATTGTTAGTTTATGTTTCACAAGTCAAACTTGGGTCAGATCATATCTCACATGTATACCATACAAATAATTTCCATTAATATTTTGTTTTACTAATATACAAGTGATGTTGAATAAAACAAGGATGAAGTGTGGAACTATTCTGAAGACAGAATTGATAACAGCAGTGTGTAAAATGTGCAGAAAAAAATTCTCACGCAGTGGTAAGTGGCACAATATAACAAATTTAAAGAGGCAAGTTACTTTCATACACCAAGTAAAGTTTACAGAACCTCTATTGAAAGAGCAATGTACAAGCTGTCAGAACATGATGCAGCAAATCTGAAAATGAGGAGCAGAAACAAAATTGGTTATATGCATTTTTACACAGAAAACTACTAATAAGAACATAATTCAGTGAACAAGCTATTGCCTTTATAACTTTTAACTTTTTATAAAGTTACTAGGTATTGGGTATCAATGTTTAAAAATCACCGCAGTGATAGTGCTGGTCGGGACGACCAGCTCTGAGGAGGGAACAGTGTCACCCATCGCATTATTGTCGGCACTACCGCAAAGGAGCCGGAGGAAAGAGACAGAGAATGGCCGCATTGTTGGGGTGCTTGCCGAAAGAGAGAAAAGGATAGAGGCTTCTGGAATCTTCTGCTTTGTATTTCACCGCAATAACTGAACTTTCCAGAATAGTGCCTGGGAGATATAAATAGCAGTAAAGTGCGACAGACAGAGGACAGACGTATGTGAAGCGTTAAGTAGTCGTGCCGATGGAAAGAAGAGACGTATGCAAAGCGTTGAGTAGTCGTGCCGACGGAGAAGGGACAGTTGTTGTGTTACTAGTTCGGAGCCGTGCTGTTGGTGAATGGGAAAAGATTTTCTTACTGTTGCAACGAGTGTACAAAGTTACTGTTTACGGAAATAAAAGTGTTTCTTTATCTAGACTACATCTGTCGTCCTTACTTCACACTCACCCAAAGTCACACTGGTGTCAGAAGTGGGATTCGTCGAATTGCTTCTAGTTTCATTACATCGTCGTTAGAAGTTGCAACGTTAGAACCAAGATGGAGGGAGATTCGGAAACCAGGATGATGGCAATGATGAAAGAATTATTCGCCGAAATGAAGACAGAAATGTCCAAAATGAAAACGTCAAACGACAACCTCACTGCTAAGCTGAAAGACATGAAGACGAGAAACGACAACCTCGTTGTAGAGCTGAAAGAGATGAAGACGGAGCTATCGGCGAAAATTGACGGCGAACTGACTGGCGTGACGGAAGACGTGGAACAACTCGGCGAACTGACTGGCGTGACGGAAGACGTGGAAGAACTCGGCGAAAAGGTGGAAGACCTCTGCCAGCATGTGGACGTCGTGGAGGACGACGGGGAACGTCTTGGCACCCTGGTAGTAAGAGTTGACGAGAGCGTCAAAGTACTGGATGCCAGGGGCAGACGGAATAGCGCGGAGCCGGGGAGGGAGCACCTAGTGGCCGAGGCGACAGTTGCGCCCGTTTCAGATAACGAAAGTGTACGTCTCGGGGAAGACAAAGGGGCAGTTCAGGGACGTCGTCGAGGAGTGTGGAGGAGTGTGTCGGGTACGTAACCAACCAGGATATGACGTGGAGGACGATCAGCAGGGAAGCGCACAAGCAAACGAGCAACACGCGAGAATCGACTTGGCGTGGGACATGGGGGGACCGTCGGAGCCATCCAATCACCTGACGCATAGTGCCGTGAACGGAAGAATGGCGGACATCATCGTGGACGGCAGGATACAGGAGAGGCCGTGCCGAGCACGAGTGAACACGAGTGCAGCGGTGGACGTGACTCGCGCGGATGTGGCGGGGGTTGTTGCCGGACCCATCGGAAGCAAGGTGGCTGCGAAGGTGCGCCAGAGAGGTCGGCGGACATGGTACTCAGTGAGCCGTTTCCAAGTGCGCAGGATGGCCCGTCAACACACCAGGAAGAAGGGCAACTGGACGAGGGACCTTCAAGACCGGCGGTACTGTTGCAGAATTTCGAAGCAGGATGGCATACATCGTCCTACCCGGACCAAGGGACACTATCCAACAGCGATACCTAGGATCGTGCCTCCTGGAGAAGAGGTTCGATGGGTTAGTCCACCGGTGCGCAAGGGAGATGCCGCAGTGATAGTGCTGGTCGGGACGACCAACTCTGAGGAGGGAGCAGTGTCACCCATCGCATTATTGTCGGCACTACCGCAAAGGAGCCGAAGGAAAGAGACAGAGAATGGCCGCATTGTTGGGGCGCTTGCCGAAAGAGAGAAAAGGATAGAGGCTTCTGGAATCTTCTGCTTTGTATTTCACCGCAATAACTGAACTTTCCAGAATAGTGCCTGGGAGATATAAATAGCGGTAAAGTGCGACAGACAGAGGACAGACGTATGCGAAGCGTTGAGTAATCGTACCGACGGAGAAGGGACAGTTGTTGTGTTACTAGTTCGGAGCCGTGCTGTTGGTGAATGGGAAAAGACTATCTTACTGTTGCAACGAGTGTACAAAGTTACTGTTTACGGAAATAAAAGTGTTTCTTTATCTAGACTACATCTGTCGTCTTTACTTCACACTTACTCAAAGTCACAGTATTGAATGTTGAGAAATAGTGGTATCATCCCATCATTAATATTTACTGTATCACATATATTGTGCACTATTTTAAAAAATGTACAGAATGAAAGTTTTTGACTAGTTCTTAAACTTTTCAATAGCATAAATACATACAGAATTGGATTGTTGGGATCACATGCAACAAGATCAAAGCATGCAGCCAATAGCTGCTGCTCTGGGGTGCCTGCCATGCATTACTCTCACATAACAACGATGATTGATGATGATGATGATGATGATGATGATGATGATAACAATAACAAGAACAATAATAACAACAATAAAACTAAAAAACTATTTTGTTGTTTAACGACGCTGTCAATTGCCAGGATCACATCAGCGTCGCCGGTGTGCCGGAATTTTGTCCCGCAGGAGTTCTTTTACATGCCAGTAGATCTACTGACACGGAGCTGTCGTTTTTAAACACACTTAAAAAGCATCGACCTGGGCCGGGTTTGAACCCGCGACCTTGGGATCAGTAGGCCAGCGTCTAACCAACTGAGCCACAATAACAACAATAGTAATAATAATAATAATAATAATAATAATAATAATAATAATAATAATAATAATAATAATAATAATAATAATAATAATAATAATAATAATAATAATAATAATAACAACAAAAATAATATACGTGCTGAGGCTTTCACGGCCGGCATTATCAACTATGTTAAGTAGATTTTCCGGGCTTGTGGGCCGTGGTCGAGTTGGATTACCTTCCTCCGACGTTTCGCTGATGCTGGACGCAGTTTTCAGCGAAACGTCGGAGGAAGGTAATCCAACTCGACCACGGCCCACACGCATGTGGTATTCGTGGTGGACGAAGCGGCGTCAGGGCGGGTTTTCTCCGGGTGCTCCGGTTTCCCCCGCCATCTCATTGTTGTAGTGTTTAACGCCCGCTTTTGCTACTACGGCACCGCAGGCGGTGACACTGATGATACATGAAGATGGAGCACCGGTGGAATGAGATGGCGGGGGAAACCGGAGTACCCGGAGAAAACCCGCCCTGACGCCGCTTCGTCCACCACGAATACCACATGCGGGTCCCTGGGATCGAACCCGGGCCGCCTAGGTGGTAGGCGAGCGCGCTAACCGCTCGGCCACGGCGCCGCCCCGCCATCTCATTCCACCGGTGCTCCATCTTCATTCCATGTATCATCAGTGTCACCGCCTGCGGTGCCATAGTAGTAAAAGCGGACGTTAAACACTACAACAACAACAACAACACGGCCCACAAGCCCGGAAAATCTACTTAATTGTTCAGATTAATGCTGGTTCTGATACTTTACTAACGGAGATATATAAATAACTATTGCATCAACTAAACACAACCGGTATGGTGCATTTTCTCTTCAGTAGATCCGTCCTATGGAAAGTACACTAATACATATACCAGGGGAAGAGAGGTATCGCTGCTGTGACGTCAGTTCACTCAGCTCATATGCTTCCGTCCAAGGTCAGTTGAACGTGTGACCTCACAGCGGGAAAGAGGAAATCGGTGCCGGACATAGCAATTTTAATGCTGACTGTTTCAATTACGGAATAGTCACAGATTATAAATAATTACATATATAGTGTAAATTCTAGTTTATGTGAACAGTCATGTTATAACGCAAATAGAACAGGAATTATAACTATTTTGCCTGAGCTAGAGGAGAGCTATACAGAACAATTAGGTGGACATTTTCCGACATTTGCCGTTTCGCTTTTCTTTAACTAGTTTGTCAATGTTAGGGCGTAATGTACGGCACATTTGTAACCGAAGACTGCTTGTTAGATTGTGATCTGACAATATGCTTCGGGATTTTGACTTAGAAGGGTTCATAACAGAAAAGAATTATTGTTCGCACACATACGTGGAACCAAACATACATAATACCCGTGCAACAAGGGCATATAACCTCAGAAATCTGTTTTGAGGAACATTCTTATAAAAATCAGCCAAGTCTTCCTTAGGTTTATATTTGTCCTTTAGCAAATTGTCGCAATGTAAATTTATCAATTCAATTTGCTACCTGCTAGAAACATTAACATCCAATGAATACGGGATCGCAAAGATCTGAAACGTAGTTGACACGGGGAACTGAACATAAGCGCCGCTGATCTAGGCAGCCTAGCAATACAATGCTAGGCTGCCTAGATCAGCGGCGCTTGTGTTCAGTTCCCCGTGTTTCACACCAGTGTGGGACCACGCTTCAAGATGTAGAAACATTGTCAACTACGTTTCAGATCTTTGCGATCCCGTATTCATTGGATGTTAATGTTTCTAGCAGGTAGCAAATTGAATTGATAAATTTACAGTGCGACAATTTGCCAAAGGACAAATATAAACAGAAGGAAGACAATGTTTCTACATCACCTCGCCTGACGTCACACGAACGCACAAGCTGGCTCTTCGTTTAAATACGTCACACGGCCCGAAGTTGTCTTCCCCTGACATATACAGATGAACCTACTTTATACGTAACCTAGTTCTAAGTAATTCCTACTTGTACGTGCATTTTTTTGTAGGTCCCGGCAAAATGTAATTTAGAAAGGTGTTAACAGAACCTTATTTATACGTAATTCGCTGTTATACGTATTAAATTTCAGTGAAATGTAGCTGAGTTGTGGTTAATTATAATGAGCATACACCATACGCATCCTAAAAGAAACTCCAGGGGTATTTTTCTTGCCTCTGTTGACAAAGACGCAAGCTGGATGGGCGGCTTTCGGCCGCGGAAACAAGGACTAACACGTTGTTGACAGAGCCGTTGGCTTTCAGCTTGACAATGTTATAACAACAAAAGAGAGAAGGAATAATTTTCGATGTCTCATGGTAATAGTAGAGGTATTACGAGAGTTCCAAATACAGTGACGTCATGACCACGCCCCCCTCCTTATAAGTATGGGCATTCCAAATACAGTGACGTCACAGTCACACCCCCCAGTGACGTCATGGTCACATCCCTTTTCAACTTTTGTACACCCCTGAGGTGGTCACACCCACGTCAAGGACACATCCCACTTTTCGAGCCCCACCCCTCCCCCCTCCATCCTCCGACATCATGGTCACATCCTTTCTGACACTTCCCCCACCACTGACGTCTTAGGCACGTGCCGGTCGCAAGGGGTGTACGGGCTGCTTCAAACATGCCCCCCTCCTCCTTTCAGCGTGAGAGTTCCAAATACAGTGTCATCAGGAACCCCGCCTAATTTTCACGTTTTGTACATCCCTAGGCACGCGACAATCAGTGACGTCATAACCACACCTCCTCTTTCGCCAGGGGTGTACATCCCGCGCCTACTTTTGGCATCCCCTCCCCCTCTATCGGCACAGCCACACCTACTTTTCGTCAGGGGTACACAAGACATTCATGAACAGCGATATTGCCACGCGAGCAGCTCTGACGTCATGCCTTGGCGAGTGTCATGATGTCATGACACGCGACATGCTCCGACGTCACAGCACCACCTACTTTTCGTCACGGGCCAGGTGCAGTATTGGAGGATGTGAGGTGGTTAGCGTGCCGAGCCCTAACTGAATGCACCCCGTACCAGACCTCCCAGTGTGATGAGGATCCCATTGCCGTACAGGGAATCGAACCCGGGTCCTTAATACCAGAGGCGCGAACGCTACCAACTGCGCTACGGAGGCTGTCATATGGCCTCCAGCTGTGTTCCCCACTTCTTCTGGCTAAGGGCGTCACGGGTCAGGTGCAGCATTGGAGGATGTGAGGTGGTTAGCGTGCCGAGGTCTTTCGGACAGTTACGCTGTCTTCGAGAGTTGGGTTCACTAGTTCTATATCAAATAATGAAAACTTAAGATAAAATAAATGAAGTTCGCTGCTTTATATCCGAAATGAGCAAACGCGTATAGGAAAAGCGAATTCATTGAGTTATGTCTCTCCACCACGGCGTGACGTCATCAACAAGTCTTGTCTTGAAATCTAATCCCTCCATCACTGTGTGACGTCATGAAGAGGTATTGCCCTGAAATCTACCCTCTCCGCCACGGCGTGACGGCATTAACAAGTCTTGACTTGAAATCTACCATCTCCATCACTCCGTGACGTCATTAACAAGTCTTGACTTGAAATCTATCTCCCTCCATCACTGTGTGATGTCAGTAACTTGTTCGATCCTGTAAACAGGTTCTTGTGCATATAAGCAGCGCTCTTCGCACTGTAGTCATTTCTTGTTGAAGCGATATTCAGTGAAATTCGAAATGGCTAGTGGTAACGTTGCTCGTGCATCAGATGAGAATGATTACTGGAGCGAGTGCGGTGATGATTTGCATCATTACGCGTACTTTCATACTGAAACCTGCAATGGTTTAATGCATTCAATATTGTGTAATCAGCCATCATACCATGAGCGAATGTCAACGTTTGATGTATGTACAGAGAAATGTGCTGTTTATCGAAAAGAGCGTCTGTAAGTAATATTTTATTTCATTAATGTAATTATAAGTACGTTTAGTTTAAATAATAACTAATTTGATATATTTTGCTACTGTAGAGAAAATTATGCAAATGAAGAAACTCTTAGCGATATCGATGAAGTCGATGTGTCAAAGCATGTATCAGCGTGCGATACGGAAACGTGTAGCGGATACATGCATACAGTCTCATGTATTAACCCTGTAGCGCATGATCGCATGGCCTCATTCTTCTTCTGCAATGAACGATGTGAAACCTATCAGCGAAGGAAGAGAATGCTTGAGTAAGTAATAACTCTAAAAATATCAAAGTAGTTAACCCTATTTATTTTCTAAATAATATTGCCAGCTAATAACAAACATTTATCTTTCAGAAAACGCATGAAAACTCCAGCTGTTCCAGTGCCATCCGAGTACTTGATCCAAGGGAGAATCGATGTTGATGAATTAGATGTACCAATCTTGGAGCAAGATACTCTATCAGTAGATGATAAGAATGCTACTTCAGTAGCTGATTGGCTTGCTTCTATCGCAGAGCAAAATACTCTACCGATTGATGACGAGAATACCACTACAGTACCTGATTATGCTGTTTCTATTGCAGAGCAGGGTGCTCAACCAGTTCATGGGGGTTGTGCTTCAACTTCTGGTGTTTATGATGCAGCGGAGAATGATATGGAAATTGATCAATTTCTAATTCCAAAGACGCCTGATTGTTCTCCTGAGATACAACCTGAACCGTCGACGTCAATGAAGTGAGTATGTCATACCTTTTTTAAAGCATTCTAAATATTACACAGGAAAATATCTAACTAAATATATTTCCTTTCAGGAAAGAAATGATATAACGCACACACATCTAAGATTACGCTGAAATATGTTACAGAGCTACAAGAAGGAGAGAGCGAAAGAAGAAGCATAACGAGACACCGCAGAAAAAGCAGAAACGCAGCTGTAGGAAGAAGATACCAATCGATAAACCGGTGATATTCTTTTTCATTGAAGAAGAATCGCAGCAGGCAAGCCTCCCAGAATGAAGAATCTCATGCTTGAAGACATCAGCATATCTACAACATATCATGTGAATGTCGGACTATTCTATGACATTCCAGTGCTGTTCATTAAGAGTGAAAGTGAAAAGTCATTTGTGTATATTACAAAAACAGACTATGGCATAATATTTAAAAACTTTCAAACTATTGAGAACTACCTATATCAAGAAGAGGAATCCGAATATTTCAGTTATTGTGATAACGTTATATATGCATACAATGTTATTGTATATCTTGATAAAACAATATATTTCAAAAATACTTGTTTAAATGATCAGGGAGTATCTTTAAACTCTGAGTCTATAAAAAATCTAAGGCGTATGCTATCATATATTCAAAGACATCTTAGTCATTTGAATGAATTTTTCATGTCAGGAGTATCTAGCTTTTCAGGTAGTAGGAATAATAGAAGGAAAATGGTTGAAATGTATAATCAAATCAATAAAACAGTGTTATATCATATATACTCAATTTATTATTTCAGCAAATTACCCTATTACATTCCTTTAGAACATTTCATTCCCAAAACATATTATCATTACAATCCTTATACATATAATTATATAATTGTTTGCATAACATGTGAAAGCGGTTTATAAGTAAACACTTTATCATGAAGAATCAGGCAATATAGAGACGTTTGTGCTGGAATATTTTCAGACGCTTGAATCTCAAGTCTGATGTTTACAGCTCCGTTTATAGCCTCCTCGGGTTGATGAGAACAGTCTATCACAAATAATGGCGCGCGTTGAAGAAAATCTTTCCTCTTCAAGAGAGGATAATTATCTCTATCATAATATGAACTTTGAAATTTGCAGTACATTTCATATAATGAAGCAAACTTCGAATTCCTAAAGTCCAAGTTCAAGTCATGATAGGGGTAGCATTCACTATTGAGGAATAGCCTGAGGTTAATGATGTTGCAGTGATCAAACTCAGAACTATTTTTTTTTATAATCACCTAGTCTAGCAGTCTGTGCTCCTACTATCACAAAGCGTGGCTTCTCGAGTTTCGAAGTTGTTGCCACATTCCAGGTGAAGGATCTAGTCTGAGGTACCGCAGGTTGTGTGTGAAGGTCCATTGAACGGAATGCGACATGTAGAGGTGTATCAGCCTTTACAATTTTTAGAATGTGAACCTTTTCAGCATCAGAAAGACGAATTGCGGGAATCCTCCACTCGATTCTACTTAACTTCAAATTAGCTGCCTGTCCATCTGAAGACTGTACACAATTTTTGGAATCCTTGGATCTTATGAGAACTAATTCAAACTTGCTATTGACTATGAGTTCCTTGTGATCATCAGCAAATCCTAGGAGCATCGATAGGGGACTATAGCATTGAAAGCACCATTCCCAGCATGCACTATATCAACCTCCTCACCGAGATAGCTCCATCCAGCATTTAGCAAATGATTAGATTCCATAGGGTTGAGCGACACATAATTCCGTATAGTTGTAGTTATTCCAGGGTTTCTTGTTCTGTCTATTGTTGAACCATTCATATCTAGACGAATCTCGTCAAACATGAATGCTATGGCATTATTAGTAAGCTTCGCTGTAGTAGGAGATCCATCGGGTTTGGTTAGAGCTCCCTCGACGTAAAGACAACTTCTGTTAGGGAGCGTATACAAATCTTCAGCTTGGCATGGTATTCTAATTTCATCATTTTCACCGAGAGCTGATGTGTTGTATAGTAGAAACACATGTTCTTCCTCCTTGGTGATTTTGTCATTGAAGGACGGAATCTCGGTTACGTTGAAGATATCCATTATAGCACTTCGTAGCCTAAGCTCTCAAGGAACTTGCGATTAGTATATGTTAACTCCTCGACGGTTGGAGAGATAGTACATCTCAATGCTGTTTTGCGTTGTCTATTATAGTATTTGTGTTTTCTTCTAAAATTTATTGCCATTGCGTCTTATGTGGAGTCTTGTAGTTATAACTTCGTTTCTGAAGTCGATTGACTTTCCGTGTTGGTCCACCACTCGAATGGTGATTTGATCTATATAGTCTGTATCTATGATTGGTAGATATATAGGGTTTGACGGTTCTTGCAAGATGTGATATCCTGGTGGTACAGAAGGGAAAAACTCGTAGATTGAGTGTCCGCTTTTACCGTCGATGAATGATCCTGTTGCAATACAACACTCCACGCGGATGATGCTCACTTTAAATATATTCACAAGATCATCGGATTCATGTACTTCTCCAGCAGGTATCATTTTTGTGTCAACAAATCCTAGAAGAGAACCTATGGATCCATCCTTAGAAAAAATTATTGTATAAGAGCATTTAACTTCAACCTTCATTGTATTATTATTAGGTCTTAAGAAAAAGACTTCATCATTTAATCCTAGCTTATTCTTTAAAAATGTGTTGATATCGGCAATCTCATAGGTTCCATGCAGTATGACAATGGTTTCGGGTTTACCATTACGTATATAATGAAATCGATTATTACCTTCGTCGATGTTTGGTATTGAGTAGAATGTTTCAAAATTCAGTAGAGCAACTTCATAATGACCTGAAGGATCTAAATGTAGAGGAGGATTTAGGTATGTTGAAATAACAGCATCTGACCCACTCACTGTAACTGTATAACTCATCTTGACACTGCAGCACGTCTTAGCTTACTAGAAATTGCAGGCACAAGTGTCCGCAGATGACTGAATCAAAGTTTTGATATCTTTCCATATTATACAGAATTTTAACACCTTGTAGATAGCTTTCAATCTCGGGGGGAGGTTACAAGTTACCGAAACTATCGAAATAGTATGCCACGTCGCCTTCCTTCCTTATCCCAATGTGTTCCTTCCTTATCAGAGGTGTCGAGGTTAACAATAATCCTCTCTTTAAAATGCGGTTTTGCAGGTAGTTTATCAATCATATATACTCCTCTAAAATAAGGAATTTTTAAACGTTTAGCATATATTTCTATGTCTATGTTACTCAGGGCTTCTTCCGGTAAATATACAGCCCTTTTCCACAGTTTTTTTTTTTATCTTTTCTTGATTCCCTTCCCTTTAGATCCCTTTTTTCTTAAATTCTTGACAATTTTAGAAAGAGCAGCCAAAGAAGGCATTAGAGGTTTCACAGGTAAAAATCCTCCTTTCTTCTTCTTAGACCTCTTCTTTCCCTTTTGAAGACCTTTTCCTTTAGCCTCCATCATCTTGTTGTGTCTCGCCAATTCTGCAAGTTGTCTATCAGCGGCCTTCTTCTTATTGACCGCTGTAGCAATTTGTGCCGCACCTCCAGCCGCAGCGCCTAAAGCGGCAATGATCGGTATTAATGGTAAAAACCCTCCTCTCTTCTTCTTCCTCTTTCCAGCACCCAGTGCAACCTTGCCTTTCATGGTTGCAGCAACTATTCTGGCTGCTAACCTCTCACCAAAAGGTGAGTCAAATGAATGGACACGTTTCCAGGCCTTCTCTATAAGAATCTTATCAGCTAAATGTCTCGATGCGGTGTCTTTATGCTCAGCGTAGGCTAGGTCGTGAAGCTTACAAGCTTCATCTAATTGATTGACTCCTGGGTCTCCTCTCTGCAGACGTTTTTCTAGTTTTGTTCCAGGACCACAATATCTATATCCAGGTAAGTGAGCTTCAAAGGGTAGTGAATTAATTATTGAATTAATAATTCCCGAGCCTCTCTTATAAGACGTCGTCCTCCCTCTCTGGGCTCTCATGATATACTAAATGGGTGCATATGTGCATTGAGCCTTTTATATCTTCCCTTTCACATCTAGCATTGTATAGTTTTACTTAATTTTCTTTCAGTGTGTATATAATCGCGATGCATGTCTTTTAAGAGATAGTTGTTAAGATGGAGCTTGAGAAGTAAGAGTGTTCTCTTCCTATCCAGGTACTGGACTTTGATAGTGACTTTAGATGTAATCGTCATGGAAAGCTCTTTCCTTCTAACGTCAGAGCTCTTATTTTAGGCAGCTCAAATGCTGGGAAAACAAATGTGTTACTCAATATGTTACCACATGAGAATGGAGTACGATTTGAAAACTTGTATATTTATTCAAAGTCTCTCTGCCAGCCAAAGTATCAATACCTCTTGAAGGTACTCGAAAACATTGACGGAATAGAAGTGAATACCTCCAGTGATGGAGAAGCTGTTATGCACCCTTCTGAGGTGAAAGAAAATTCTGTGTTTGTATTTGATGATGTCATCACAGAAAAGCAAGAAAAAATTGCAGCATTTTACAGTATGGGCAGACATCGGAATGTGGACTCTATATATCTTGCGCAGTCCTATACTAAAGTGCCAAAGCATTTAATTCGCGATAACACAAATATGATCATACTATTCGGGCAAGACAACTTAAACCTGAAGCATATTTATGAGGATTATGTAAACACTGATATGACCTACAATGAATTTAAAGATTTGTGTAAATCTGTTTGGGAGAGCCCATCGGAAGGAAGACCTTTTGTTGTGATCGTTCCAGAGCTTTACATGGATGAAGGTCGTTATAGAAATGGATTCGATGTATATATTAAAGTAGGTAAAAAAGAAGGTGGTCATTCATAGTTAATCATGAGTATCGATAGGTTCGGTTCCCAGAGAAGTACTCCAGTTAGAAGAGTCCTCGATCGTTATATAATAAATAGAGATGCAAAAGGAAACTATCAATTCAGGAACAAGATATTGTGCAATGTTCACGAGCCAGAAGAAGATAATGATGCCTCCAACAAGAGTTATGTGGACGGAATTGAGAATAGGATACACGATTTCACGCGGGAAAGTGCTAAAGAAATTGAGGTTATGGTTAAGAATATGATTAATGATCTGATTACAAAATACATTTTCAAGAGAGATAAAGCGAACAACATTATTTTAGACAAAGTTAGATTGAAAGTATTACTAGCACCTATACACGAACATGATATAGCGAACAGGAAGTACATCACCGAATATTTTAATAAGAACATGACAGAAGCTCTCGACAGAGAGAGAACAGACTTCCAAAATATATGTAATGAGAAAGTTAATAGCTTGGAAGCGATGATAATGAATCGTATTTCAACTTTATGGTCGACAGTCAACCAGCTAAAGTCAACTGCTATCAATTCCTTCCAATCTAATTTAAGGAATGAAAATGGAAATTCAACAGACATGATTCTAAACATATTGCTGGAAAGTTACAAGAAACAGAGTAGTCAAATTTCAGCATTAGAAGAATCAAACAGAAGCCAATATACCAATACGGAAGTCTTCGCTGCAGCGTTCAAGGCGCAGACTCAGGAGCAGAAGATAGAAATTGCAAAGCTGAAAAGTGCAATTGAGATGTTAGCCGAGGCTGTTGATACCCTGAAAATTTGACTTGAGCGCAAGCTATAAATTAGACGTAATGCCTTATTTAACACCATTACCGAGATGGATAGTGAAAGTATAAGACTTAAAGAGTCTGAAGGCTGTAAAAGAAAAACTAAGAGCTTTAAAAGGGCTCACATTTGAAACACAACATGTAATGTCGGAAGCTCTGAAGCCTGTAACCAAACCTCTACAGGAAATATTGGATAAAAAGGGGAAAGCAGCACTGCCAGAAAAGAAAGAAAGGAATGATGAAGATGAAGATAACAGCATTTCTACTTATTTACAATTAGTACGCTCAAAGGATAAGGATCACGTTGATAGAGTATACGGAGTGAGATATCAAGATGGTACCTATATGCTAGGGAATAAAGATATTAATTTTATAAATAATCAAATTATGATTGGAGATAATACTTATGAGTCTACTACAGGATTGAATGAGCTCATCTTTAAGCGAATTCCACAGATGGATGCATACACCAGTGAAGACTTAAATACTTACTCTAAGATCGTGAAAGACACTCTTCTTCATATGAGTGGCTATAAAAGTCATGGTGGTTTGAGATCAGGGAAATCATATAAATACAGGAATATAATACGCCCTCTGCTCATTAAACATTCAGGTCTAGGATTGACATGGAAGGAGCATCATCCTGAAAAGAAGGTTGAGTACATATTCTGGAGAAATCCCAACACATTGGTGAATAGGCTAGGACTTCTCATTGCATCGAGAGATGCTGGTAATAGCAGCCATACCCAAGAAATTGCAGAAATAATTAGGGAGTTGAAGGTATCTAAAATTATAGCATGACAGCCAAGAGAGGTATCGCTAAAGAACTTCATGGACCAGTGAGGAGGAACTTCTTACGACCGATAATTATCAGCAAAGGCCTCAATGATTTGTTACAAATTGACTTGGTTGAAATGATACCTTATGTAAAAGTTAACAAAAACTTCAAATATATTCTGATTGCTGTCAACTTCTACTCTAAAATGGCGTACGCCAGACCATTAAAGGACAAAACTGGTGCTAATGTTGCAAAGGCTATGGAAGATATACTACAAGAATTGGAAGCCCCTCCCAGGAATATTCAAAGTGATAACGGAAAAGAGTTTTATAACAAATTCTTTAAAGGAATAATATTAAAGTATAATATTAACCACTACAGCACCTATAGCAATGTGAAAGCTGCAGCTGTTGAACGCTTAATTCGAACCTTGAAGAATATGATGTATCGTAAGTTTTTGGTCCAAGAATCATACAAGTGGGTAGACCTTTTACCTAGGATCATTGTAAAATATAATAATACATTTCATTCCACTATAAAGATGAAACCTAATGAAGTAAAAAACAATGACCTTCTTTTGACTGTGTATAATTATAATCAAGACAGAAGAGAGAAGAGAGGTGCAAGGAAGTTTAGTGTTGGTGATTATGTCAGAGTATCTAAACATAAAGGACACTTTGAAAAAGGTTTTGAATCCAATTGGAGTGTTGAAATATTTCAAGTTGCTCACGTGAAAAATACCAATCCTACTACATATCTACTGAAGGACAAGGATGGAGAGGAGATAAAGGGTGTGTTTTACGGACATGAACTGAAAAGGACTAACTATCCTAACACTTATTTAATAGAAAAGGTTATACGTAAACAAGGAAATCGGGTTCTGGTAAAATGGTATGGTTTTCCAAATACTCAATGGATAAATAAAGAGGATTTGATGTAATGTAAGGAAACTAATATCAATAAAAAGAAAATATTTTCTGTTTTTATCTGAGATTTATTTTGAATAAAACCCTATTCATTAGATTATTCCTATTCGAGAAATATAATTGAACAAAACTGAGAGGTATTTACAATATAAAACCCTCATGACATAATATATATAATTCAAAGTACAATTTGAGAGGGAAAAGCATTATTAAATATAAAAACACTCATTGGAAATCAACATGTACAGTAGTATTTACAATATGTATGTATATATACAGAGGGGGAAGGTCAAGAAACATGCTAACAATCGCCAGACAGGGAGTAATGACCCCATGCGAGAGTATCATGGGTTCCTTCAATCAACTTCCGCTTGTCATCTTTTCCATGCAATGCTACTTTATTGCTTTCAATCGTTGAAATTTTGTGTTTGTTAGATCGAAATGTTTTCTGAAGTGTGTAGTATTTTAAATTTAAGTCATGCAGACAGTCAAAGTAATGCCTGAAATCAATGCTTCTCTTCCCCGCTCCGGTGACACCCTTAGATTTCTTCACAGTCTGTCCCTGATACTTGTATGCATATAATTTAGATCTCAGGCCTATGTATTCTGTCATTATCTTGCCACCCAGTTCGTCCTTAAACAATCCGATCACCTTTTTATTGGCTTGCTTAATGCTAAACGCATTGTCTTTTTCAAAGTTTGAAGTGTCAAAATACTGTGGGTTCTCTCTAATGAATATATAGATATCAGAACTCGTTTCGAATATGAAAGAGTCTGTATCCATATAATTCAATTTCAAATTAATCAAATTTGGCTTCAAAACATTATAGAAAAAATCATACATTATAAATTTTGAAATCTCCAAAATAGCATGCCCTATGTATATCGGCTTGTTCATGAAGATCTCTTCTCTGGCAAGTTCTATCCCGACAAGATTCTCCTCGAAGACGACCTTTCTGACGAATGTGGGACGCGCAATTAATTTCCTGGCCTGTTCCCATTTGGAGACAATCTTAAAATCACAATATTTACGAACATTTTCTATAAATTTCCCATACACCGCATTGTTCATCTTCTTCCAGAGTGACTGTCCAAAATGACTTTTCTCTTGTGCTCTTTTCTGTGTATTTACATCAATATACGTTTTGAGCCATTGGGATTGTCTGTATGCAACTACCCTATGAATGCACTTGAGAACTAACCCCTGTTCAATACATTGCTGTAAGACTCTATAATGCACTACATATTTGCTTTTGTTTTCCAATTTTGCCAAAAGTTTCTTGAAGGTACCATTTGGTGGTACAGCACTTTCGGGGCAAAATGGGAGCTCATTATGTGCATCATGAATATCTGCAGGATATTCAAGATCGACTTCTAGCACATATCCGTATTCTGCATCTTCTGGAACATTAAGGAAGTCAATTTCATTGATTTCCTCCTTAGAAAGCCATTTAAGCTCCCCATATGGCATGGTAGATATCATACTCTTACCGTATAAATTATTCAAATCGTGGTAAGAGAGAAAATTTACAGGAGCACTTTGATCATAATCATGCATGTACATGTGGTTAGCCTTCGAATACCGTTTTACCACCCCTGATCCCCGACTCAAAGAACTCCAGTATACTCTTATCAGAGATTAATGAGAGTTTAGCTTTAGTTATCTACAGCTTTGCATCGAATGCCACTCCCGGTAATGTATAATACCATGCAGGGTCAAGATTATACATTCCCAGCAAGAGATTCCTAAACTTCTCAAAAATGTCTGCTAAAAGTAACGTATCGGTCTTAAGATACAGATCGCTGTATTCTCCGAGTGTGCAGATGTTGAATGTCTCCCATACCTTCAAGGCATTCCTGTAATCTTCATTTGATATGTCAACATGCAGCAGTTTACTTCGAAAGTCTTCCTTGCTTGGAAGCTGTGTCTCATTCAGTTTTTCTATTGAAGTCACATAATCATATGGGAATATGCCTTTGGAAGTTGCCAGCTTAAAGCGCTCTTCATCAGGGTACTCGGCCTTTGTCAATTTAAAGTCCTCCTCCCCCAGCATATCAGCTAGACTGGATAGTTTATCGTCCAAAAACTTGAAACTATCCAGAAACCTAAACTCAATGCTCCTGTACCTTTTACTGAAAGCTATATATCGCTCGGAGGATTGAGCAATGCATGATATAGGTTTATCGTCATATGACAAGTGCTTGATCTGAAAATGACTATCATAATTTGATAGCGCGTGAAAAAAGATGGGTATGAAATTAGGGACCTTTCTATTTAAGTTACACTTATTATGAGCAGGTCCCAGGTAAGTCGAAGTCACATGATCGTGGTCGCGAACCTTAATGTCATCCATTGCAAACTCCTTAAGGCAAATGTGGCACTCTGAAGCATCGCGAAAATTCTGCTCCTCTTCATGAGTCAATTGCATAGGTGCAATCCTGGAATAGACGTCAATGACGTCATCAGCAATTAACCTTAATTGCCTGACAAAGTCATCGATGGCATTCGGTCCCCTGAAGAGGAAGAATTTTGACAAGGTCTCATCATGTCGACACACTAGCTTCAGAGCGATCGACATTGCCTCGTGTTCTTGAATGGACCGTGTCCAGCTCGTATTCGTTGAAGGCTCGCACGAGTGAACAGGGGCCAGAACAGATTCAATATCAGCGTATATCACAAAAGGCACAGGAGCGCATTTGGAGAAGGATTTAAATTCGAGTACTTCCTTTTCTTGTGGCATTTTCAGAATCTGGCATTTGTGAGATTTTAATTTATGCGCTTTCAGTTTTTCCTCATTTGCACATCTTTTTGAGCATGCCTCACACATATGAATGCATCCATTATGCTTCGTTACTTGTCTGCTTACTAGCCTTGAAATGTTCTTAATCCAGCAAAAGTGGGCCTTGTCATCATCCCCAATGAAACTTTCCACCTTCTTAGACCACCTCAACAACCTACATGCGAAGATCAAGTTTACCATGGAAGTTGAGATCGATGGCTCACTCCCCTTCCTAGATGTTCTGGTCTACAAGAAGCCGGACGGCAGCCTAGGTCACACGGTATACAGGAAACCAACACACACCAACCGCTACTTGGACGCCTCCAGTCACCACCATCCTACTCAAAAGAAGACAGTTATCTCCACCTTGTTTCACCGAGCTTTCGATATTGCGGATGAAGACCACATTAAGCAGGAACTTAAATACCTACGAGACACATTGCTGAAAAACGGATACAGTGATAACGACATCAAAAAGGCACGCAAGAAGGTTGAAAACAATCGAAACAACCCCCAACGCCTCACTCAAAGAATGGATAGCTGGCCGAGCAAAGCCTACATACCATTCTACGGTTCCGTCTCAAACAAGATCTCCCGCATACTCGCTAGGTATAACATCAAGACCTTCTTCACACCTCCAAAGAAGATCCAAGAATACCTTAGACCGGTAAAAGAACCACTTCGACTCAAGGTCCCAGGAGTTTACAGGATTCCTTGCGAATGTGGTAAAGTGTATGTAGGCCAAACAGGACGCACAATAGAAGAAAGGTGTAAAGAACATCAACGCAATATCAGGCTCCTACAACCAGATAAGTCAGCAGTGGCCGAGCATTGTATAGAGTATGTCCACAAAATAAACTTTGAAGACATCAAAGTTCTGGAGCATACGGATAAATACTGGGACAGAGTCATTAAGGAAGCCATTCAAATCAAACTACATCCAAACAATTACAACAGGGACCGCGGTCTTCAGCTAAGCCCTGCCTGGACAATAGCCATGATTTATTTTTTTATTATTTTTTTTTTATTTTTTTTTTAGGTGGAGGGGAAAATCTTGTTTCGAGACCCCATGGTACTGTGGGAGTCGCCATTGAAGATGGCCATACCCACTAAAAAACCCCATCCACCGGATTAGGAAGGTGAAAGCCTGCTGCGGTACCGCCTGTAGCACCCGCGCATTCAGTGGTGAAGATAGAGCTGGTTCGCATAGCGTAACCAGACGGAGAAGGTTAGGAGCTTGGAGACGAGCTTGACCGAAGCCCAGCTTGCCCCCTAGCGGAGTCATGGATGGTTTGGTAGGAGTCATTTGTGATTGCTGTCAGGAATCAGGGTGCTATGAATCTTGGCGTGAATTCGCCGCGTCTGTTCGTGCGCCTCAGAAGTCTGGGAGCGTGTCGATACCCTGCATGCTGGATCCCTGAAACAATCTAAATATACATGTACATACACTAAGAACAAAGGAAGTGCGTACAATTAGTCCCTTAGGTTAGTTGTAATTTGTGCGCTTGTGGCGTCGTCAATCTAGTGTAATTATAATTGTTACGTTCCGCCGTATGGCGTCGTTTGCAATTCATAATTAAGGTTGTTGATATACCATCCGGCATCGTCAATTGGGTGGGTGCATGTCCGTTGTATCGCCTGTTCGTCTGGAGTGCACACTTGGCGGGCAGTCTGCCTGAAATGCAGGTGCGAGCCAGTGCCACTCCCGAGGGGGCCCTCATCCCCCTGAGTCCGCCTTATAAATAAGGACTTGAGGGTTATCTGAAGAGAAACTGTAGGTATGAATGTGTGTGTGAGAGAGAGAGAGAGAGAGAAAGAGAGAGAGAGAGATTGAGAGTGATGCACAGTTCACATATGGATAACATCGGGGTAGTTAACTAGGTTGTCCAGATATTGTTGCATGTCAACATCTGGCTCCCCGAGACCAATAGTTCTCTGGAATAGAGATAGTGGCCTTGCATGTTTGTCGTGCGTTATATCATAATTTCCTAGGTTTTGAATTAGTTCGTTGTGGTTTTTGTTTTTCTTGTCAAGCAAGTTACAGGTGAGCCTTTTTATGAACTGTTCAATGGAATGTACTTTTAGCTCCTCGTGTAATTGGAGCGTTGGAGCTACTTCGGGTAGTCTCGCGATTATTCGGAGTACTCTATTCTGCATCGTTTGCAGTCTTTTTATGTGTGTTTTTGCTGCATGTCCCCATACGGGTGCAGCGTATGTTAGGATGGGCCGGATTAGTGTTTTATAAAGTGTAGTGCCCATCTCTAACTTTAGAGTACTGTTTGTGTTGATTATTGGGTATAGCTTATTGAGTTGTGCATTGGCTTTGGCTCTTACTGTGTCTACGTGCTGTTTCCACGTAAGGCCCTGGTCCATTGTTACCCCTAAGTAGGTGATGGTTTTGCTGTTCCATTGGATTGGCTCTTGTCCAAGCGTTAATGGCTGAAGGCCGTGTTTACCATGACGGTGCTTAATTCGCTTGGTGAATACAATTGCCTGGCTTTTTCTGGTATTTACCTTTATGCGCCATTTCGTGAGCCATGGCTCTAAATCATTTAGAGCATTTTGTAGCCTGGTGCGTATAATCCTCGGCATGGTTGATTGTGTGACAAGCGCTGTGTCATCCGCATATAGATATCGGTCTACTCTTATCGTCTCTGGTAAATCATTTATGTAAATATTAAAGAGGGTGGGCCCCAATAAACTTCCTTGTGGGACCCCTGCCCTGATTGGCCGTCGCGTTGATGTCTCTGTTTCGACTGCCGTGCGGAACGTTCGGTGAGATAGATAGTCCTTTATTATGGCTATCATAGAGTCCGCGAATTCCAGTGATATGAGCTTTCTGAGTAGACCAGCGTGCCACACGCGATCGAAGGCCCGTTCAATATCCAAGAAGATGGCCCCTGTGGATCGGTTTTCGTTGAATCCTCGCGTGATGGATTCCGTCATTCGCAATAGTTGTAGTGTTGTCGAGTGTTGTGCCCGGAATCCAAATTGTTCGTTAATTACTAGGTTATTTTTTATTATGTGGTTCGTAAGTCTTTTGAGTATTATTTTCTCTAAAACCTTGCTCATAGTGCTGAGGAGGCTGATTGGCCTATAGTTTTCAGGCTGTGATTGGCTCTTTCTCGGTTTAGGGAACATGAGAATTTTGGCCTCTTTCCACTGTGGAGGGAATCTGCCTTTTTCAATTGTATAGTTAAATATATCTGCCAGTAGCTTCAGTGCTTTGGCTGGCAGATGTTTTAGTACTATATTTGGAATTTGGTCTGGCCCTGGGGCCTTCCTAGAGGGCAGGTGTTTAATGATCCATTTGATCTCACCCGCATTCGTTTTTCGCGTCTTATTATGCGTTGGTGTTCTACCGATATTCACGACCATTGCTTCCGTTTCGTCCACAAATGCTTGGTCTGACGGAAAGGCATTCGGTTCAAATGTCGCCTCTAGGGTGTCTGCAAATGCTTCAGCTTTGGCTCGGGGAGTTTCCGCTATTCCGTTAGGCGTGTGGAGGGGAGGGACATGTGTGTACGTACGCGTTAGGTTTCTGGCTATTTTTCAGATTGTATTGTTTTGTGGGTTGATGTTACTTAACACATCGTGCCACTGATTTGTTGTGTATTCTCGTATTCGTTCACTTGCTTGAATGCTTAGTTCCGTGTACGCATTACGGTCTATTAAGTTACGCGATTTTTGCCATTTACGCCTCGCGCGATTTCTGTCCTGAATGGCTTGTCTAGTGTCGCGTGGAAATCTTTGTGTAGAAGTTATAGGATATCTGATTGGAATGTGTTGTTCGGTAGCGAGCTTAATTGATTCTACGATATGCTCAATAGCTTCGTCTTGTTTTTCATGTGTCTCGATTGTGTGATCGTGTATAATGTTTTGTAGTGTGTTTTCGAAGGACTCCCAGTCTGCTTGTCTGTAATTGGGTCTTGGAGGTTCCGATTTAAAAGTGATTGGGGCTTCAATTTCTAGTAACACTGGGAGGTGATCTGAATTTAATTCGTTAATTACGTGTGTGTTTGTGTTGTGTGTAATGCCCTTGAGAAGAGCAATGTCTAGTATATCTGGTCTGTGTGTATGTACTCTTGGTATGAATGTCGGCTCTTCAGGGCCTGTTAGAAGTATGTTGTGTCTGTTGATGTATGCTAGTAGTTTATTGCCCGCCTTGTTTGCAGCTACGCAATTCCAGAGGAAATGTTTCGCGTTCAAGTCCCCTGCTATTACTACTTTTTGGGCCATACGCAATAGTGTATCGATGTCATCCGTGTCAATATCGCAGGGTGGATTATATGCCGCAATAAATGTAACTTCGGTATTAAGAAGCTTTACACTAACCGCGGTAGCTTCTATTCGGTTTAGTTGGGGGACAAACGCCTGGTGGTGTTGTACTGAATTTTGAATAACTACGGCTGTCCCTCCGCCTCTCCTATTTCTATCTGTTCGGTATACTGAGTATCCTGGGACTGAGAAGCGATCTACAGGTCCCATGTGGGTTTCGTTAATTAGCGCTATTTGGATTGAATTCCTGTGGAGGAATTCCGTAAACTCCTTGCGCTTCCTTTTGAGGTTATTGCAATTACAGTAATGAAACACATTCACAACAGCAACTATAGTGATTCTGGTCCAAGTACTGACCCTCAAGAAAACACTGTGGCCGGTGACAAACATAGCCCGAAACAGCAGGCCCAATCACAAATCGTCACCCGCTCATTGGCCAGGGCAACGCAACCCCCTCTCATCTAACATTGTATATATAGGAGGAGCGGGAAAATAACGGCCATTTCATTCTGACGAAGGCCATGGAGTTTAGAATGGCCGAAAGCTGAATATTTTCAAACCTCACACGGCTGATCGCCCGTGAAACTTTAATAAATAACGTGTGCCGTGAAAGCTTTAAATCTTACAATATGAAGTACATTTTAAAATTATTGAATTCAAAGACTGGTGAAATTTTCTGCATTGTAATGAAGTTATTTATTTACTGCTTAGCATGAACACTGCTTAATCTTTAACGCGTGTGTATATGTTTACTAAAACACGTTTATAGAATAACTAGTGTTATGCGAGAACGTTTAAAACCGAATTTCACTTATAACATAGCAAGAAAAAGCGTGATAAACATTTCTTGAAAAAATATTGATATATTGAAATATTCATTCGTAATATATAGAACGTTTTCTTTTTAACATCTAGCGGATATTAAACACATCAAATAATTAAATGTACTGATTCACTCTAGTTTAAGTACATTGGAAGCGTGTTGTACTCATCTTGTAAAAAAAATGTAAATCGTAACTATGCTACCAAATAATTATGAAACGCTACATCTAGCATAGCAAAGAAAAGGAAATTTGAATAAAAATATATGCATGTTTATAAAACTTACCAGACATATTTGAGAGGCGATAATATCTCTTGCAGCGAAGACGAATTGCGAAAACCTTTCACTTCACGTCTAGCTTATAGCTGTATCCAGACGCTTCGATTTTGCAAACTCAAGTGAATTTCTTTCGAAACAGTGAACTTTTAGACGTTCTCAAGGTTTTTAAAACCACTTCTGGAGGAGACACGCATGCGCAGTATGTTGAAAATGAATTAATATGATTGGCTAGTGAAATAACATTTTTTCATTGGTTTAGAAGAAATATATCCACGCCTTAAGAAGTTGACTCGGCGGAGGGGCGTAAATGCCTCTAGGGGATGAAGAGACTTGTAGCAACATGTTTTTCTCAGGACTTTAAGCTTAGCGTCAACAATAGAGACTGGCGTTAATGGAGGCAGGTGTGAGCAATCGTAAAAATATTTTAGGAAACTTTCTTTGAAATGAAGCAACGTGTAAACAAGATGCTGTTCCTCTAAACAAATAATTTGGTTTCCTACCTTTAAGGCTATGCTCTTAATAGCGACCTGTTGTCCAAAGTTAAAAGCATTCAAATGTGGGGGGGGGGGGGGGGGGGCGTAAATGCCTCTAGGGGATGAAAAGACTTGTAGCAACATGTTTTTCTCAACACTTAAGCTTAGCGTCAACAATAGGGACTGGCGTTATTGGAGGCAGGTGTGAGCAATCGTAAAAATACTTTAGGACATTTTCTTTGAAATGAAGCAACGTGTAAACAAGATGCTGTTCCTCTAAAGAAATAATTTGTTTTCCTACCTTTAAGGCTATGCTCTTAACAGCGACCTGTTGTCCGAAGTTAAAAGCATTCAAATGTGGGGGGGGGGGGGGGGCGTAAATGCCTCTAGGGGATGAAAAGACTTGTAGCAACATGCTTTTCTCAGGGCTTAAGCTTAGCGTCAACAATACATTTCTCTAGTTACCTTGACATTACTCAGAGACTGGCGTTAATGGAGGCAGGTGTGAGCAATCGTAAAAATACTTTAGGAAATTTTCTTTGAAATAAAGCAAGGTATAAACAACAAGGTGCAAACAAATAATTTGTTTTCCTACCTTTAAGGCTATGCTCTTAACAGCGACCTGTTGTCAGAAGACATTGTAGTTCAAAATAGTCGCGAGAGAAAGAATTATTGGTTTTATCAAACAGCCTTGGTATTCCCTCCGCCAGCCGGGGAATCGATATCTTTATTTCAAATGTATATATATAAATTATTAGAGAATATATACGTTTTAAATTCCTAATAAATACATTGAATATAAGCATAACATTTCTGGTGTTTGTTGTCGCATTTCCATGTAATTAGCTTTAAATCTATACAGGTTAAAGTTGTATCGAATAGTATTATTTCATTAATGAGTACGCAAGTGATACTTCTTTCACATGCAGTTTAATAACCACGAAAGAAAAAGTTAAGTGGAAGTGTGATATTTATAGACATTTTTAAATCTTAAGAAATATTTTAACCTTAACTTTTAAGAATGAGAGTATACATATAACCCCTTATTAAATTCATTAATAGCTGAAGTCCCTGCGAGTTGCAACTTAATAAAATGAAAAGATCTGATATGTTGTACTCATATAACTTTCCCTACTCTTGTACAATCCATTCTTACGAAGTCTTATGCCTCTTATCTTCTTCGCGTTAGTTGAGATGAACATTTGCATAAATTATCTTTTTTATTTCCTTTGAAGTGCAAAGGGAATCTGAGAATACAGTAGGCTTTGAACGATAGCCCGATCTTTTAAAACTTTGAGATTCCATTCTCTTCGCAAATGCAAAAAAAGACGAATAGCGAACTTCATTTCACAAAAGTTAAAGTTTTCTGAAACTTGAATTCATCAAGGTTGGTATTTAACTACTTCTCGTTTTTTAAATATGCTGTTCAGAGATGGACACAGATAAGCACACGCGTGGTCGTACCTTTATATATATTTATTTACTTATTTATTTACTTACTTATTTATTTATTTACTTATTTGTTTAGTGTTTTAGACTCAGGTAATCCTAAAACATGTATTTCTACTGAAGTATCGATATCGAATTTTTTGTGTGGAAAGACATATTTACTATACCTAGTAGGGAATGATATAAAATGATTTTTCTTGGATTCAGGGGACTTCGAAACATATATTTCTGGTGTTTGTTGTCGCATTTCCATGTAATTACCTTTAAATCTATACAGGTTAAAGTTGTATCGAATAGTATTATTTCATTAAGGAGTACGCAAGTGATATTCTTCTTCCTTATACATTTTTGGACGGATAGTTATCGTTCCGTATATAAAGCAGCGAACTTAATTTATTTTCTCTTAAATTTTCATTATTTGATATAGAACTAGTGAACCCAACTCTCGAAGACGCGTAACTGTCCGAAAGACCTCGGCACGCTAACCACCTCACATCCTCCAATGCTGCAGCAGTTGGTAGCGTTCGCGCCTCTAGTATTAAGGACCCGGGTTCGATTCCCTGTACGGCAATGGGATCCTCATCACACTGAGAGGTCTGGTACGGGGTGCATTCAGTTAGGGCTCGGCACGCTAACCACCTCACATCCTCCAATGCTGCACCTGGCCCGTGACGAAAAGTAGGTGGTGCTGTGACGCCGGAGCATGTCGCGTGTCATGGCATCATGACACGCGCCAAGGCATGACGTTAGAGCTGCTCGCATGGCAATATCGCTGTTCATGAATGTCTTGTATACCCCTGACGAAAAGTAGGTGTGGCTGTGCCGATAGAGGGGGAGGGGATGCCAAATGTAGGCGCGGGATGTACACCCCTGGCGAAAGAGAGCTGTGGTTATGACGTCACTGATTGTCGCGTGCCTAGGGATGTACAAAACGTGAAAATTAGGCGGGGTTCCTGATGACACTGTATTTGGAACTCTCAGGCTGAAAGGGGGGAAGGGGGCGTGGTTGAAGCAGCCCGTACACCCCTTGCGACCGGCACGTGTCTAAGACGTCAGCGGTGGGGGAAGTGTCAGAAAGGCTGTGACCATGATGTCGGAGGATGGAGGGGGGAGGGGGGGCTCGAAAAGTGGGATGTGGCCTTGACGTGGGTGTGACCACGTCAGGGGTGTACAAAAGTTGAAAACGGATGTGACCATGACGTCACTGGGGGTGTGACTGTGACGTCACTGTATTTGGAATGCCCATACTTATAAGGAGGGGGGCGTGGTCATTACGTCACTGTATTTGGAACTCTCGTAATACCTCTACTGATGTTTATTGTTGAACAGCGGTTTTGTCTTTCAGTTCTCAATTGCTTTTAATTAACCATGGAGAACAGAAAAAGAAAATTATTATCTATTTATACCAACAAACTTAATGCTGGTGTTTTTAAACACACAAGCCGTGTGTGGGCAATGTTTAAGAGGTAGAATCAGGACTGAAAAATTCAATGTCATAGCCGGAATTTGAGCCACGGATCGTCCGCTTATCGCTCTAACCACTAATCTACCATGGTCAACTTGCCAGTAACACATTAAATTCTCCAGCCAGTTCATACTTTCCCGGTACACCACAAGGGAATCTGTCTGCCATAGCTGAAATAACCGGCATTAACCCTGGTTTAACGAGTTATCCCTACAACTTTCAGACTTGGATTACACTTGCACAATAGTCTTGCGTTTCTTTGGAAATATTTGAACCATTTTTACCTCACGTCACAGTATCATTACTAGGATCAGCTTGAGAGATCACTAGATCTGCATAGCTTACTGGTTACAAGGCGTCTCCGCACAGTGAAGCAATGCGTCTTTCAAAAACGTCGGCAGACTTTTTTCCAGGGGAGGGCCAAATGTTGGAATTTTGCAATCAAGATAATATTAATTCATTATTTTGTTGGCAAAAGTTATAGTGTTTGTTGCGTATAACCGTATTAATTTGTGCTCATTAAAATTGCTCTTTACATTAAAATTAAAATAATAGTTTAACAGTCAGCCCATTAAGTTCACTAATTCCCAAGGGGGGGGGGGCCCGCGGTCCCCCTTTCCCCCCTCACGACGCCCATGTCTTCAAGGTGAATAATAAGAACCATAATGATAATAGTAATAACAGTAACGATGATATAATAATAATAATAATAATAATAATAATAATAATAATAATAATAATAATAATAATAATAATAATAATAATAATAATAATAATAATAATAATAATAATAATAATAATAATAATAATAATAATAATAATAATAATAATAATAATAATAATAACAGTAATAATAATAGTAATAATAATAGTAATAATAACAACAATAACAATAATAACAATAACAATAACAATAATAATAATAACAATAATAATAATGATAAGAATAATAAGAAGAACAGTAATAGTAATAATGACAATAATAATAGTAATAATAGTAATAATAATAATAATAATAATAATAATAATAATAATAATAATAATAATAATAATAATAATAATAATAATAATAATAATAATAATAATAATAATAATAATAATAATAATAATAATAATAATAATAATAATAATAATAATAATAATAATAATAATAATAATAATAATAATAATAATAATAATAATAATAATAATAATAATAATAATAATAATAATAATAATAAACAACTAGACTAACTACCTTAATTCTGGAGCCTATGATCCTCACGACATCTTGCTGCTATAGCGCATGCGCGGACGCGAGTATAAACCCAATGGAGAGATTGAAATCCGCTAGATTGGCAAGGTTTTAAACCAAGTGTTAGATTTTTTCAATAAATAGGTTCCTGTTCTTATACTCAAAACATGCCTGACTTTCGATCTGTATTTCTTTTATGAATTGGATTTAACAAGTGAATATGTGCATCTTTGTATTTTTCCTGTCAAAAAATTGGGTAGTATGTATATTTGAACAGCCAAATATTGGACATTAATCAAAGGAAATATAATAGTTTGCCACACGATCTTGCATACGATTTTGTTCTTGCACACAGAGTTGAGAATGTGTATATGCTTATGTGTATGTGAAACGGCCCCGTGCCGTTCACGTGCAGCCCATATTAGGTAAGCACACCTAGGTTAGTGTGAGTATATGAACAGGATAACAGGGACCTGTGTTAGAGACTATGTACTCCTACCATCAATAACCAGATATGTGTAAACAATGTCTCAACGCTTTCTCCACTTTTACAAATTGATGCAGGTGTAATTGCTTGGTCAAAATATATTTACTTAAGTTGAGTAAACATTACTTGTATAATTTAGAAGCTTAAATACAGTAGTATCGCAACGATTTTTTTATACACTAATTAATTTTGCAAGGTTTATAGCTGATGCTTAATGATACCGGCTTTGATTTGTAACTGTTAAGTTCCATCACATATCTCTGTCTCCACCTCGTCTTCGGCAACGACCTACGTCGTCTTCTTCTTGAGTAACTTCTACGCCTCCTTCTCGAACAACTTCTCCTTCCCCTTCTTCTTGAACAACTTCTCCTCCTCCTCCTTCTTGAACAACTTCTTCTCCTTCGTGAACAACTTCTCCTCCGGCACCACGATCTTCTTCTCCGACAAACGGAACCGATGAGTTTAATACAGCCCCGATCTTTTAATGTCTTTAGAAACTTTTTCCTTTGGTTTTCATCCATAGTAAACAATTTCTCTTCGTTCGTGTCAGTTGGACAGCTCATAAGAGTTCTCGACACATCATCGAACGCTCTTAACATACACTGCTTTTTATGGACAGTTCTGTTTTTAACCCTTGTTCTGCTTTCGGGTGCTGCGGGCTTCCCCATTTTCGTAGTGAAGAATTTAGATTTTCCTTGCGAATTAGATTACTGGAAGAAATTTAAAACCACATTTTGATGTTGAATTTCTATGGCAACGTGTATTTCAGTTGAACAAAAGCGAGTGAAACATACCGAAAACAAAAGTCCCACCGTGCCAATGTACAAAAGCTAAAGTTCCTACTATATTTATATTCCTATATAGTTAACTGAGTAATTCTTACGATTTCGATCAAATTTTGTATTCAGACAGGGTTTTGCTTATTAAATTTATCTATATAGGCATCATTCCTGAAAAAAAAGAACAAAAAAAAAAAAAAAAAAAAAAAAAAAAAACGCAATTTTACGAGTAACAAACAGTCACAATTACTCTAAACCTTATTTTGGCCATAATTTCTCTTTTAATGGGCCAGTTTCAACAAACAAGCCAGGATATTAAAGGTCTCGTCATGGAAACAGCTCCAACAATTAGGATAAAAATTTATATTTAGCTAACATGTTGCTTTTCAAGTTTATCTAAATAAGTAGATAAACGATTAATCGAAAAGAAAAGAAAATCCGAGCGAAGCTCGGTCACCCAGGTTCTGTAACATACTAGAATGATCGCATTGCATCTGTAATATTCACTACACAAATAAGATGCGTTTAATTTTTGTAATGAATATCTCCTTCGAACTTCAATGGAATAAACAGTAGCCTACCCTACTAGTTAATAAACAACAAACATTTCAAATGTGGTCAAATTCGACCACATTCACTTTTACAAACAGATAATGATCAATGCTTTATTGTTAAGTATTGCTTTGCAACCTACAGGAAAATTAGTTTAATTTTTCTCGGAAAGCTGTCGCTTAATTGTGATGAAAAACCAAGAGTTTGTGCAGTTACGCTACCGATAGTCAAGTGTTTCTATCGCATTTACTTTTTCCTTTCTCTGTCACGTATGCATAGTAAAGTTAGTATGGTATCTATTGCATTCCATCCAAAAATTTATATCGAGATTTCACCGGAAATACATGTTTTGAGACTCCATGAATAAAAAAAAGCAGCTGTTTTAGAAAAGTGTCTGTCTGTGAACAGCATAACTCCACCCAGACTAATCCAGGACCCTCTAGAAGGTCCAGACTATTCTTTACATAGAAAGTTTTAATTTTTTCAAAAATGGCTCTGACGATTTTGATTAAAATCAAAATGACAGTAGACCATAGTACATTGAGAAAATGCAGCCAGTTGCTCCCAGATTTTCAGCTTTCTTTACACTAAATAAGTTAGGTTGATATACTGTTTTTATAATCGCCTAAAATACTGTATTCGGTGATATAAAATATTATTACTAAAATGTTATACATGGAACTATACAAATTTAAATATACGATCTCAGTGGGACAACATAACCTAACATTTACCTACATGTCAAATGAATATCGATATCAGTACAAAGAATAACAACGCACATACGACACAACATACATAGTTTGATAGCTTATTTAATGATTTATAATACTGCAATCTCCTCCACTTAAAGCTTAACTTGCAAGATACAATAATAACATGAACGTCGGCAGACTTTTTCCAGGGCGGGGGCCAAGTGTTAGAATTTTGCAATCAGATAATATTAATTCATTATTTTGTTGTCAAAAGTTATACTATTTGTTGCGGATAACCGTATAAATTTGCGCTAAACAGAAATTGTTCTTTACATAAAAATTAAAATAACAGTTTAATAGTCAGCACATTAAGTTCATTAATTTCCAAGGGGGGGCCGCGGCCCTCCCTTGCCCCCCCTTCGCGACGCCCATGGCGCCTTTGACCTGAAAATTGGATTATGGTATGGGTAAGTGCTAGAAAAATAGTAGAGCCTATTATGTATGTAATAAAACAATGAGATATGATGCTTGTTTGTTTGGTAAGGATTTTAATGCACCTGTGTCAGCAGCATTTCGCCAGCGATTCTCTGTTTTCTCGTACAGTATAGACAGCCCACGAATGGGTTACCATATGTTTTAAAGATCCTGTGGTATCAATTTAAGAACCGTCAATATAGCCTTCGTTATCCTCAGTAACCAATATGCACAAAACCACTAAAAGAAAGCAAATTCAACACAAAAGAGAGACCAAATTTGACTGTGTTATTACTGTTACGGTGTTATTACTGGTTTATGTCAGAGAGGAAATCAACGAATAATACATAAACATGTTGTTCCTTTGTTATTTTGTGACGACGTGGAAACTAAAGCAATTATTCTTGTGTTGACAATATTCGAACTACTACGATTACCGTTAATAAAGATACAGAGGGTCTTGCAAGGTCCTGTAGGCATTACATAAAATTTAATAATAAATCGTATGAAATGGAGTGGAATTTGGAACTCTAAGCTGGAGAGTGCCTTGTGTCAAAGGTTATTTAGAAATAATCAACTATAAAATTCCTGTTACACTGCTTTACTGTTCAAAATTAGACCGACAAACGTTTATACCAGAGAAATCGCTGGTGTTCTTGTGAGAGTACGGCAGAATAGGGCACGTCGATGCACTCTTTGTGTTAATCGCAATGGGCGTGCGTTCCAACATTTGCTTTGAATGGTAAAGCTGTGATTAACTGTAAACAATGAGATGTTTCTTTATGTGTTCTGCGTTTGTTTCTTGTTTATCTTACCTTGCCAATAAATTTTCCTAGTTTTATTATATTTTCTTACCTTAAATTCAAGATTCTTTTGTCTCTTACTTCATTTAGTATGTTTTCCCACTTACGCAAAAGGAATTCATTTCTGCAATATTCTGTTTTTTTGACAATCAAAGATATAATGCCAAGTACTATATTTTTCACACATTGGACATCTCCCCTTAATATATCCATTCCTTATACTCCTCAAGTATATTACTTCTGTTCTAAACCATGCCATCCCTTCTCTTCCTACTTTATCACAGATGTCAATATATTTTTCTCTGCCCCATTATTTTCCAATGTTTTATATGATTTCAAAGATCTTTTGTTATTAAGATTAGCCCATAATTCTTGTTTTTTAATATCAATTCTTGTTTTTGTTTCTTTCCATAATCCCTTTTCTATTCTTCCACATCTAACCATAATGATCCCATACCTACTTCCCGTAAATCCTTTCGAATTTTGTATATTCAAGTCTCTCTCCCCTTTATTCTTGCTTGTGCTACCAAACACTGTTTAACGGTATTCTCATCTAAATTCCATATTCTGAGCCAATATTTCAGTATTCTTTCCATCACCTTACTTTTGTAGCCTAATCTTCCTAATTCCATTAAAGCAGCTTCATTCGGTGAAGATCTAGGCAAGCCTAAAACAAGTTTATAAAAGTCTATAACATTTATCTCTTTCCATCCTTCATCTATCCCCATATTTCTATTCCATATAGCATTCTGCTTTCTACAATTGAACCAAACACCCTTTCTAACCATTTTACTTACATATTTGGTATTTGTTAATACATGATCTAATAATACTCTGCCATTTTTTCTTCTGCCAGTGCTTTCATTTTTTGGTCACTCCATTCAGCATTACTAGATAATCTTACTCCTAGGTAATCAATGTTTTAAATCACCTCAATTTCTGAACCTTCCCACCACCATTTTTCTTCTCTTTTTACTTTGAAACCCTTTTTGTTTTACCACCATCATCTTAAGATTTAGTTTCATCTTCAGACCCCATTCTTTACAAAACTTGCCTATTGCTTTCAAGGGTTGTTTTAAGCCTATGCTTGTTATGGAATCTGTTACTAATTCTTCTGCAAAGAGCAGACCTGGTGTCTCTTATTTAAAGTTGGTACATGTATAAAATGTTTACTTATTACTTCTAGTGAGTGAGTGTCGGGTTTAAGGGCCCGTCGACAACTTGGTCATTAGGGCCTCGAGTCCAAAAGTAAAATTAGGGACGGTAAAGTGTTAAAATATCACCCATAAAAAGCAACTAAAACTCTAAAGTTAAAATAGATAAAAGCAGCTAAACAACTATTAAAACGTTCCATTTAAAATACTAAAAACTGGAACTTAAAATTGCTACAAAGTAACACACACAAAAAAAAGAACACTAAAACGTTAAAAAACCCAAAAATAAGGCAATCTAAAAGGCTAGAATCTCTGAAATAAAATAAGCTTACACTTGCTTCATAAAATCAATTGTGGAACAAAACCGCAGCACTGTATTTACAGATACTGGGTCGTTGCCTAAAACTGACCACAGTGTAAGGCCCAGGCCAACGGACTGGCGCTCACGAGCGTATCGCGGACAATCAAGGACATGTGCGACGGAGATTGGAATATTACACGTCGTACAGACAGGCTCCGGATCACCACGCATAAGGTGTCCATGCGTGGCTCGGGTATGGCCTATCCTCAGGTGGGTTAAAACCACTTCTTCCCGCCTGGAATCCCTGCAGCTGGTCTGCCAGGGTTGTACCGTGTCCTTGATTGTCCGTAACTGAGTGCCAGATAACGCTTCCCAACATTCCTGCCAGAGAGCAAATAGATGGCGACGTAAATATTTCTGCACATCTATATAGGGGAGCGTACGGGTGGAATACTCCGGAAGGCGAGATGCAGACTTTGCAGCCGCATCCACCACCTCGTTGCCCGGAATACCCACATGGTCTGGGATAAACGTAAAAACAAACTGGTATCCGCGAGACAGCTGAGAGATCAACGTCTGGATTTTAACAACCAATACCGAGGTGCCGATAAACTGTTGCAGGGTCTGGAGAGCGCTAAAAGAATCGGAACAGACGATAAAACTTCCAGGACCTGAACTGGAGATAAAAAGTAGGAAATAAAATATGGCAAACAACTCGGCGGTAAATACTGAACTGGCGTCTGGTAGGCGGTACGTATGAGCGTCACCGTTGTATATAAAGGCGCAACCCGTCGCACTACCCATCTGGGAGCCATCGGTAAATACCGGACAGGAAGTCCGGTATCAGCCCAGTAGTTCCGTGAATAGTTGGCGAAACACGGAATGAGGGGTAGCTATCTTAGCATAGCCCGACAGCTCCAGGTCAAAGCGTGCGCGCTGGAGTTACCAGGGAGGACATCGGCCATGTGAATGCCGCTCTACGGCTGGCAGTCGAAGGGCGTATGCAGCAAGCGGTTCTCGAAACCGGATACCACTTGGACGGGAGATAGTTGTATTTCGCATATAACGGTGCGCGAGGTCTGGACGCAACACGGGTGGAAACGAAGGTTGACCTGGATGGGCGGCCAGCCTTGCCACGTAAGAACAAAGTAACAAAGAGCGTCGAACAGACAGTGGAGGTTCGCCAGAATCAGCATACAGACAATCGAGTCTACTGGTGCGGAAAGCCCCAGTAGCGAGACGGATACCAGTGTGATGTACTGTGTCTAAAAGCCGGAGTTTAGACGCAGACGCCGCGCTATAAATAAAACAGCCGTAGTCTAATTTGGACCGAACCAGTGAGCCATACAACCTCAACATGACGGTGCGATTGCCGCCCCAAGATGCCCCAGATAAGACCCTGAGTATCCGAAGCGAACGATCGCAGGAAGCACGAAGATGGCGGATATGGTGCTCCCATGTGAGTTTGCTATCGGGGTGTAGGCCCAAGAACTTAAGGTGCGGAACAAAAGGAAGACGTGTGCCACGCAAATGAAGATCAGGAGGAGGGTGTACTCCTCGCAGTCGGTGAAAGTGAAGACACTGTGTTTTCGTAGGGGAGAGCCGAAAGCCGGTGCGTAATGTCCACTCGGAGATGGAGGTTATGGTCAGCTGCAGCTGACGCTCGATGTGCTCCGAACTATAAGAGCGATAGTACATCGCAAAGTCGTCAACATACAGCGACATCGGGATACCGCTACGAACAACACTAGTGATGCCATTAATGGCAACTACGAAAAGTGTGACACTCAGGATCGATCCCTGGGGTACACCACTCTCCTGGATCTTCTCTTAAGACAGCGTGTTGCCTATACGGACACGAAAACGGCGAATGAATAAAAAGTTAAAAAGAAAAACGGCTAAGTGATCGCGCAAACCATAACCGTGTAGAGTACGGAGAATGCCATAGCGCCTAGTAGTATCGTAGGCCTTCTCCAGATCAAAGAAGACACCCACGACATGCTGCTTCAGGAGAAACGCATTCTGTATGTACGCCTCCATGCACGTCAGATTGTGGACACTGGAGCGATGGCGTCGAAATCCGCACTGAACATTGCTCAGCAGGTTATTCGTCTCTAGCCACCACACTAAGCGAGTGTTAATCATCCGTTCCAAGGTCTTGCAGACCACACTCGTCAGGCAAATAGGGCGGTAGCTAGAGGGAAGTGTCCGGTCTTTTCCTGGTCGAGGGATAGGCATGACAATACCCTCTCGCCAGGAAGACGGAAAATCCTGCTGATGCCAGATGCGGTTATACATGCTCAACATGAAGGAAAGAGCCGCAGGTGGAAGATGAAGCAGCATTTGGCGGTGGATGTCATCAGGACCGGGAGAAGAATTCTTTGCTAGGGACAAAGAATGCGCCAGCTCCGATTCGGTAAATGGTGCGTTGTACGGTTCACTTTGGGCACTGTTAAAACTAAGGCCTATCTGCTCCGCAGATTCCTTGATAGCTAAAAACGCTCTATCATAGCTTTGGGTTTGGCTAGTACAGGCGAAACACTCGGCAAGGGCGCCGGCGATGTCCTGCTCGCTGGTGTAACGGGAGCCCTGTACGGCAAGGCCGGGGATGATCGTCCGGCGACACTTGCCGTACATTCGCCGAACAGCAGTCCACACCTTTTGCGCCGAACTTCGACGGGAAAGAGAAGATGCACACTTTTCCCACGATTTGCGTTTTGCGTCTGGAAGTATAAATCTCGCCCTAGCACAAGCACGCTTAAAAGCGACAAAGTTCACCTGCGTAGGATGTAATGTAAAGATATGCAATGCACGTTTTAATAGCCAAGCGGCATTCCTCCGACCACCAAGGCACAGGAACGTGACGAGGTGTAGTGGAACCACGAGGAATGCTGGAATCCGCTGCACGAAGGATAGAGCAAGTAAAATATTCCACCATGTCGTCAATGGTGGTAAAACCATCGTCGGTAAAGTGAATGAGGGAACGAAATTTCCCCCAGTCAGCCTTGGAAATAGTCCAGTGAGGAAAGCGTATCGGCAAACAATTGTGGCCCGATAGGTGAATGCTAATGGAGTAATGGTCACTGCCACTTAAGTTGGAAAGTACCGACGAATCAAGTAGACGGGCTGCTAAAAGAAACGTCAAGGGCGGAGTGTGTACCATAGGCAGATGATAAGTAGTGCCGCCAGTGTTTAATATGACTAGGCCGGACATCGCAAACGTCTGCTACAAGGCACCCACGAGCATCGTCAGTGCCGGAGCCCCAATGAGAGTGCTTGGCATTCAGATCGCCGAGAAAGATGAGCGGTGGCGGAATCTGTGTCAAGAGAGCCCGAAGATTGTTCGTGTGTACGATACTGACTGGCGGCAGATAGACATTGCAAATAGAGACACAGAGGCTCTGCAGCTGTACACGTATCGCTACAGCTTGAAGCGGTGTGTTAAGTGGCAAACTGGAGGCAGAGATATTATGCGCCACCAAAATGGCAACGACATCGCTTGCTCGCCTATCAGCTGCAGAGTCATGTCTAAATGCCGAAAAACCACGAAGATGCAATGCGTGATTAGGGTGCAAGTGTGTTTCTTGTAGGCAGACGATTGATGGAGAGCGTTGCGTAAAGAGATGCTGTATGTCCGGAACCCATTAACATTCCATGGTAAAGAAGAATTAGGGATTCGTCTTCATCTTTTTCATCTTTGCCTTAACCGACTTTGGACGGGGTAGGTTAATTTCGTCATCCTCTAGTGACTCCTCGGATGTACGGGAGTCTGAAGATCCCCTACGGCTCGCGGAACGGGAGCGAGACTTCATTGATGACATGTGGCTGCTGGCGCGAACAGCAGGCCTAGAGGAATGGCTATCAACAAGCTGGCTACGACTTGTGGACGCCTTGTGAGCTGGTGTCTGTACGGCTGTAGATGTTGTAGCTGGTGCAGGTGTGGCACGAGACAGTGGAACGATACTCACTTGTAGGACTGTCTGTGTGGAAACATCTGGTACAGGGACATGCTGTATCGCTACGATGTTGACAGGAGCGCGTCGGGCAGCCAAGGCATAACCCATGGTGGCCGCAGGTTGCAGCTGCTCAAAGCGACGACGCGCCTCTGGAAATGTAAGATGTTCTTTCACGCGTAGCTCCTGTATACATTTTTCATCCAGAAACTTCGCACACTGACGTGAGCTAGATGGATGACTCCCTCCATAGTTAACACAATGAGGGTCACGGGTACAAGTCGTGCCCTCATGGAGTGATAGACCACAACGCTCACAAACGGCAGGGTGGTTGCACGCGGTCTTAGTATGTCCGAACTTCTGACACTGAAAACAGCGCATAGGGTTCGGGACATATTGACGTACGGCGGCACGCTCGTACCCGCAGAAGATGTATTCGGGCAACTGTGTGCCCTTAAAAGTGAGGAAAACCGTACGTAAATCAATCGCTTTACCATCCTGCTTTCGTGTCAGACGGTACGCTTGACACACACGTTGGTCGGAGAGGCCACAATCTCCTCGTTTGACAGACCGTCCAGACTGGAGGTGGTGACAACTCCTCTGCATGAGTTTAGAGATTTGTGTGGGACTACTCGGATGGGGTAGAGCCCAACAAAGTGGCTTTCAACAATTTCTGGCATTGGTCTGCGGTGGTCACTTCTACCAAAAGCGTACCGTCTCGAACTCGGGTGGCATTTTTAAACCAGGCCACAAATCCTGCCGAGTTCTTTCTTGATGTAAAAGGGGCTCAGATCCTTCATCGTTTTCCTTTCACTGGCCAAGGTCATGACTAGAAAACTGTCGAAATGGGAGGGTTTGCGCGGATTCATGTTGAAATCGGAACCCCATCCGGAACCTTCGGCGTCAGCCTGCCATCCGGGGGTCAAAGAAAAGAAAGACACCAAAATCTCCACGGTCTGTGCCGCCATGGAGACCCCTCCATGTCTGAACTCAAAGCGTACGTCAGAGGGACTACCCTCCTGATACCGAATTTTAGATTTCCGATCGAATGGGCTTTTGAAAAAGACACGTTTTAATTTAATTGCCGGATGTGAGATTTGCGATAAGTGTTAAGTAATAACATAAATAGATAATGGAGCAGAAAGTGTTGTAAGGTGAGCAAGATATGAGTAAATAATAGTCGTTAAATTTGTAGTATAAACGCATTATTGGTTTGAAATTAGCGAGTCATGACGTCATACTACATAGTTTAAATACACGTTCGAAAGTCAAGTCTACCAACCTTAAAAGTCGCGCGATATATCTAATAAAATATAAAGTAAACATCGTTTAATCCTAAAAAGGTAATTATATATTCGAAATTCATAAAAGAACATGTTATAATAGAAAGGGACATTTCTAAATTGCGGGAAAAGGAAATAGCATTTTGGATACGAGGCTTTCTTGGATGACGTCATGACATTCAAATGAACGAACGGTCTTCTTAGCGTGGGTAAGAGAGAAAGCGTCACTACTCAACCAGAGACCAGTACGGGAGGTCGTGCTGCGCGGATGTGAGGGCGATTCCTCTACATATACAAATATTTTCGGCATAACTCCTGAAAAGATTTAAAAAGGAAATAAATGATGTGCAAAGTTGTTCTTGGGTTGTCCATTACACTTACGCAAACCCGAGATAAAGAGATCTTTTGCAGAACTAGCCGGGGCGAGCTACATCGAAGGGCAACGTCACGTCACCAACGACTTCAGCTTCAAATGACGATCCAATAACTAGGACACAACGAATTTACAGCTTCAAATTGGCTTCCCAACGTGTGGCGTCGAAAGAATGGACCAACCCCCCAAGACGACCGAGCCAGCATCGAACCAGCAGACAAGAAGGTGCCCAGCGTGTCAACATCTGTGAAATGTGTAGTGAACAAGTTTAAGTGCAGTTAAAGTGAAATAGTGAAAATATTGAAAATTTTGGTGAGTAGAAAAACACATGTAAATAGCTTAGAAATGGAAGACAGTGATAGCGAGTTTATAGGTTTTGACAGTCCGGAAATTGAGAAAAGTGTAAGTAGGATGGAAGAATTTAATCAGAATGTAATTGGTAGCAGAATATGCCAAGAATTAGAAGATCAGAACGTTAGAGAAACACCTAGAGGTAGTTCAGAAATGTTTAGTAGTAATTCAGAAAGGCCAGCATTTATGTCAGAAATAGAGAATATGTTTCAAACGATAATGAAAAAGATGAGTACAGAGTTAAGTCGAAAGATAGATGAAAATAGTAAAGAATTAAGAACAGTGGAAAAGATGAATACAGAGTTAAGTAAAAAGATAGATGAAAATAGTAAAGAATTAAGAACAGAGTTAAGTCAAAAGATAGATGAAAATAGTAAAGAGTTAGGACAGAAAGTAGAGAAGGGACAACAGGAATTGGGAATGCAATTGGAAAATCAGAAGAGAGCTTTCGAAACCTTTAGGGAAGAAGTTAGGGAGGAAATTAATAAAGTTAGTAGTGAAGTAAAAGAAAATAGAGAACAGGTTAAGGGAGAATTAGAGACAATAAGGCAAGAAGTAAAGAATTCTGAAAAGAAATTAGGTCAACAAGTTAGTGAAAAATTAGAGAAAGAAAGGGAAAGAGTAACATATAAATTAGACAAACAAAGGGAAGAGGTAGTACAAAGGTTAGATAAAGACAGGGAAGAAATTAGAGAAGAGCTACAGGGGTGTAAAGTTAGAATGGAAAGATCTAATGTAGAAAGTGAAAGGCAGGCTAGAAATTTGGAGGATGTTACAGACAAAATAAAAGGGGTAGTAACAGAAATTACTCAGGTAAAAGAGGCCTTAGAAAATTTGAAATTAAATGAAAATGCAGGTAATCACAACAATCTTAGTGATGAAGTTGCAAGAAACGAGGCAATACCAGGTGTATCAGCTGACATTTCGATGCAAAATAGGGGTAACAGTAATTCCCATTCTGATCTCGGAAATAGCTCAGGGATAGGTGACAATTCAAATTTACATTGGCCTAACCATGTCTTAAATGAAATGACACCTCCAGTTTTTGAAAATGAAGATTCAGATGATCCTAAAGCCTTTTTAGAAGGGTTACAAGAGTACTTCACGGTGAAACGTATACCAGAGGAGTACAAGATGGTGATAGTAAGAAAATGTCTAAAGGGTAATGCTGCTAATTGGCTAGGCCTTTCTATGGGTAACAATAATGATTACAGGACCTTTAGGAACATCTTTTTAACCAGATATTGGGGAGCTAGTAGGCAGGCTAATATTAGAGTTGAATTAAGCAATGGAAAATTTAATCCTAGATCGGAGGAATCGATGGTCAACTATTTTATGAGAATAGCGAGAAAATCGAAGATGTTGGACCCTCCCTTAGATGAAAAAGATCTAATAAATATAGTTACTCCACATTTTCCGGAAACACTTCAACACTACCTAATCCATAGCCCGACCCGATAGCATTGCAGCTATGATCGAATTATTATCAGCCTTAGAAGTCAATAAGCCAAAACACGCATTTGGAAATACATATGAAGGAAAAGAAACTGTCAATTCTTTCGGGCAAGGGGCACAGTATTATCAGAATAGAAGTGAGGTTAGGGAAAGATATAAAGGACCAGTACCAAGGATGGAATCATTCCGGTGGGAAAATCAAGGTAGATATAACCAGGAAGGGCGTCACCAAAATAGAAATGGTAATCAAAGGGGAAGAAATATAAGGGTGAATTATATGAATACAAATAGATTTGATCGAGGTAGACGGGGACGTTATTTTGGACATAGTAGAAATTCAAATGATGGGTATTGGACAAACGGAGATAATGAGTTTAGACCGAGGTCACCAAGACAGGAAGAAAGGTATTCTAATGGACGAAATTCCCCCGAAAATGCGGAAATGGTCGAGGCCATTAACACGGTCAAAAACATGGTAGGAAGTAACCCCGATTTAATGCAGGAAAACAGAAGTAACAATTTGGGAAATAGTACAGGAGCAATACATAAAAATCAGGGAAACGCCAGACCCGGTCAAACGCGCCTTCAGTGAGAACTGGGTATCCTAGTAATGATTGTGATAAGTACTCGGAAATAAATAGTCCTGGAAGGCAAATGATGATACAAAAGAAAAGAGAATGGAAAAATATAATCGACGAAAACGAAAAAGTAGGAGATCCACCTAAAATCAAAATTGGAGTAAATGGAAAACAGTACAATGCAATTATAGATACGGGATCAAATAGCACAGTATGCTCACAAAATTTTTATGATAATTTACAAAGTAGTGGTTTTAAAGTAATGTCTTTACCAGTTAATGGGATATATTGCTCGCTAGCTGTGGGAAAACGAAAAGAGAGAGTAAAATTTCAAGCAATGATAAATATTGAAATAAATGGGAGAATACTTGGAATTTTATTTCTGATTGTAGGAAGACTTGTGACAGATATTATAATAGGTTGTGATTGTCTTTATGCCTGGGAAGCTGTGGTGAATTTTAAAAACATGATTCTAGAAATGAAAGTTGAAGATGAGACCATTATAGTGCCTTTTGTGGAAGATAGTAGTTCAGAAACTATTGTACGAGAAAAAGAGGAAGAAGAAATCCAAGGGGATACATTCTTTGTAGAATATGTTAAAGTAGGAGCTATGGAATTAACTGAAGTAAATGTCAAAGAGTACAGAGTCGATAATAAAGAAAATGTAGAATGGGATAAAAATGATTTCATAGACAATTTGAGGGTTTCTGATGCAACTAGGTACTATGATAGGGAGAGTAGTGAAGACTTAGAAGAATTGTTGAGGGAAAAGGTAACTCAGGCTGATCAACTAAATGAACAACAGAGGGATAAACTGTTTGAAATATTAATCCGAAATAAAGAAGTATTCTCTGAGAAACCTGGTAAATGTAATATTTATACTCATTCGTTTGAGATGATACCCATCAAACCTTTTACACATAAAGCGAGAGCTATCCCTAGTACAATAAGAGAAGAGGTAGATGCAGTTATAAAGTCAATGTTAGAAGATGAGGTTATTGAGATTTCGAATTCAGAATTTGTGAATCCCCTATGTATTGTAAATAAGGCCAATGGAAAGATTAGGGTGACATTAGACTCGAGAAAACTAAATTATCATACCTTCCATCAGGGAATCCAACAGAACGTGTCCTCCGAGATATAGGAATTTATTTACGTGTACTTACACATCATAATCACAAGGATTGGGTGAAATATTGTCCATTGATAGAAAAGATTATCAATCATACCATTAATGTAACTACTGGGTTTGCACCAATAAAATTAATGTTAGGAATTGAACCAGAACCAATATTGATCGGGGTACCAAAAACACTGAAAATTAATGACATTCAGTTAAGTGAAGAAGAAAGAGCGAAAATTGCTTTTGAACGAATCAAGAAAAAGGCAGAGAAACGAAAATTAAAGAAAAAGAGTAGAAAACATAAATGGGAACCTAAGATAGGCGATTGGGTACTAGTTAAAGACCATAAGTTATCAAGTGCCTTGAGAGGTAGGAACAAAAGGATGGAATTGTTATATAAAGGTCCTGCAGAAATTATATCAAAATTTGGTTATCATACCTATGAATTAAAAGATGTTAAAAATGAAAAATGTCTGGGAAGATGGCATAAACAACTCCTTCGACCATACAAGAAACCGTGTGGTGCCTTGGAACCTTGATTTAATGTAAAAGAAAAATTGGAAGTGTCATTTGTCTATTGGCGCCCAATCAGCTTTGAGATAAAATTTAAATGTTAGCTTACTTGAAAATCATATATTGGTCAGGTACTTACATATTCATGAAAAATGCAGAATGTGAATTGCTATCTACTACAAAGAGCTTAAAAATATATTGTATAGAGCTCACAATAACAGCTTCAGAAAGATTGTTAAATTGTTCATCTCCGCATAGAGAGAAAACAGAATAATTACTCTGTAAACATTTGTTAAAATATTTAGATGTATAGATAGTTATCACAGCAAGACAAAGAAAGAACTTGTCTAAAGAGTGTAATGGATTTATATAAATATATGTACATTTTAGTGCTTAAAGGATATAGTACAGATATGTGTTACAATAACAAAAGTGAAAAATCACAGTGCAAGTGATAGTGAGAGCGAAGTGAGCAAACATGAACTAAAAGAAGGAAGTATAAAGAAAGACTCTTGAAATTTAACCTTTATATAAAAGCTTCACAGAAGAAACCATAACATATTGTAATTAGTATTTAAGGATTAATGTTAAGTCAAGTGTATAATTGTTTGTCATGTTAAAAAGATTAATGAGAAAATGTGTTAATAACCAATTTCAAAAACAGTGTAATTGAAAATTGTATATAATGGGAGTGTTGCCGATTATTCAAAATACAGGAGTAATTTTTAATTTTTCTTTCGGGCAAGACATTTACATTATTTTATTATAAAATAATAAAATAACATAAATGGGGGCATTTGATACCGAATTTTAGATTTCCGATCGAATGGGCTTTTGAAAAAGACACGTTTTAATTTAATTGCCGGATGTGAGATTTGCGATAAGTGTTAAGTAATAACATAAATAGATAATGGAGCAGAAAGTGTTGTAAGGTGAGCAAGATATGAGTAAATAATAGTCGTTAAATTTGTAGTATAAACGCATTATTGGTTTGAAATTAGCGAGTCATGACGTCATACTACATAGTTTAAATACACGTTCGAAAGTCAAGTCTACCAACCTTAAAAGTCGCGCGATATATCTAATAAAATATAAAGTAAACATCGTTTAATCCTAAAAAGGTAATTATATATTCGAAATTCATAAAAGAACATGTTATAATAGAAAGGGACATTTCTAAATTGCGGGAAAAGGAAATAGCATTTTGGATACGAGGCTTTCTTGGATGACGTCATGACATTCAAATGAACGAACGGTCTTCTTAGCGTGGGTAAGAGAGAAAGCGTCACTACTCAACCAGAGACCAGTACGGGAGGTCGTGCTGCGCGGATGTGAGGGCGATTCCTCTACATATACAAATATTTTCGGCATAACTCCTGAAAAGATTTAAAAAGGAAATAAATGATGTGCAAAGTTGTTCTTGGGTTGTCCATTACACTTACGCAAACCCGAGATAAAGAGATCTTTTGCAGAACTAGCCGGGGCGAGCTACATCGAAGGGCAACGTCACGTCACCAACGACTTCAGCTTCAAATGACGATCCAATAACTAGGACACAACGATTATACAGCTTCACTCCGATCACCACTGCTTGTCCACATGGGTAAACCGTTCGACACGTGACACCCCGGCTTTATGCCCCCACCACAGAAATAACCGCCTGTGGCTCCCCGCTTTAGGCCACGCTGCCTCATCGGAGTCAGCGTGGATTCATAGGACTTCGGGTTGATTGCACCGGGGCTCCGTCAGCGGTAACACGTCCGGCCGGTGATACTAACCCGACGGCACGCGGCCATCGGGAAATTAACACCGACCGTGCCCTCAAGGAGCTACGTGGGTGTACATTACGTGTGGACGGGCTCCGCACCAAAGGCTACACATGGGGGCAGTAGGGAGGGTCCGCCCAACCTTCGCGCCTGAGACCTCCGAAGAGCACACAAGTCGGGGGCCGCGCTGAAAACCGTGGGACAGGACTACGGAGATAGGAAAGATCCCTGCTGGTGATACAGAAGTTATAAATCTAGGAACTTACAAACTAATAATCAGAATAAACCTAAAAGAGGAAGAGGGTGATATAAACAGCAACATAAAAACGCTGCACGTGGCACAGTTAATGAGCATGGAGGGGGTGAAATGATGGTGAGCAGCTCGGGGCCCCGGGTGCGCCAAACCCGGACCTACCGTGGTAGGTTCCCCTGGGGGAGTTTGATTTAGGAGTCCTCTTCTCCTAGATGAGCCGTCGATCAAGACTACCGAGCCTCATCTGCCCGTTTGGAATGTTCCTTAGTTTCCCCTCACCTCTTGCTTACAATGGTCTAAAAGACAGTAGGCCATCTGGTTCGGGTACTGAGCTCCTCCGCCACGACAAGGCGACACTCCTTCGGAGAGGTTATTACTTCTAGAATATCAATAAATTAAATAGCACTGGGTTTAATTTGCAACTTTGTCTAAGTCCTACATTGTTTAGTATTTTGTTATTCCTCTGTCATATTTTATACTAAATTCATTTACCTCTCCCTCTTTTGAAGCCGAGATATCTACTAACATTCTAATTATAAAAATGTCTACCACTTTTACCTTTTCTAAACTCTAGTTGAAATGGTGAGAATTTTCCTTCTTTCTCTGCCCAATTTTGTAATCTTTTTGCTGACGCTCCTGTAAAGACTTTCCCAAATATTGAAAGGAAACTTATTTCTCTATAGTTTGCCAGATTTCGCATGTCCCATTTACCTTTGTATATTGGGGTTACCATTACCATTCTCCAATTTTTGGGTACTTTACTCTCCTCGAAGATTAAGCTCAGTATCTGCACTGATATTTTGCATCTATTTAGGTCCTCTGCCCAGGCTTTCAAAAATTCCCCTGGTATTCCGTCTATTACGCATGCCTTATTATTTTTTAAATTTTTATTTGCTCTAAAATTTCATTCAAAGTGAATTTACTATCCAACATATCTATTTTCAACGGATTTATACTTATCAAGTTGTCCTGTATAACCAAGGTTTTAAATTCCAGAAGTCCTAGAAAGAAATTGAACCGTGATGCTCGTGATATACGAGTCCTCCCCTACTTTTAATTTGCTTACCATTGCCCAAATGGTTTTGTTATTCTCTTTTGTTGCCTCATTTAACTTTTGGCTCAGCTTTCCTCCCCACTCATTTTTCACTTCTATTAATTACCTATATTCTAGCCCTTCTACTAGATAATTTTCTCCATCTATTTTATCCCATTTGCCTCCAACGCTTTAATTCTCTCTGTACCTTTCTTTTAGCTTCATTCATTGGTTTTATGTCTGCTGTCACTTTCATTTCATTTCCAGCTTTTTTAACTGCTTCCTCTAGCCTAAAAATACTTCTATAATTTTATCCTCCAACTCTTGTTCTCTAACCATTTCACTCCTTGATTCAATTTAATATAAAATTATTGAGTTCGGTCAGTTTTCCATTTGCAAAGATCTAATTTTATACCTAAATGCTATCTTCTAGTATGTTGAACTATATTTTTAATGGGAAATGATTGCTTGTGCATATCATATTCATAATTTCAAAATCTGCTATGTATCTGTCTAGACCTATTGAATATAATATATAGTCGACATTTTGGCCATTTTTGTTTACGAAAGTCAATTCCTCCCATTCATTTTTCGCTTTTAGACCATTAGACATGAAGAGGTTGTTTTCTTCACAAAACTCAGTTTTTTACCCTCATTAAGTACCTTATCACTGCTGCAACAGCTTTCCAGGTTTACTTCCTTTAAACCAAAACCATTAAAATCTACGCTAATTTGCTCCTCTCCTACTCTTGCATTGAAGTCTCCTATTAGAATTATTTCTACCCCTACATATTTGTCTTGTAACTCTTCTGTGTTCCGCCTCAGTATAATAAACAAGTTTGAGTCGTAATAACTGGAAGTATTAAGTGGATTATACACAATGCCTACACACGTTTTTACACTTTTGAATAAATCACTAAAAGTACACCAGAACAATATCACTTCCTAGATCATTTTCAAACTTTATTTCCAACCTCCAACTTTTTTTTCCCCAACAGCCCTAAGCCACCAGACACTCGGCCCTTATCTACAACTTTCACCCGTTTTCCCCCAAAATAACCATAGCCATTGATACGAATGTTGGCATCTTTTAATAACCATGTTTCCATCACCGCTATCAAATCCACCCACGCTATTTGATGAATTTCACCACTTTGTAATTTAGCATATAATCCTTCCACATTCCACCCTACTAAAGAAAGAGAAAGTAACCGCTATACAGAGCCCTGTCAAATCTAAACTGGTGCAATTTTGATTTGCTTCTTGTTTGTCTTGTTTCTGTGTGACTCACATCTCTTCTCTTCCACTTACATAATACTTCTCCCCGGGGTAGACCCTACACTCAAACCTGCCCCTCTTGACATGTCTATACCAGCTGTCGCCCCAAGGCCAGCCTGCTGTCTTCTCTCAGCTGCTGTGGTGATGTACCGGTGTGATGTGTCAAAGTTGTCGCCAGTTCATCTGCCCTTTTCATACCTTCCACTGCTGCTTCACTACTCGCATGCTGGCGTTTCAGGTTTCTTGCATCTTCGTCACCTCAGTCAAATTTTGTCCACTCATTCGGTTTCCTGCCATCTATAAATAAGTTCAAACCTCTGGCATAAGCAGTTTTACCTGCTTCTCTGGCTTTCTTAATTTCTTTCAATATAATGGCCATAAGTTCATTCTTTTTTTCCATAATCTTGCTTACTAAAAATGTTTGTTCCTTTCATTTTTTTTTTTTTTTTGCATTTGCTAGCACCGTTCATATAACTTTCATAGTTGTACATTTTACTAATATCCGCCTCAACCTGGACTCTCTTCTGCCAATAATAAATGCACCCGTTATTTCTCAACCTTGTATCTGTAGTTCGTTTTTCCTTGGACATGTCTTCCACTTCTTCCCAGGCTCTCTTCCCCCTATTTTCTTGCACTCCAAAAATTATGTTTCCTAACATTTGTCCAATTCTTTAAAACCCCGTTAACCCTTCCTCGTGGTTCCGGAGATCATGTTCCACTCTCAGCTGATAACCTGCAACCGTCTTCATTTCCTGAGAAATGCTGCTTATTTTTGAATCCAACCTCTACATCTTTTTCAAATCTGCAATCTCTTTTGAAATTACTTCTAGCATTTCAACTGTTCATCCCAACTTGGGGCCCGGATTAAGCTCTATTCCTCCAATTACGAGTAGCACCAACAACACTAGAGCGTACCAATATGAAGTCACTTCTCTATTAGAGGCATTTACGTTCATGTTAATCCACCTTTTATTAAGCCAATTCTGGCCCGATAAGACGTCCACTGAAATTCCCATTTTTACTTGCCAGAAGGAATATGTAGTGAATTGCAATAAGTGGACTTAAAGAAAAAATCGTAGAGAAAAGCTGGAATATAGCCGCTAAGGAACGTGAGAATGTGAACTATGATCAATACATAAGCTATGACTGTTGTAAAATGCCACAATTGTGTTAGTGGCAACTATGAATATTATGTTACTTTATGTATGTATGAATTCGCTTGCTGCCGCAACCATCAAAACTACACATTTCATATATCTAAATATAAACAAAATGCATAGTTAAGTGTCTTGATGGGATGTCATGGCAAATTTATCAGCAGCTTAAAATTTGCTGATAGATTTCCCATGAGAGCATATGAAACCGTCCTTTCAGTCCTGTGAATGTTGAAGGGTATATCATAGTAGCAAGTCTATCAAGTATATCTATGAAGCACAGCTAAATATTAACGGAAACTTCTGCTACAATGAAAATAAATACATGTTGCTGAAATAATCTCCACACAAACTTGTCAGTTTGCAGGTAGAACAATGCTTTGGGTGCACTGAGAGAGAAGTTTGGTGTCATGGTAAAAGTAACGTCTTCTCATGCAGGTCAATAAGAAGGGAAGTAAAAGGGTCATTAAAAAGTTCTCCAGAGATAGCAGCATTTCTGAACCAGTGTTCATGAATCGTATTCAGCATAGGTTTGTGTCACAATGATGACATGTACAAATAGGAAGCATGGCAATTATCACACACTGTAGTTAATGTTGGCGCCAACCAAGAAAGGGATCGACAGTTTGCCGTGAGGGAGAGGCGATGTTGCCGCTTATCGCGATCACGTGGAGACATCGATATGATTATGTGTACGAAGAAGATTGCACTGCGGCTGGAATGTTGAGCACATATTTATATTCGTATGCAAAGACAAAATATTGAATCTGCATTCAAATGATAGAATTCCAATTTTATATGTCTAAATATTTGCGTTAACAAAAGAAACATACCTGTGAAATATTGCTGCTTATTCGAATGGGAAAATGCTGCTAATATCCGAATCACTTGAATCACAGTTTTTGCTGCCACTGCTACTCGCTTGGTAGACAATGTTGCTACAGTCATCATCTGAAGAGCTGCTGGAATTCCCCACGGAAATGACGAGCTGTTCTATCTCTTCTTCCAAAACTCCATTTTCCCATGCTGCACTGATCACACCCTTTGTATGGATCACTGCCCTTTCCCAGTTTTCAGCTTTTACTGTTGCTAATACCTCTTGTCAGCTTAATTACAGAAGACACAGTAAAATCTGTTTTGCCCAACATAACCCTTTAGTTCGGCCCAGATTAGTTCAATTGGGTTAAAATGGCAATAAGGGGCAAGCCTATTTTGTGACCATGTTCTGCAGCAATTCCACTGACTACATAACTTCGAAACCACGGTTTATTCGCTTTCACAAGTTCCAGTAGCTATTTTTTCAGATCTGGTTTCACTGGTACATTATGGTGTGCAAGCCACTGAATAATTTCGTTTTTTCTTGTTGCCATTTTTGGTGCTCTATCAGAAATTACAGAGTTGTATTTCGCATTGCCCATTACTATTATTGATGGCCTATCTAAATTTGGAAGAAGCTGTTCTTGAAACCATTTAAGAAAGGTTATGATTTATCTCCTCGTGGTAATCCACTGCCTTTTTGGATTTAAAAAAACAATTGGAAACAGAACCTGATACAGTTCCAGCATAGAGCAGTATTATTCTGCCTCCTTTACCTAGCGGTACATTAATTGTTGCCTCTAGTGCATCGTCTGTCCAGCCTTTGCTGACAGAATGATTGGCATTAACCCATGTCTCATCAAGCCAAACAATGTGTTGGAAATTGTGTAAGAATTTCCCGAAGGAACCCACAATGCCAAGCATAGATGTCCGGTTTCTCTATCACCAATTTTCTGCCATTTACTTTTTTATACCTAAAACCTAGTTTCTTCACTATTCTACGTAAAGACTTGCTACCTTCAAATAGTTCGGCTTCTTTTAAAGATATGTGCAATTTGAAGATGGTAGGATGCTCCCTTCTCTTATAGTAGGAATAAATGTGCATGTGCATAGTATCCTGCTGAAAAGGATCTGAGTTGGTGACACGTTTGCATCTTTTTCTTTTCAGGGGTTTCTAATTTAGACCCTGACGTCTGATTTCCCTCTTTGTCGTACTTTTCTTTCCCAATTTTAACTACAGTATTCCTACAACATGCGAGGTTCTATCAATTACTTTAGAGACTGGAATAAGAGGTTCCCTGTTCAATTTCTCCATTTCAAAATATTCTCTAACAGAGCATATTTCCCGTGCTTGTCCTTTAATTGGGATACCTTTACCAAACAGTTTTATTCGGTTTGTGAGTACGCTCAATTTTTCGTTTGGCAGCACTATCTTTGTCACTATTTTTGGACATTGTGGAACACAAATTAAAAGCGTTAGCACAAATGCAAAACCTCGCTACACATGCATAGACTCACACAAACACAAGGTAAATAACTGTCTATAGAATAATACAAATGAACCTCTCAACATACAGGCAATCTCTTAACTGATGCAAGCATTGCAAGCTCGGGCTACAGCCTGCAACACTATTTGTTGACATGCAGCGATAACAGAACATAACAAAAGCACTTCGCGTTACTGCTGGGTTCATCATCCACATGCTAATCACGTGTTAGGTGCCGGCAACAAGGTCCTTGTGTATACTGTTTCTATGGAAACGCCATAACACCTTAGCTCTAATTGGTTCTTTTCGTTGCTATGGCAACTGCTAAGATGCATCCATCCCATCCCGTTCATTTATGCGTTTCCGCCACATGCTTCACATCTGTCAATCCCCTTCTTAATTGGCGCCGAGTATAGCAAGCTTTGTAGGGAAGAGTATGAGTGCAACTGAGATTCACACTGACATCAACATCTGTACCCTCATCTTCAATATTTCCAGAGTATAAATGCTGATATCAAAACTTGGAGGATGCCATATACAGTGGAAGACCAAAATTTACAAATCTGAGCATTCCAGGGGAATGCATGTTTTGCATTTGAGAGAACAGTTGAACAGGAAAAACTAACGCACAATGACCACTCACCTGAATCAAAAGCAAACGAGAGCAATCTCTTGAGTAAAATTTGCTCATATTACAGAGATACAAGTTTTATGTATAAATTTGTAATAAATTAGGAAACACGGGTGCTATACTACACAACAAACAAAATAGCAGTCTATGCTATAGGAACACCAAAATTTTCCACCAAAGGCAAAATGTGTGAAATTAGTGGGAAAGATGCAAGTTATCTGGCATGTGAAGGGTGTGCTGTTACTTGGTATCTTCCCCCTGGAAAATCCATCACCAGCACATATGGCAACCTACAGGATCAAAATACAAGGGCTGCTCCAGAAGTACCCAACCTGACAGAGCGAGTTTCATACGACTATGGCAGAAAGCACAAACCTTGTAATGCGTAGGTTTGAAGTATGATGCTACATTTAGTATTTGTTTAGCACCCATCAACAGTGAATGCTGTCAGTAAGTTTGTAAACATGGATAAAACTAGTCATGTGATACAATACTTTCATTTGAAAGGTCTTAGTCCAATGAATCCTGAGTTAGATTCTACTCTGGGGGAATCTTCTCCATTTACAACAGTAAAATATTGGGTGACAGTAAGAGAGGCTGTACAAGCTGCCAAGATGAAGTAGTAGTCGACCAAATGAGGTGACCATGCCAGAAACCATAAGGAAAATCCATAAAATGGTATTGGATGACCGTTGAAAGCACAAACTAGCAGACATTGCAGGTATAAAGTAGTATACATTGCATACTGACTGAAAATTTGTACATGAGAAAGCTGTGCACAAGATGGGTCCAATATCTGCTCACAATGGAACAAAAACAGCATCATGAGGATGTTTGTCATGTTTGGCGATGTCTCGTTGCAATACACCTGAGTTTTTGCATTGATTCACAACCATGAATGAAACGTAGGTCCATCACTCCACACCTGGGACAAACAGCCGGAACAGTGGATTGAAAGGGTAGAATAAGCTCCAAAGAAGGTGAAGACAGTTCCATCTGCAGACAAGATCATACTGTCCGTTTTTTGGGTTACATGTGGGATAATTTTCATTATCTCCAAAAGGGAAAAGCAATCAATGGTATTATGCAAACTTGTTACAACGTCTGAGTGTGAAATCAAAAATGGCCGCAGTTAGCAAAAAAAAGGATGTTTTGTTTCATCAAGACAATGTACCAGTTCACACATTCACTATTGCCATGGCCTAAATCAAAGTTTGAATTATTTCCTCATGAACCCCATTCACCACATTTAGCTCCCTCTGGTTTTGTTTCCAAGGTTAAAGAAATGGCTTCGTGGTAAAAGATTTGCCAACAATGACAAGATGGAGTCTGCAGTTGATGGCAACTTTGCAGAGCTCAATTCTCACTATAAACAGGTTATCGAGCTGAAGGGTGACTAAGTAGAGAAACAGACTTTTCCCCAAAAATTCTTGTGTTTTCTTTGTTACGTCGGGTACTTCTGCGTCAGTTCTTATACACACGTTTTGCTGGTTGGGCAAAAAAGTTTTCCATCCAAACAACGCTCTCTTATACATGTGTTATTGCAATGACCTATCAACAAAGTGGGATATGATTAGTTACCACATACACCTTATTCCCTCCCGATTCCATTTAACTTTAACCTGTTTCTTAAAATGAGAAAATTGTTTGGTGGAAATAAATTCTCATTCAATAAAGAAACTAAAATCATTAGTTTAGTTATATTTTAGTGGCCTGAGGAAATTTGACAGGATTGGAGTATTGCTGGAACAAATGCACTAATGTCAAGGAGACTATGTTGAAATATAAGAATGACTTAAAAAATCTGTGGCATTTACTGTTTCACCCTGACCATGAATCCAAACACCAATTGTTCATTTCTGTGAATTTTATTGTACATGAAACAGCATTAATTTACAATTTAAACCAAAAGGGGTCTATTTCTTTTTAGATACACCAACAGTTCTTCCTCGTCTACCTGTTGTCTTGGTATGCTGACCTCTTACTCTCAAGCCCCAGTAGTGTCGCATACCTCTGTGGGCACGGATTTTCTTTAGACGCTCAAGATCCTCACGAAGTTTGCTGTCCAAGTAACTGGATGTGAGCTAAAATCAAATACCATTTTAAAAATTACTCCTTATTTCAAAGATTTGAAAAATGTTACACCTTTCACAAGCAAGGTGTTGCAATAAATACCCTTGCAAAAGAAAACTAGAATAGGAAACCTAAATTTAAAATGTTGCTACAAGTATAAGGCAGTCACAATGATAAAATTTAAAGAAATTTTACACATACCTGAGAAAACTTGCCATCTACAATGTCCTTCTGTCTGTTAAGGAACCAGTCTGGAATTTTGTACTGCCTAGGGTTTGCCATGATTGTTACTATTTTCTCAACCTAGAAAGAGAAACAAGGTTATTAATATATATCCTTTTCAAGACATCCCCCCACCTTCCTGGAACCTAACAGAATGAAGGGCTGGCATTAACATGCTGCTCAGAATTTCGGGAAAACCACAAAATATCAGCTTTCTTTCCTGTCCTTAAATAAGTGAACTTGTAAAATCATGCTTCCACACTTTGTAGAAAGTCTTTCACTGTTGGCACTTACAATTTTAGTTGTGAAATATAAGCCAAATAAAACATTTGAATCAGTGGTACAATATATAATATCTGAACAGAAGGCTTTCTACTTTTTGCTAATAAAGAAAAACACAAAATGCTACGTAATTGGAAGTATCTATCAGTGATAGCTTTATCATTACTGCAAGTAGGCAATTCCTTTCCAGATGCCAATGGACGTACAGCTAACAATGTAAACCCAAGTCTTTTAAACATGTTATGAGTGAAAACAGCAATTATTCACAATTTCAATTACACAAACACTGTGCATTTGGCTTTGCAAATAATGTATAGCTACACTTTCTTTTTTACACATTTATGATTATGCTGAAGACATATCAAAAGAAATTTTACAGATTACAATGAAAATGAGCAAATGCATCTATAGTGTGTAGTTACATTTTTAGAGCTTTTGATTATGTGTAGATAACACTAAGATTTTTAAAAGTCTAAATGGCATGTAATCTACCAGGTTAAGCTTAAAATGAAACACCATAATGTTTAATATGCTCTGTCATAATGACAGCCAGTAAATGATGAAAAGTTGGGCTACCTACACGTTTAGATACTTGTAGTTAATAAAATTACTAAACATTTTTGGGAGTTAATTATTCCATAGTTTAATTAAATATTCTAAGTGTCCTAGGCTTCCAAAGGATCCTGAAAGCAAATTCAAATACAACAAGATACACGAGTTCGATAGTCTACAAAGGCATCAGATCAGTTTTCTTATAACATGTTATATTACTGTAATTTACGGTTTGCTCATAGCATTTGCGATATCTTAAATTAGTGCATTTGAAACAATTTGGATGACATCGAGGGAAGATGGCCTATAAAGTAACATTTACAGATTATCTCTTTCCTTAGGATTTAAACAATTATCTTAACAGTTGTATTTATGGTAATCTATTGGTACTCATTGGGCTCCTACCTAATTTAGTACTACAGCTTACATGCCCATCATTACATACCAGGAAGTAATGAATTTTTTCATGTACTGGTAAGTTAATGTAGATATGGTTTGTCGATTCATGGATGAAACTTAAAGACAGATGCTCATCAAGATATTCTTATGGACTTTATGAGATCCAAAACTAAATGCAATGTAAAAGAATGAATCAGTTAAGAGGTAGAAAACTGGCAATGACTTACTAAACACACTTTTGATCCACTCATTTACAACAGAACAATGAGCAACATGAATAAACCATATTTGATCTCGCATGTAGTTGAATAAAAGGCTTTATCTCAGTTTCAGCAGTAAGCTCCACCCCCCAAGATGCATTGTGAAGCAAATCCACAAACAAATGCATCTCAAATTGTATACAAATCACATCTCCATAGCTTGCGATGCATCTCCATATTTCTTGAACCTGCTCACTAGGTGACTCAACATAACAGAGCAGGTTGAAAGAGTGATGACTGAGTTCACTATTTATCAACAAGAAGAAACAAAATATGGAGAGATTTTCTTGAACATTATAAAGATCTCCATCAGTTCAGGAAAGAAGACATGGAATAGCTGGCATATTTTCTGGAGCCAAGAAACAAGACAAAAGGCCAAAGAATGGACGAGGAGAAAATGAAATTGTTTGCATTATAAAGGTGACACCCAAGTTATGAAGTCATTCAATGGTTTTTTTTTTAAATTCATATCTTCAGGGCATTGTCATTTAGTTCAAAAGGGCAAATATTTTTAAAATTACTACACACTTTTAGGCAACATGTCATTTATTCTGGATGAGAAATTACGTAACAAAGAACTTGCTATAAGATTACAATCTGAATTGACGCCCGAGACTAATTTTGAATATGTGCAGAGGTAGTATGCAATGTATCTTATAGACAAGGCTGGTAATTAAAATCTTTAAATACTATCTACTCTTTACATATGATCTAAATGGTAACAAAAATGTTCTTTCTCTAGTAAGTATACTAAGTAGAAGTATTGTATTCCACACAAAAATTCAAAGTGAGATTTCACCAGAAGTATGTTTTGAGGTCCCCTGAATCAAGAAAAAAATTTTTAGAAAAGGGTTTGCTGTGTGTCAGTCTGTGGAAAAACTGAGTTGGTTAAAATGCAAAGTTGGTATTTAAGTTCAATAGCTTTTAAGGCTGTGACACGAAGATTTAAGAAAATTCCTCCACCCTGAACTACCATTACACAGAAAACTTTTCAAAATGAAATGCCATAAGTTTGATGTTTTTATGGCAAATGAAATGTATATTTTGAATTTTGTGACTGTAGCACATGTAGTCCAGGTTTCCTGTTTAATCTGGATAACTTTTGGATAGACCAAATCGTACAATGCAAAACACTGAGATATTGCTAAAATAAAATTTATGCTCAAATAATTTTTTTTGTAGAGTGAACCATTTCAGAGATTATTCCTTGTTATTCATTTTCTCTGAACTCTTAGACGTGCAAAGAGGACATCTCAAAGCTTTAAAAGATTTGACTATTGCTCAAAGCCTACTGTATTCCCATATTCCCCTTGTACCTACAAGGAAATAAGCAATTAGATAATCTCTGCAAATGTTTCTCAACTAGCACGAAGAAGATATCGGTGTAAGAGTTTATAGAAATGGTTAGTACAAGTGAGTTTATCACATTTTTTTTTATTATTCTTTGACATATGAAGTGACATCAATGCAAGCCACGTGTTTCTGTACTTTAATATAAATTACACTTCATAATGAACTTTTCTTTAACATCACAATATGGTTCCCTTATATATTCTGCTACAATTGCCCCTTGTTTTTATCTTCGTGTTACTAAATTTGTGTTTCACACAGCATTAATGATCAAATGCAACAATAAATTTAACTTCGTTTTTGTTGTAAAATATTCTTTCTTTAATGTAGATACAATTTAGTATTTTAAAGCAGCGGTCAACAAGTGTTGTACTCATGACGGAGCAGACAAAAGCCAACTGAGCATTGTGTGTGCAGCAGTAGTTACGAGCAGTGCACATCAATCAGCGGTAAGCACGTGTAGTGCCGTGGCGCCTCGTCTTGTAATTCACTGTGTCAATGTGTTTGCATAGTGTGTTACAAATTGAAGTACATTTACACCTTATGGTTAGGGACAACCTTTTGATGGATTGTGATGACATGATATGTTAATACCCAATAAAAACGTTTCAGATCCAATTCTATTGCAATTGTCTGCATAATTACCAACAATCACTCTTGCGATTAAACATGAATTTTAATGCAACTTTCAAAATGACTAATGATTTACCACAAATTTAATAATTTATTGCACTATTTATTTGCGAAATGAATATGATTTAACATGAAAGCAACATTTCATTGCGATATTTCTGCAAGAATGATACTAAAAGATTTCAAGAATAAAACAAGATCTGATTCACTTTTTGCAACATAGAAAGCCAGATGCGTGGTCAAGATTGAGTGTTCAAGCTCCATGTGGCTGAAAGAAATGCAACTATGTTGACAATAAACAGGAAAGTTCTGAGAACGGCAGGGAAGGCAGGTTGAGGCATAACCATTGGCTTACGTGAGTGTTCAATGAATGCATAGAATAATAAACCTTCCATACTACTGCACCACCACTGGAGCAAAGTGCCAGGGTTTTCTTGCACTCCGCAAACATACAGGACTTACACTGAAGTAGTAAGTTCAAACATATTTTGTGGAAAGCTGCAATAGACAGCAGGGAGTGCGAGTTTAATGTAAAAAATGGCAGCCGGAGTTTAACACTGAGTTTGTGTATTGATGCACTGCAGAACCAAGGCACATGATTGTACAGTTACATTAAAATGTTACCTAAATTGTAGTTGGAATGTTCTGTTACATTTACTTCATATTACTGTGAATTAAGCTTAATTATATCATTCAGTTACTTTACTGCTGAAAGTAATTCAGATTCCAGTATGCATTCGCTTTTTGATGAATTAGAATTTATAATACTTTTGTTAACAATACACGCAAATATTTACTGAGGGTTGATCCAGCGGCACAGCAATCTCCAAGTCTACTAGAGAAGCTACTATATATTCATTGAGAGCCTTTAACAAGCATGTGTTATATATTGTAATACTGGCATGACTGTCGTGTTTTGGATAGCAGAATAGAAGACTCCACTGGTATAAATAAATTAAGCTAGTTTAAGTTTCCCAACAAAGGTAACAAACCATGATTGCACCAGGTTAACTAAACAGTCGCATGCAATGCACATGTCACCACCGCTCAATGGATGGTTTGTGTGCAACCATCACTCCCAATGCTCTTAGAAGCAGCTCTACTGAGAAGAGGTGCACTGCTTGGCAAAATGACACCACAGAGCAAGTAACCTGCCAATCCCTGTTTTAAAGTATGAGTTTAGCCCTTAGATAGTGAATTTTAGGTTTGCATGTGTTTTATTATATGATGGCTCACTCACAATGACTATTCCACTCATGAAGGACTTGGTTGAAATCGACCAATCATATGCACAACAATTTCAAATTTAAACCAATGACAGCCTTCATTCGCAAAAAATGTATCACATTTCACTATCACCTCCTCTGCTTTTCTTATGTTATGATCAGGTTAGAGGAACAGCTAACTTAAGTTGATGCAACAGAGGTGCTATTCAAAGGTCAAATAGCTGACTGGCTTTCATGAGCCATTTTATGCTGAAATACATGAAATAATTCAAAGAGGGAAACCTGAGAACACAGAATACAACACGAAATATGTTTGGAATAAGTTTGACAAATTTTCTACTGAACGAAATTATGTTGTTGTTTTCTAGTGCCTTGCATCTGGCAATGAAGCCATTAGCATTCGTGCTTTCCAATACTTTTGAACCTGAACGAAATTATAAAACAGCAGATACACCAACTTTTGACATTACCAACATCTTAAAACATTGGAGCATCAATATGAGAATCGTTTAGGCCATGCCAACGGACACTGATTTATGTATTCAAGCTACATGTTTCTTTTAAGAGGTTAGTATCACAATACAGCATTTAAATAACATTTCACTGGCTCTATCATCCTTTAATTTGTGGAATAGTCAAAGAAAACTTGAGAGTAAAAATCTCTCGTCACTTCATGACTCAACGTCTAACAATTAAAAATGGGTACATATATAATTATGTATATAATATTTTCACTAAATTTGTTTATATGTAGTCTAAAATAGTAAAAGTAAAACATGTTTAAATAAAATGGTAAAAGATTGTATTGCAAAATTTGCAAATATACAAGCAGTACTATTCAATAGTGCAAACGTGCACAGGAGTGAAATATTTAAAGATGCATTACAAGGAATGCGAATTAAAGTATATTCCGGAACCTACAAAAATGTACGTATAAATAAGCACTTGTAACCGGGTTACGCGCAAAGCAGGTACAACTGTACTTTGTAATTTTGCTAGAATGGTTCCTCTTCCAGATCGAAATGCTTCAAGTATTACATTTAGGATCATCTGTAATCTCTTCTCCACTACTATCTTTAGCTCTCGCCCTGTTCGTTCTATTCCTACAATCAACAAATTATATTTTCTACCTGTCCTTCCATTTTCTCTTTAATATGTCGTGAATCTTGCTTAAAAATCTCTATATTTTTCCTCTTGTTCGACTAGTTCTCTCAATTCCCCTCTGACCTCTTTTCCATTACTAGTACGAGGGCAGTCCAGAAAGTAACCCCCATTTGGAAATAAAAACTAAACCAGTTGAGATATAAAAAAGTTATATCTGAAAACAATATTTTTTCTATTTTTCTACATATTCACCAAAAAAGTTCAAGCACTTGTCAATACCTTTTAACAGTCTTTGAAATATCCTCTGCATAACACTCTGCTGCCAACCTGTCATGGTCTGGTGAAGCTCTGCATCATTGGCAAAGCGCTGAGATGCAAGCCACTGTTTCATGTATGGGATCAGATGAAAATCACTGGGAGATAAGTCCGGACGGTAGGGGGGGGGGGGGATGATAAAAAATGTCCCATTGCAAACTGGCTAGAAGTTCATTTGTTCTTCGAGCTGTGTGTGGGCGAGCGTTGTCATTCAGAAACACCAGATGCCAGAGACCACGACGCTTGTTATGGATTGCCCTTCTCAGTCTTTTCAATGTTTCACAGTCGGCTTCAGAACTGACAGTCGTGCCATGTTTCCATAAATTCAACGAGTAAAATGCCCTTGACATCTCCAAAAACCGTAGCCATGACTTTCCTCGCAGACAAGGTTTGGCGGGCTTTCTTTGGCTTGCTCGGAGAAGCGGTATGTCCCCATTACATTCACTGCAGTTTTGTCTCAACATTCACATAGGCCACCCATGTCCCACCACCAGTAACAATTCTGTTCAAAAATGCTTCTCCTTCAGTGGCATACCGAGAAAGAAAGTCTATGGCAGAGCTCATTCTTTCGATTTTGTGTTCGCCGGTCAGCAGTTTTGGTACCCAAACGAGCATAAAACTTGCGATAGCCTAGGTTTTTGGTCACTATCTCATGCAAAAGACTCCGAGAAATTTCGGGAAAATGATCTGAAACTTCTGTTATTGTGAACCGACAGTTCTCATGAACTTTTCCATCCACTTTGATCACCAGGTCATCATTGACAAGTGCAGGCCTACCACTTCTGCTTTCTTCATGAATGTTTGTTTTGTTTTCAAAAAATCATACCCATTGACGGACAATATCTTCACTCATAATGTTAGGACCATGTACTGCACACCATTCACGACGAATTTCTGCTGCTGAGTGATGTTTTGCCAAACAAAATCTTATAACAGTGCACCTCACACTGGCAGGATTTTCTATTGTAGCACTAATGTTTTTCAAATACGCGACAGTACGATGCTCTCCCTTAGATAGCTAGAAGTGCACTGATCACTGTGCACACTGATGTGTAGATGGCAGCACTACCACCACCAGTTCCCATGCTACGCACAAATGGCAGTTACTTTCTGGACCACCCTCGTATTTATATTTTCCCCAGCTCAGCTATCGCTTCATGCACAGTATCTTTGCCTGCCATGTACTTTGCACCCTTTTCCCTCCTGCTCTAGGGAGCATTTCCGGCATGTCCCTTCACTCTTTTGCTGCTTGCTCAGTAGTTATGATCTATATATATTTTGTACTGTACACATACTAAGACTTTTGCAATACGAAATCAATAGCAGCCATTTCAAGTTCTGTAATGCATGCATTGGCTTTGATCTTAGATGAAAAGATCAGCACTGTGGCAACTATATGCTTCTCATTTGAGCTATTTCTCTGGGCTAGAATTGCTCCAAAGGAGTGAATACTTGCATGTGTACATTAACAAAGATAAAAGTTCGGGCCTTCCTAAAGTATCGCATTTTCAAATAGCCAAATGCTGCCTGGCGTTCTGTATTCCATCTCGTATCCTTTTTTTTTTTTTTTTATTTTTTATTTAAGTGTTGGTGTTAATTCTTTAGCAATGTTTAAGAATTTTGATTGGTACTGTAAAATTCCAATGAATCTTAATTGTCTCAAATTCTTTGGTGAGGAATGCTTTCTACCACTTTCGCTATCTGGGTTAGGTTTTATTCCTTCAGGTGTTATATGCCCCAAAAATTCAGCTTCTGTTCACAAAAAATTCACATTTCTCTAGACTGTCATACCACATTCACAGAACTTAGCCAAACAATAAGCTGCAAATGTGCTTTTGGATCCTCATTCTATACTAAGAAATCATCCACATATTGAATAAATTCTTGGACACATTGTAATTTGAGGCAATTTTTTTTCACTATTAAAATTTCCATTCTTTTCCACATCAATTGATATATGGGTTGTCAAAATCACATTTAAATAAAATGCCACACCTGCCAAGCCCTTTTCTGGTGTTTTATTTTTTTTTTTTGGAGTTGCTAAATCATACGAACTTTAAAATGTGCATTTTTGCAATATTTTACATATAATTTAGAAACTATGTTATGTATTACAAAAATTGAGCCATTTTTATATTATATATAAACAGCAACTTTCACTTAGAATTCTGAAAACTTATCAACTCAGTTTGTCAGAGATATTGTGTTCAGGGTTCACCATAAGTGAACATCCCTACCAAACATTTTTTCTGTCTTAATTTACATCGGTCACATGCCTTGCTTTGGACCTACAAACTTGATTTTCACATATATTATACCCCATGTATTGTGCAATGTGTGGTGCAAAAGTTATGATTATAGCCATAATGGTTTAGATGTTCTCATTACAATACGGACATTTTTCACGTGTAGATCAGTGTGTTCAACTACAGTGCGCCCGTAATGGTATCCCTGCATACTTGATCCTGAGGTCTTACTAGTGCACTGCTACTAAAGGGAGCACGAAATAAGGCACATGAGTAGCACCAATCCCTGCTCAGTTATGGAGCGCTGTTGCCGGCTCATATCGCTATGCGAAAGAAAGAGAGGGGAGATATGCACGTGAGCGTTACCGGTAGACAGCAGCGAGGACGGTGAAGGATTGCAAGGTGCACATTTAAAACCTGTCATAGCAATTTCAATCTGTTTAAAATGAGACAATAGGCTCTCTAATCCTGTAATTTGCTTCAAATATAAATTCCTCATCTAAGCAGATCATTTTCATTTGCAATCTAATGTTTCAACGGAGTTCATATCTTCCAATAAATAGGTGATAAAACATTACAATGTTGAGTTTTTAATTTTTTTATTATATCCGATTCTCTAGGAACGTTTTCGTGTCGATATTTATGTTATCGGAGTGAAAATGAGAGTTACGTAATGATTTAAATAAATCTAAACGGATGTCGTAGTTGCGCAATTTGAGGCATTTTCTGATAGGTATTTCTCATATTTTTCTCAATTTTTCTAAGTGTCTATACAGAGTTTCTGCACATATGTTAATCAGTTTCTATATTAGGTATTCTAAGTGAAAATCTACATAACTAAGCAACAAATGCCTAAGCACAATTTCAAACCACATTTTATGAGTAATATTCCAATGTGGCCTTCTCGGTTGTGTATTTTAGACATTTCAGCACATAAAATGTTCCTTACGATGCAATTTGTAAGTTAACAGAGCGAAGCTCCGGAAATAGTTTCCCCAATATCTGCCAACCAGAATTTGCAATGCGGTTATTAATATAAGGCAAGTATGTTAGGCTAACATCTCATCAAAGTTTATATTATATTACATATAGCAAAAGCGGAAACTCGCCATTGAACAAAATATTTTTTTAAACCAGCTGAGTGAAGACTAGTTTTAGCAAACGTATTTTATAGTTCAGTAAGAAACATCAATATGCAGTGTTGATTAACAATTGTGAACATTGTATCGCAAAGAGAATATGTCATAAAATAGCTTACATTTTTGGTTTAAAATACGTAATACAGGAATGACTAAACATACCGTATTTTATCGCATAAGCCCCCCCCCCCCTCGCATATTTCCCTCCCCTGTGATTTTTCATCACTAAAAAATATTTACCTGTTAAACATCGCATAATTGCCTCTCCTGGTTCGTTCTTGTTGGAGCGGCCTTCAAATGACTTGATAATGGACAACATTCGACGCAGCGCTTGTCACAAAAATACTCATATAGCCATTGTCATAACGTATCGTAAAATTGAAATGTGAAGTTACACACGTGTTTGTTTCTAAGTCAATTTCTTACAAGTCGTCATATTGTTAAAGAGTTTAAAAAAAGCTGGTATTTCTTTCTTACGACATGTTGTGAAATAGTGAAAATGAAGATGTGTTATCTGAGCCAGATATAAATGAAAAAGTGATGATAGTGACGGAAGTGAGACCGCAGAATAGCCAGAGAAAAGAAACAATGAAACAATACATTGTAGGCCCAATGAAACCGTGGTATGTATCCAGTTCATTCACAAATTACTGTATACCTATGTAACTTTTACATAATACTACATGGTTTCCCTTCCTTTTGGAACTCCTAGAAGCACCACTCGCATAATTTCCTCCCCAGTGTTTTCAAGCAAATTATTCAAGGGAAAAAAAAAAAAAGGGGGGGGGGAGGAATTACGCGATAAAATATGGTATATGCACCAAGCTTTGAAGTCCACTTCTTTATACAGATTCAGCAGTACATCTTTCTGAAAGTCGTCCAGATTCGAAATCCGTTTTTTCTGTTTTATGGTGTTTTCCGGGGGATATAAACAAGTGCCGCCCAGATTCAGAAGTGGTTATTTTACCTTGTTGCACTACACACGACAATGAATGCTCACTTACATTGCATGATTTAGCTGTTAGCGCCCGACTCTGTTTAAATACAATGTTCGAACGCACGAACTTCTACTGAGGACAATTCTTTTAAAAAAGTGTAAACACTGAAAATAATAGTCCGCGCATCTGAATGTAATACTTTTCCTTTCAATTTACTTGTCTGTAAGCCGCTCGTACCAGGGTTTGTTAATGCCATATTGCTTAGCAACAAAACGAGTTACAGTAATTATAAGACACAGGTAACATTGCGACACTATGTCAGACATGGAACACGCATAACAATAAACTAAATTCCTTTTCCTTTCCTACAGACATCTCACTCCTTGAGAAGGATATTTGAGACGATAATTCATGATGCAAGGCAAGTGTCGTTTGCTATCGCTGAGCGCAGCGTTTGTTTAATCACTCATATCTTGGGCTACAGGCCACCTAAAATTTTGCTTCTTGGACAGTCAACTTCAACATTTCTAGCTCTTTGCAATGGAATTCTTTGTAACAATGAGCCGTTGCTGGATTTGATGAGTGCAAAGAGAAAAGTGAAAAGCAAATATTGCGCTAGACAGCGCGTTACCGAACTGGGCAACGTTGCCTTTCTAGGATTGGCTGCTTGCTCTCACACACCTTCTTCTAGCTCCACCTCATGTGCCTTCTTATTCCGTACAGCTTATAGTGGATACTGTAAACTCTTCGTTTAACGGACTTCTGTTCAACGGACTAAATTGTGGCATTGGTTATAAAATAAATTTAAATGAAATTTAGAAGATCTGCAGTGATTAAATTGTGGCATTCCGCTGTTTGATCGAGAAGACTAGTTCACGCGTCTTTGGCTACATTCGTGAAAGTTCGTGTACGCGCCACGCATTCAAGAGAGCTCACATGACTTAGCTTCAGTCTGATAATGAATGTTTGAAGTGTACATCTAAATTATCCGTAGTAAGAGACCACATGGATGATATTTCTTATGTGGAAAGATCTTCAGACTCAAGTGCTAAACTATTTGAACATTTCAGACAGTTTTGCTCCTTAATCATAAAGAAGCAATATTCAAGTGGGAAGCAAATGCGTATTGACACTTTTTTCAAACCCACTTCACAGGGAATGACTTCTAACCAAGAGTAAATCATGTAAAGTACATGGTAGCACCAATAAAACAGTTTCAATTGTTTTTGCTTCATTTTCATTCATTTTGCAATTTAACAGACTTTCAATTTTCCGGACAAGTCCTGGCCCCTTTAGGTCCACTAAACCGAGAGTTTAGCGTAGTTCAAAGGCATACGTCATGATGAAAAAACTGGTAATGTGTCATTAGCAGAGAAAGTGTTATATGCTCCAATTTTCTTTTCTTGAGTGAACAGTTGATGTCTGTACATATATGAATACAATTTTGCCCTCTGTTTATAGAATTGACAAGGAGTGTGATTTTACCTTTTTTTCCAAACAATACTCTGCCACAACCCATATGGCCAATCTTTTAATGAGAACAATTGAAAGTGTGTTTCAGGACAGAATAAATTAATAGTTTTGTGGCATTTATGGTGCATTTGCGTGATTCAAGGATGAATTGCAAGTGACAATCAAATCAGACATGTGAGACAGCTATGAATCTAACATGCATAAAATTATAAGAAAGAAAAAGGATTTTCCTGCAGTGCCTGTTTCTGCAGTCCTTAGAACTGCTGTCAGATTCTAAATTTAATACAACAGCCAAGAATTAGTTCAAATATACTGTCAACATTCCACATTTTTCTCGCAGACTATGCGATTCACAGCTTTCCAGTTGTCCACCATAACATTTAACACACCTTGTTTCATTAGCTCTTCAACTGTGGCTAATCTGAAGTCCTTGTTTCCGGCAGCTGTATATCTCTTATCCTGACTCCAAACAACTTTCAACAGGGATAAGTAGGAAAGTGCAAAATTGTGATCGCAGCTGCTGTTGCAATATTGCTTGCAATATCAATCACAGTGTATAACATTTTCACTAATTTAAACTTGTTGCTATCCTCTACCAATAGCATGTTCTTGCTCTTTAACCAGATCATTAAAACACTCCTTGTACGGTTTTTCATTGGCACTTTCTCGCAGTTGGCAGAAGGGTAATTCGCATTATCAATAACAGATCATGAAACATTTGGCAGAATGTGTTGCAAAATATCTCGTGCATAGATGCATCTATTTCTTTGTGGTAATCTTGTTTCTTCCTGTCAAACAAAAGCATGGCACCAGGTACAAATCATCCTTCAGAGCCAGCATGTGCAAGAACCCTTTCACCTTTACGTGTTGGACACTACATTCCCGTTGTTAATCCCTTGCTCCAGGCCTGTCCGGCAGTTTTAATTGTGGTATCAGTACAGTATTTTGAAGTGGTTATGCCCGCATTTGTCCATGTTGTAATGGTGTGTATTATATTCTTCCATTGCTCTCTGTATTTTTGGATGTTGCAAATATTTATGCCTCCATGTAATGTCCTCGCTGTCAATAATTATGGCATCACATTTCTGTTTTATAACTTAAATCCCATTTTAAATAAAGGAGTTTTCATGTCACGAAGGCACATGACTTATGGGGAATCTGCACAGCATTGCCACAAACACTTTGCTGTCACACTTATCATGCTTTCATTCACAATCATTACTACTTGGTCATTGCATTCATTATTCCACCAATACTGTTTGATTAGGTTAATGATTATTGTATATTTTTTAGTTAATTCCTCATGAAATACATTTATGCCTCAGGCTATTACACTCTTAACTGTCAGCACTTTAAATCTAACCTAAATATAACACAATGTTATCTGAATCGGACATGGGTTCAACACCCAAAGAGACCTGGTTGGCTTGTTCATTTCACTCAAGTCATTGTTGGAGGAAAAGCTGGTTCAACATGGACAATTGTCGGGGGGGGGGGGGGGGGGGGGATTATTTTGAAGTATAATTTCATGAAATTTGTGTCCTATTGCACTGCGTACAAAGTCATTTCACCTTCCTCCTGGTTTTTTTATTTATGGCATGGTGTAGTAATGGTACCCTTTTTACAATCTTTTCTTAATCTAAAAAAAATGTACATCTACTCACACCAATCGCTTTCTGAAGTTCACTAACGAGTGAGTCACTGGTCTAGGGTTCTTTTCCTTTAAATAATCAAACACTAAGAATTGTTTTTCGCTCATCACTTTTAATAATTTTGCCCATTTTTCTTGCTCTCTGAACACTTAACTGTAATACACAGGATTACCAGAGAACATTTACCTTAAAATGGTAATGGTGGATGCCTTGGTTCTGGAGAAGTTCTATGTGTAGATAAATAATTTCACGATATCTTTGACAACATTGTCACTGGAAGTTTTTAAGTGGAGTTGAACGAGAATTAGGCAGTGACAACATTTTCGACTGCATCCAAACACTGTTTTAAACTTTTTTTCTGAAGAACTATATTTACAGATATATTGATATCTAAATGCCAACGTGGCCTACGAAAGCAAGCGAATCCAAATTTTTTTATCATTGTAATTATTTGAGTTTAAAACCATGTTTTAATGATTGGAGCGAGAAAGATGCTAAAAGATCTGCTTTCATCAAAACTAAATTTTATTACTTTTAAAAATGCACAATTATATAAAAACTTTTTTGTGCATACCATTTTGTATTCGACACATTTCATACTAAAATGCACATTCCTATTTTATCATTTTTGCATTTGAAAATACATCTGGCAACAGCGCACTTGATTCTTATATAAGAAAAGCATGGTATATAGGGTGGAAGTGAAATAATGCACCAGACTTTAAAACCAAGTTTCTCATATTGTGAATAACAAATAACTCATACCAAAAGGCTGAAAGGTTTATAGTTTTCTAGGAAAAAATGCTTTTATTAAACAGAATTATCACCACCTGGCTGAATTATTCAATTATTGGTTCTTAATTTATGGCTATATCCATAGAAAATTGAACAAATGACCTTTTCCTTTGGCATATTTCAATAGATTCAACGGGTTTTTCGTAAATTAAACTTAAAAAAATCCACAATTTGTTGCGTTTTTAATTCTGTTAGAACTAACAACATTGCATCAGATGTGCTTACCATCTTCCGGCATCTGTGTAGATCGTGCAAATGTTTACTTAACTGCATGCAATTGTTTTTTTAGCATATTGCGGTGGATAGTAAATTTACATTATAAATTATGCTTTATTAAAGATTTAGCAATTGCTAATGCCACATGGTTAAATGCAACATAGAATAATGGTAATGTAAGAGGTGTTCCACATATGAGCAAAATAACCTTTGAAATGCTGTAATAATTGCAGCACATACGTCTGGCAGACGATATTACAATGGTATGTCATGTGTTTGCCCCCAAGTGCCGGTGTTTGAACTAAACTAGCTTTACTATTTATTGTGAAAATGAATGTCCCGTTCGGTCCCTGCTATTCAGTAAATAAACTTTGTAAGTATAGTTGTGTTTGCTTCGTTAATCATGTTAATCTCGTATCATTGTGCAATGATTTATGCAGTTCTTATATGAGAAAGCTCATTAAGAATGGGCATGTTATGTCCAAATTGCAGGTAACTTTCACCAGTTTAGTACAGTGTATTGACATTCTTAATGTTAGCAACAAACAATTGGGTATCTTCGGGAGCAATGTTGGCAGCAATATTGCTACCAAATGGGCGCATGTGTAGTAAGTAGATTTGGACATACCTTGTATGCATTTTATTTGAAATGAATTTATCTCTTTCTAGCAGTTTAGAGCATATTTACAGTTAGTATTTATGTTTCCATCATATCTGCGATTTCCTAAAGGATGCAACACTGCAACTGATGTCGAAAGTTAGAAAAAATGTTTGCGGGATGTAAACTAAGGAATAGACCAACCAGATTGTAAAATGACAAATTAGAAACAAAAAGCTTCACTTATCTTAGTAATATTGCAAGACGTTTCAAGTTGACTCCAACTTATTTTCAAAGCTATACAAACAAGTTACCTTAGTTACTGATGCTCATTTTAAAACTATCAGTCGCCAATCTCTGAAAATAAAAACCTATTAATACGATCCATTGGAGGTATTTCAAAATTCATAACATGGTTCTTGGTTTTTAACCTCTTCAGGGATATGGATGTGAAATCATGTCCATTTAAAATGACGGACGAGCGATATGGACGTGTATACACGCCCTGTGCGTTTGTGCATTTAACCCTTATTTATCCTCTATCTAACCCAACTTATTTTAGTTTTCCCCTGTTATGAAACATTTAATTAAATTCTATATGCTTTACTGGCTTACCTTTATATGTTCCTTCTGCAGTGATATGCCTCAAAACAGGGATAAACACACAAGGGCACATCTCCACATTCGCCACAGATCATCCCAGTTCCCTTACGGATTCCCTTCTTGCGCCACACGAAACACCTTCGAGATGGGCGGGACTTCTTTGCTGTTGACGGTATCCTTTAAGTATAATGTTTTCCTTAAAGTCTGAGGGGTGCAGGGGTTTTGGATTTTCTACCCCCAGTATGAAGAGGCCTCTCAAGCTGGTATTGTTCAATTAGGCTGCGAGCTATTGATAGTCGAAAGTCCAGGTAGGTCATTGTCTTGTGTGGGTTTAGAGCTCTCCAAATTACCAAACAATTGTATATGGTTATATCCAGCTGGTGCAAAAATACCTTTTTATACTATTTCACTGTTTTTCATAAAGAGGGATATGCTTGCAATACCTGATCTACTAGATCGACACCACCCATGTGCATATTGTATTCCTGGATAACGTCAGGCTTGAAAATGCACATTTTGGTATGGGCATCTGTTTTTCCAGTGTCAATCATCAAAATCTTAGAGCTGCAATTGGATAATGCCGTAACTACCCTCCTGTCCTGCCAGGCAAGGTAGGTCAAAGGTGGGAGCTGACGCACCTCCATTTCCCCTCTCCTTAGAGCCTTTGTATTCACATCTTTTGGCAAACCAATACGATTTGAACGTACTGTTCCAATTGCATCAGTCTTTCTTTTGTGTAAGGCCATGAATAATTTAGGAGAGCTGTACCAGTCATCTAGTACACAGTCCTACCCTGATCAAGCACAGGTTCCATTAGGTGCATTACTATGGAGCCAGATAAGCCCAAATCTTTGTCTCCAGTATTGTCAGTCCCTTGACCAGTGTAAATGCAGCTATTGTAAAGATATTGCGTTTTACTTTCACAAACATCAAAACTCTTTATGCCAAATCTAGCCCTTTTTGTTTTGATGTATTGCTTCCAACCTAAGCGGCCCTTCCAAAGCATTAGGCTTTCATCAACAGTGACCTTTTCACCAGGCACATAATTTTCTTTAAATTTTGAAATAATATAATCGAAAACAGGCCTAATTTTGTGGAGTTTGTCATTTACATTCTCTGTGCAGGTGAAATGAAGGAACCGCAAAATTGATGTAAACCTGTTATTTGACATGCATTTTCCAAAAAAAGTAGTAGCTAGCATGTCATCTGTGGACCAATACATGTATAATGCAGGTTTACGAATAACACCCATAAGTATAATTAGACCAATTAGCCTGTAAATCTCATTGAGTGTTACTTCTGTCCACCTTTGATTTCTGCTCTTAGGCCCTAATTTACCTTTAGAGAGCAGGTCTTCCTTCACCTTACACGCATATACATTTGTTTCCGAAACAATGAGAGTCACTAAGTCGGTAGTAAAAAATGTTGTAAAAATGTCAATTGGTTGGCTGTCAGAAGTCAGCTGAGCCTGGGATTGAACACCAGATCCTGTGCTCGTGAAGATGTGCCTGTTTGTATTGCAATTGTTTTCAGCACTCCACAATGCTGACTCTTCACGAACACCTGAAGGAAGTTGGTCACATTCTTCCTCACTGCTACTCGTACCTATATCCTCCACACCCCCCTCAAATTCGGAAAATTTGCCATCAATATCCAAATCGCTGTCACACAGCAAGAAGTCCTCCACATTATCGTGTGTAATTTCAGAAGCCCTTACACTTCCACCACTCGCTAACCTTTGTGCAACACTGCTTGTTCATGCCATGTTTTAGCTCTGAGATGTAACACTCAAAAGCTTCTCACTTCAGCTACAAGCAGGAAAGTATACGTATGCATTTCAAGAAAGAAACAAACGGAGCCTGTAAGCTATATCCAAGTTACGAAACACATGTAAGGAAAAATTGCAAACCTGCTTTATTCTGATGACTCATAAACCACGCATACAGTAGTGTTCTATTTCACATTGTACTGTGACTTGCTGACGCATAGCTCACACATACAATGGGTCCACTACTGTTTCTTTCCGAGAAATTATATTAGGCGCCTTCGACAAAGCAAAGTTAACTTTTTACCACAGTGAAACAAATAGTGCCATTTCAACGATTTGTAAATGCAACTCAACATTGCTGATGATGTACATGTATACTGCATATAATGAGTTTTATACCAGTTTTTGTTTCATTAAAATAACTTAAAATGTACGCAAAATACAGCTGTGTATTTAGGAAGCACTTTTAGCACATTTAACAATTTAAATGCCCTGCGCTGGATATTGGGTATCCGTTCTCGGCCTGCAGAGCTTTTAAATGGCTGTCGCTTAAGAGGTTAAAATAAGTATCTTTTCCCAAACCATTAAATCTATAGATCCATTTAATTCTTTTAATTTAATTTCTGGATTAAATTCATGATTAAATGACCAAATATGATCTATCACAGCTGATTTATCTGTTTGTTTATATTTAATATTTATAAAATGCTCTTTTATTCTGGTTTCTAAATGATGTTTAGTTTTACCAATATAAACCCTATCATAATCCAAACAGCTAAATTATATATGCCAGATTTTTAATAATTTGGAATTTTATCCTTTAGAAAAATTTAGTAAATTTTGTATATTAAATGCAGGGACCAAATTTATTCCACACTCTTTAAAAAGCTTTGTAAATTTTTTAGTGGCCCACGGATGGTAAGTAAACTTTTTAAAAATACAATTATCTTTTTTTTTGAGGGTCGAAATCTCAAACAGCCTTGTGATACTTAAATTGTTCTATCTTTTTATATATAAAATTAATGGTTTTAACCTACTTTAACCAGTTAGGTTATATCAAACCATGAATGAAAGGGGTGAAATACTCAAATGAGTGCAGGGTCCATAGAGCTTAAAGAGTTACCAGACATTCAACTTTCAGGATAAGGGAAAATGCTGCAAGACACCGTATCCAGGTAACTTACCCTAACTGAGATTCAAACTCGGAGCTTCTTGAATATGAGGAAGACACACTACCCAATACTGAGAACTTTAGAAGTTATGCACATTGGACACTTTATAAAACAGAACTTGGAAAATAAGCAACATGCATTCATGCTAGTCTACATGAAGAAATAACTGAAATGTCATTCCTGTTGTGCAAGAATTTACTGACTCCCAAACAATTTGCCATGTGAGGTGATGAGTGAAATTGAGGTTTTCCACAATTTTAATGCTATAGGCTTGACTTTTTTATATGCACATCAGAGGGTAATATTTAGTTCTGTCAAATTAATTTCTCTTAAGTCAAATAGTTTGAGTTATTAAATTGATTTAAGTGTTTTTTGCACGGTTTCTGCACACATTTCATTTTCATATCTCAAAAGGTAGTGTTTTAAAAAGTTCCACGCTTAGTTTTAGTAACAGTTTGGGAAGATTGAGTAAACCTTTTCAGCTTGCTAGCATGCATTTAGTGACTTCATTAAGTTTTAAATGTACAGATGAAGTCAAGGTCTGGAAAATGACCTAAATGCCCTTACAAACTGGCATTTAAATAGTACAGACCCTTAAACATGATGTAAATAAGGCAACTAGTAAACGACATAGGACTTAAGAGCTTTGCATGCAACAAGCCCATTATTTTTTCATGCCAAAAGCCCAAAAAGCATATTTTGACTGAAAATGGCCGACATTTCAGACATCATTCCCCTTTTGTTAACAATACACAATTAACAATGAATATTAAAGGGCAGTTTAAGTTCATATGGAATAAAGTTTCTATAGGAAAAGCATTATATTCAGGGAAAAATACAAAAATGCACTGAGTGTAACAAAGTACTAGGGAAATGATTCACAAGTTTTTTTTTAAACTTATTAATAAACATGATTCAATGTACAAAACACTTTCGTCTCAGGTGTATGGTAGGGACCTATAATTCATTGCCAATATCTCCAAAAAAAATTTAGATCTTCGTTCTCCATTTTCAATAGTCGACAACGCACTTCAACTCTACTCTCCTTCTGGACCTATGTCAAGTCCTGTGGAATCCGGTGTGCGCACATCTTTTTCATACCCAAATCATGATTAAGCTTAGGTGAGCTATCAAAAGAAAGTTGTGCACGTTTTGTCTGTACAGCAGATGGACAGAACCAGTTCCCCACACTGTGCCGTCACATGTACTATGAATGCACTCGATTCCCCCTTAATGTAGCTGGACCACTAAGCCTAGTCATGAATAATGGTATGCAGAGTTGTGTGGCTTGTCTGCCATTCCAAAGCTTATGCACCTATCAGCTATAATCAATTCACACACAAACTATGTTCCTCGGAGACCACAATGTTGACAGACCAGCACTCGTGTTCTTGTGTGAAGATTTCCTTCGACTGATCCAGTTGTAAACAGTCTTGTGCAGCAGCTTCTTGACCACATACTGCATTTAGGAATATCTGCTGTTTTGAGCCCTTCCTTAAAAGGAAAAAACCAACCATGCAGTCCAATTTTGTCAATAGTCTTCTTCCAGTTGGTACATTGCTTTTTCTACTTCACAACACGCACAGTTCTTTCACTGTACACGCGCTTCACAACTTCCATCTAGCATCTGCATGGTATCAGTTCATTGTCCTAAAAGAGGACATTCCTGTAGATAGAGGTATCTTCAAATCAATACAATAGTAAATCATTTTTCAATGCCCCTCATAATTGAATTTTGGTATTGGAAACTAACTTCCCCATAAAACTATTCTTGGGCACAAGTAGTTCAGGCACGGTTATGATATACAGAATAATTTGAAGACGATAATAAAACATAACCTACATATAAAATATTTGGAATAACTGTATCCATTATAATAAACACTGACTTAAGTAAACTCTCAAATGAAATAAAATACAAAAGCACAAAAGGCTGGGAATTCCAACTCTAAATTAAAATACAAAGGTATGTGCTGTTTCACTTGCACTTGATCGTTGAACTCCCCCCCCCCCTCCTCTTTTTCCAGTTCAAACAATTAAACCCCTCTTTGCAGTGTAATAAGTTCTGCTTTATTTAGTGTGCACCCATGCTCCACAATTTTCATTTCCTATAATTCTAGCACTCTGAATTGTTTTAGCAACACTATATGCTGGAACTCCGTAACTATTAAATCACTGATCACATCAGTCTTGAACTCTACTTTTCCTCTATTTAGCTGGTCCAGTAGATGGGAGGCCTACTCCTTTCAGGTATGCCCTTAGATAAAGAATCCTGGGCACACCACATGTAATCCTATGTATGGAGTTTACTCCCATGCAACTCCAGAAGCTGACACCTCAAAAAATAGTGCCATATTCATATCAATGAAATGCAACTGAAATTCTGCAATTTCATCATGAAGGTTTTGAAGCAACAAACCAGAAGAAATTTTGAAGACAGAGGGGTGGCAGGGAACATTCAAAATCTTCCCCTGATGAGATGCTGTTTATACAGCTATGACAATAACTGACTGATACCTGACCCAGTGTTTAGTTGCATCAAGTGAACGAAATGCATGTTTGCAGGAAGTAAATTTTGTTGATATACATCGTGACATCCATCTCGCCAGTGACTTTAATCTCAAAATCCAGGCTGTAATGCATCTTCAGTTTTATTCATATCGCCCAATGTTTCCTTGAAAGTTGTCCTGATTTAAACAAGTGGGGCAAAAGTGTTCTTAGTCAAGTTTCAACTGTTAGGTCCACTGAATGAAATACTCCATTTTACCAATTCTGTCCTAATGTACGACATCTCTGTTGCACTCACAATTCTATTTCCAATGTTTAAACATCCAAAAACAAAACAATGAATGCTATAATATTGCACAGGCTACCAGCACCTACACACACAGCAACAGTACATAGAGCCGTTTACTGTGCCTTCATATTCAAACATATCACATTCTGCTTTTCTTCTGCTTTCCAGAGTAACCTTTTTCATTCAATTTCCCTGAACTTGGCAACCCAACTATCCATACATTTTCTTGCATTAATGCATAAGTAACATTCACAATATGCATATTACAAACATCAAGCTAAATAAATTTTACTGGGACCAAGACACATGAAAGGTTCACAGATGCAGAGCAATATTTTGTTGCAGAAATGCACTAGAAATTATACTTTAACAATTACACTCATGCTTTGCAAGATACATTATGCATTATTCCAAATAAAAGTACAAAGATTTCACTAACAGTAGTTGTATAACACACAAATGATTTCAAATTTAACTAGCAAATAAACACAAGTTCTGTTGCATTCACATTAATGTTTACAATGGAATTCTATTTGAAACAAAAAATAATGAATGCTTTAATGTTGCACAGGCTACCAGCACCAATATACACAGCAACAGTACAATGGGCCGTTTAACTGTGCCTCAATATTTTTTATTTAACCTCTTGAGCGACAGCCATTTAAAAGCTCTGCAGGCCGAGAACGGATACCCAATATCCAGCGCAGGGCATTTAAATTGTTAAATGCGCTAAAAGTGCTTCCTAAATACACAGCTGTATTTTGCGTACATTTTAAGTTATTTTAATGAAACAAAAACTGGTATAAAACTCATTATATGCAGTATACATGTACATCATCAGCAATGTTGAGTTGCATTTACAAATCGTTGAAATGGCACTATTTGTTTCACTGTGGTAAAAAGTTAACTTTGCTTTGTCGAAGGCGCCTAATATAATTTCTCGGAAAGAAACAGTAGTGGACCCATTGTATGTGTGAGCTATGCGTCAGCAAGTCACAGCACAATGTGAAATAGAACACTACTGTATGCGTGGTTTATGAGTCATCAGAATAAAGCAGGTTTGCAATTTTTCCTTACATGTGTTTCGTAACTTGGATATAGCTTACAGGCTCCGTTTGTTTCTTTCTTGAAATGCATACGTATACTTTCCTGCTTGTAGCTGAAGTGAGAAGCTTTTGAGTGTTACATCTCAGAGCTAAAACATGGCATGAACAAGCAGTGTTGCACAAAGGTTAGCGAGTGGTGGAAGTGTAAGGGCTTCTGAAATTACACACGATAATGTGGAGGACTTCTTGCTGTGTGACAGCGATTTGGATATTGATGGCAAATTTTCCGAATTTGAGGGGGGTGTGGAGGATATAGGTACGAGTAGCAGTGAGGAAGAATGTGACCAACTTCCTTCAGGTGTTCGTGAAGAGTCAGCATTGTGGAGTGCTGAAAACAATTGCAATACAAACAGGCACATCTTCACGAGCACAGGGTCTGGTGTTCAATCCCAGGCTCAGCTGACTTCTGACAGCCAACCAATTGACATTTTTACAACATTTTTTACTACCGACTTAGTGTCTCTCATTGTTTCGGAAACAAATGTATATGCGTGTAAGGTGAAGGAAGACCTGCTCTCTAAAGGTAAATTAGGGCCTAAGAGCAGAAATCAAAGGTGGACAGAAGTAACACTCAATGAGATTTACAGGCTAATTGGTCTAATTATACTTATGGGTGTTATTCGTAAACCTGCATTATACATGTATTGGTCCACAGAAGACATGCTAGCTACTACTTTTATTGGAAAATGCATGTCAAATAACAGGTTTACATCAATTTTGCGGTTCCTTCATTTCACCTGCACAGACAAAGTAAATGACAAACTCCACAAAATTAGGCCTGTTTTCGATTATATTATTTCAAAATTTAAAGAAAATTATGTGCCTGGTGAAAAGGTCACTGTTGATGAAAGCCTAATGCTTTGGAAGGGCCGCTTAGGTTGGAAGCAATACATCAAAACAAAAAGGGCTAGATTTGGCATAAAGAGTTTTGATGTTTGTGAAAGTAAAACAGAATTTCTTTACAATAGCTGCATTTACACTGGTCAAGGGACTGACAATACTGGAGACAAAGATTTGGGCATATCTGGCTCCATAGTAATGCACCTAATGGAACCTGTGCTTGATCAGGGTAGGACTGTGTACTTAGATAACTGGTACAGCTCTCCTAAATTATTCATGGCCTTACACAAAAGAAAGACTAATGCAATTGGAACAGTACGTTCAAATCGTATTGGTTTGCCAAAAGATGTGAATACAAAGGCTCTAAGGAGAGGGGAAATGGAGGTGCGTCAGCTCCCACCTTTGACCTACCTTGCCTGGCAGGACAGGAGGGTAGTTACGGCATTATCCAATTGCAGCTCTAAGATTTTGATGATTGACACTGGAAAAACAGATGCCGTTATCCAGGAATACAATATGCACATGGGCGGTGTCGATCTAGTAGATCAGGTATTGCAAGCATATCCCTCTTTACGAAATACAGTGAAATAGTATAAAAAGGTATTTTTACACCAGCTGGATATAACCATATACAATTGTTTGGTAATTTGGAGAGCTCTAAACCCACACAAGACAATGACCTACCTGGACTTTCGACTATCAATAGCTCGCAGCCTAATTGAACAATACCAGGTTGAGAGGCCTCTTCATACTGGGGTAGAAAATCCAAAACCCCTGCACCCCTCAGACTTCAAGGAAAACATTATACTAAAAGGATACCGTCAACAGCAAAGAAGTCCCGCCCATCTCGAAGGTGTTTCGTGTGCCGCAAGAAGGGAATCCGTAAGGAAACTGGGATGATCTGTGGCGAATGTGGAGATGTGCCCTTGTGTGTTTATCCCTGTTTTGAGGCATATCACTGCAGAAGGGACATATAAAGGTAAGCCAGTAAAGCATATAGAATTTAATTAAATGTTTCATAATGGGGGAAAATTAAAATAAGTTGAGTTAGACAGAGGATAAATAAGGGTTAAATGCACAAACGCACAGGACGTGCATACACGTCCATATCGCTCGTCCGTCATTTTAAATGGACGTGATTTCACGTCCATATCCCTGAAGAGGTTAATGCCATTCATTTTATCCACAGGCCAGTTCGTTTGCCTGGTATACCTACTCAGCACTAATTACACTTGCTGATCTAACATGCTCAGGCTAAATGAACCTGGGAATAAAATGACAAATTATGTTAATCAGGCTTCTTGTGTAAAGATCAGCTACTTCTTTCTGGTTCTATATATGGAAGACTATCAATTTTGAGGATAAACAAAAACTGCTAGACACCATTTTCCCACAATCCTGGTTCATTGGGGTTTGGCTTCAGAGATCCTAAGACTATGCTTGATCATTGCTCCTCTTTTTTGCAAGTGGCAAAACGAATATGAAGTGTACAATGTGGCTGAGAAATCAGAACTAAGGCAAGCACCCAACTATACTCTTGCAAAATGTCTGCTGAACAGTCTAGAAAATTAGCTTCTCGTGCCATAATAAGACTTATGTTCATGATGTACCTGCAGTACAAGCTGATGTCTTCAGGTACATATTGCAAATACAAATTGTCCGTAGAGGTAAACAATACAGTATCTCTCAAGAACAATTTTTTATACAATTGGTTAGATTTTGGCTAAACTGCAGATTCCTGTAGTATGTTAACAGTGCATTTGCAGGGTCCTGGTTGTTTTTTGCCCCTTAAAGTATCCTAAGAGTAACTAAGCATATTAAGTAATATTTTTTAAAATGCTGCCGAAGAAGCAAGGCTATTGGGCAAATGCAACTTAAGTTGTAGAGATAAATTGTTTCCCAGAAAAGCAATCAGTATGACCCTTCAAGATATCTTGACACCCAGTGGAGTGGAAGCAATGTTCAGTTTGTTGAAGACCTAGCCAATGACAGGAAAGCAACACGCCCAAAGAAAAAACCAGATAACATGGGCAATGCCAGGTATTTCACTTAGTAGGTAGATAAAGGACATGCTGTTACTGCTGTGCTTGTACAGAAGGAACTGCCAACCCAAGTGGTACATTTGCATCCCATTCATAAACACATTCCTGGGCATTGTAACCTAGTCTCCCACAGGACAATCATCTAATCTCTCTGAAACCACTGAAAACTATCATTCTACTGCAAGAGGTACACAAGGCAAAGGTATGGCTCTTTACCTGGAATGCATACATGTAAGTGCTACACATGTGTATTCTGTTGAAGACTGGAGGGAGTTATCACAAACCTGAGATAAAAAGCACTGCATGCAATAGCAGTAACACCAACATTGGAGAAATGTTTATTATCCGTGTCAAATCTCCTGCATATGGCAGCAGCCAATAGGAGCGCAATACAGTGTGGCCACACCATGTGCTTGTGCATGAAAGAGATAAGATGTAGTAGAATGTGTGCAGTGTATGAATAGCATTTTGCAGTGCTATTAAGTTGAAGTGTAGATCAAAACTTAGGTAAAATTTGGCTAATCAGTTAAACTAAATACATGGCAAGAGATGTGGATTTATTTATTCCATACGCTGCAGCAATTAACCCTTGGTACTTTCTAAAATTAAAGTTTTGTGACTTGAGTTTCTTTTAAAAAACTTGCATGCTATACACAACATGTGCTTGACTAGGTAAAACAATTTCCTCTTCTATTATGAACATGATCTGCTTTACTTAGTGACATGTTACAAGCTTCTACAAATTCATAGTACTGCACATTATCTACCTGTCCTGCCCCCAGGTCAGAGTAATTAGGGATGTATTAGGAGAGAGGGGAAGCACCTAGTGGATTATTGTGAATTCTGAAAACCTCTCAATTATTCTCAAAAATAAAATGTTGAGAAAAAGCAATGTAATAGCAGGGAGGCATGGGAATTGCAGGGCTTAAAGGATTTGACCTCCTGAAAAGTTACCAAAATTTTTCAAAATGACAGGACTGCTAGAATGGAAGGTGACAACCAACTACACGACAGGATTGCATAGAACAGGGGTTGCCAAATCTAGACAGGGTGATGGTTTAATGCCACAGTCAGGAGGCAAAACAATACATCGCCATACTTCAACTATCTCCCTTTCAACCAGCACACGGTCAAGCGTAAACAAGCAGTGGTGCACACCACATTGATTGGGCATGGCTCTTGGAAATCAGCAAAATGCAAAGGACCCTTCCATGCATTATGGCTTCTGAGGCGGAAACCCGCCTCTTCACAGATAACCAGCCACGTCAAGTTCACGAACATCAAGCTTTTGGCCATTGTAAACTCCAATGGCTTTTCAGGAACAATTTTAAAATGGCTGAAAGCTGATCCTTCACACATTAGTCAAACCTGATTAATCATGAAGCCACGTTTGCCTTGAAAGCTCGGTGTTACATATGCAGATGTTAGGAAAGCTAAAGGGCAAAAATCACAATCACAAATTGAAGTTGTGAATTTACAGACACACAATTACAAACCAAGGCTGGTTTATAGGGAAAATGGTTTAATGGTAGGTCCCTGAAGTTCAACATGGCCAAGATTATTCTAAATCGAAGGGTTTGAAAAACCTATTTTGCAAATCTTTTAAAATAACACTTTCTAGGTTAAACATATTGTACTGTATTTGCTAAAATGAATTATGTTGTGAAACTGACAGTGAGGAAGTGTGAAACACTTATTTCAGGCACTAAAACAATACCTTGTGCTTATATGCACACATGAGACATACTATCAGCACAACCATTAAACCAAATAATTTAACTACCTGCAAGATAAAACCTGTAACACCTACACAAGAACTACAATTAACACCAATTACACCATTACCTGGGTATCCCCTAGGAACAGTTGCTAGTATTGATGTCGAACAAGCAGAATGACACCAAAAGTAACCAGGGCAGTATAATGGGGTAAATGTGTCAGTTGGCTTTTGGTGAATACCAATAGCTCACGAACTTTACTTAGACAACCTGATAATAGCAACATTTTTTGTTAATTTGTTGCACATGTTAGTGTTGTTTGGCCCAATGTAAATGTGAGCAATTTCCTTCAAAACTTAAGGCTGTAAAATCTAAAACCAGATCATAGTTGACAGATAAAAACCTACATGCTCTGTTGCATGTCAATACTTGCAGGGTATACTGGACCTTTCAAGTGTGAAAAACAGGCAAATGTCATAGGTTATATAGTTTTAATACAGTAGACTTCAAAACCATATTTTGAAATGTTAAATTTGCAGAACTCAAGGAGGAAGACGAGATATGAAAGAAAATTATAAATATTTCGATGAAATTTATCTTGGATAATGTTGAAGGATATGCAGTAAAAACACTAAGTTGTTGCAAATACATTTCCTCATTAACACCAAGTGAGCTATGAACACTAATTAGATGCATGCTTTGAATAAGATATTGGAAATTTTAAAATTATATTCTGTTTAAGACACTTAATTGCCAGGGTCACACCGGCATCCCCAGTGTGCTGCAATTTTGCCACACAGTTCTTTTACATATCAGTAAATCTACTACTGCTGTCATTTTTAAGCACACTTAAAACATCCGTCTGGGCCAGATTTGAACCCACAACCTTGGAATCAGTAGGCCAGCGGCTAACCAACTGAGCCACCCAAACCGACAAAGATATTGAAGATACTGGACTAGCAAGAAGAGTGCAGAGAATGTTCCCGTAAGTAAGCGGAAGGACGCGAAGGACATGGCTGGCAAAGATACTATAGACGAAATTAGGAGAGAGCTGGAGAAAATAGGAAAAATACAAGAAACAGAGAAGAGTACAGAGGGTAGCAAAAGAAGAGAACTAGTCGATAAAGAAACATAGAACACTTAAAACATAGAAATGATAAAAGAATTACAAAACAAAGGAAAAATGAAAGGACAACAAAAAATAGGAAATATAACTGTTTGTCGGAACAGAAGGACAGGCTTCAATCCAAAGCAAGAGGTAAAGGAAGTTCTGTAGAAGCTACAGATGACCACTAGTAACTACAAAATATGAGAAGCATTTTGATTCGGAAAAAGAAATGGAAGAAACATTCTAGCAAAATTTACAAGTACATTTACGACTTACAACATACTGAAACAGGCAAAAATACTGAAACATCTTTATCAACAAAGATTTGTCATATGACCAAAGGTAGCAAATGAAATTAATAGAACAGAGAAGGCAAGCTAAAAGTGAGGGAAAGCAGGAATATATCCAAGATTTAAAACTGAACGGATGGGCAAATTACAGAAGAAAAACTAACGGGCACAGTAGCAGAAATTCATGAAGAGGCGAGAAGGAAACAAAATCAACAAGTCAGCCTTTTCATATTTCAAAGAATTACTAAGCTAGAGAAGGCATATGACCTCAGGGACAGATGTGAGAGAAAAACTAGGGGAAATTAGTAAGTGACAAGATGACAGAAAAGAGGAAAGAAGATATGGTTGGTTACAGCAATTCAACAGAACAATGGCGGTGAGAGGAACGAACAAAGGGGTAATTTCAAAGTAAAGTGGAAATAAACCAAGTGAACAAGAAAATGTGGGGTATGACCAGCTGGAATGGGAAGACAGTAAAACAGGTTTGCATGTGTAGGTAGATTGGAATGGGAAAAGGGTGACCAGAAAGGGCCAGGATATATTCGGAAAGATTAACTCAAATAAGTGGATATCAGATAATGAACATGTGTTAATATATAGGATGCTGAAAAAGAAAGAGGAAAATGGTGATCCATGTCATGTGACAAGAGCAAGCGATTAAGTGAAATACGTTCAGGGTTGGTAGGAAAGAGGGAAGGTAAAGTTCAGGAATAAAATCAAGTAGGTATTACAAGTGAAAGTTAAGTGAGGAAAAGAGGTGGAAGTGAAAGAGAAAGTGAATCTGTGGGGTGTAAGAAATTATTAGTGATCATGAAACATGAAAGAGGGGTGGGTGGGGGTGGGAAAATAAATTTTAGATTGGAATTGTTAATTTAAAATAGTAATGAGTTAGGGAAATTGAAAGTATACGAGAATTTGGTGAAAATAAGTGAATCTAAAGAAGACAAAGAGGTTTGAGCAAGGTTAATTAACTGTAGTTGAATAATAAACAGCACACATCAGATGTAGAGAACCTCATAGGGCTGTCCAATGACAGAAGGGCCAGGGAGGCCAAGTTCAAGGGCAGCCCAAGATGTATAGACTTTAGTATTCAATAACTTTAGTTCAATAAGTTATTCAATACCCTTTCTCTGTTAGCAGTTATAGGTGAGAAAATGTGCTACAAAACATCTCAAAATTCAAGGATGTAGCTGAATATACATTCTAACAATTATGCCCATGCAAAATAAAGATAGCATATCTTTGGTTTCTTGGCAAAATTTGCCAGTTGTGTACTTTGCAGACTTTATCCTTATCCACAACAATCTTAGGCCACAAAACTAATGTAATTCAATACTTCACACAAAATTTGGGATTCACAGATTTCCTTTCTTTTTCCAAGCCCATGGTAATTGTGGACTTCATTAATAACAATAATAATGTACAGCATGTGATAATTAGAGCTTTTTTAATTTTTAATTCTACAGAAAATATCAAAGCTGACACCTATTAGAAATTTGATTATCTGGCAAAATATTTCAATAAAGCAGTACTCAGCCACCAAGGTCGACTACTGGATTTGAAGACCGTTCCCCATATTAAGGCTACTTCAGCACAGTGTTACCACAGAAACATAACCATGTCGTCAATAACAAATATATTACTGTAACTGCCAGTATACCCAGCGGTCAGCCACGAAAACAAAAAGTGGCTGAACTAAGGAATAAAGTGTAGCACTATACAGCCACCATTTGTCTAGTTGCATATGTCATTGGTTTTAATTATAGTGTACATGTGGTTAGAATTGTTTGCCAGGCAAGCTACATAAAGAAATTCAAGATGCCAGGCAGCAAAAGACCTACTCACCAGTATCCTGAGAATACTGTTGCTGAGGCCCTCCAGGCCATAGTGTACAAAATTGTCCTATTAGAGGCAAGTCGCAAATTTGGTGTTCCAAAGGGAACACTTCAAGACAGCTTCATAAAGAGGGATCAAAAATTGGACTTACAACAATTCTAACGGAGAATGAACTTAAGATTGTTCAGTGGTTAATCAACAAGTGCAGTTCTGCACGAAAGAAAGATCACTCAAATATTGTACATGATGGCAGGATGACATCTTTCAGACAATAGACCAGGAAATAATGGTATTCCACTTTCTTACACAGACATCCAACCTTAAGTCATTGAACAGCAGAAGGGATTTCCAAGGGATGTGCTGCTGTTACAGAAGAATCTATTAGGAAGTGGTTTACAAACTTAATAAACTATCTATAAGAATTAAATGCATCAGACATTATAGAAGATCCCAGAAGGTTACTAAATGGAGATGAAACTAGTTTTAGTATGTGTCCAAAGACAGGAAAAGTGACAGCTCCAAAAGGATGGTGTAATGTATACCACATTCAATCAGGCAATCAAAAAAGCTATTAGTGCTTTCAGTGTTCACAGCTAGTGGGGAGACATACCTATGGTGCATTCTACCATCTAAGGAAGTGGAGAATAGTATACCTGAGGGTTGTTTTTTGGGGAGGTTCAAAAGTGGATGGATGAAAAGTAAAATTTTCTTTGAATATGTCAAATGGTATTGATAGATTCCTAATTGACAAATCAATTCCAAAGCCCGTTCTGCTCCTTGATGATGGACACAAGAATCACCTTACAACGGAACTGAGTAAACCATGCTCAGAAAGAAACAATTGTATTGCTTGGCACCAAATACAGCAAATATTCCACAGCCAACTGATGTCAGTGTCTTCAAGTCACTAAAATCTGAATGGAAAAAGCCTGTTAGAAACTGGCAAAACACCACCAATGTGGCTCTTTCTAATCTACTTTCTGCCCTATTTTAGCTATAGTATTAGAGCACCAAAGCTTTCAAAATCATCAGGAATGGATTCAGAAAATGCAGCACCTACCCATCTAATCCTGATAGGGTAGATTACTCAAAATGTGTACAGAATCAAATGAAAGCAATCCACCACAGAAAATTGGACTCAAGTATGAAGATGTGCTGAGAAAGTTATTAAGGGGCTGAAACATAACCTGATGCCTAAAGGAATATGTGTAGATACCATTTTAGAATGGATTACCACTGCAAGGGAAGAGTTGCACACTAATGAGGTTGCTGTAGATGGGCCAATGGATTTAGGAAGTTTAGCCAAAATTGATCCAGAATTCTTGAATCTCAATGTGGAACCTGGGTTTTATGATGTGCAAGGAACACAGCTCATTCCTCATTCTGATCCAGTTTCTCCAAAAGTTGTCACCACACTTCTCTCAAAACAGTCAAATGAAACATCTGTTGGTTTGAGAGGTAGAATTGGAACTTAAAAATTCAATGCCACAAGTGGGATTTGAACCACAGACCTTCCGCTTACCGGGCGGCTGCTCTACCACTGAGCTATTGTGACAAACTGCTTGTGTGTTAAAAAAAAAAAAAAACACCAACAGTAAGTTTGTTGGCATAAATAAATAATAATTACCATCTGTTCCTTTATTTGCTACCAGTCCCTGTGTGTCACCCTCAACACAGATTGAATCTACTGAAATTTCTGCTTCATTATGCTCTCCCAGCCCCACTACCTTATCCTTCAAACTCTATACTGTAATATCCACCTCCTCGTCTACTTCCAATCCCACCATATTGCCACTGAGCAGCTTGACTCAAATCTCTAGTACTCGAAATATAGTACCTAGCTCTGAACTAAGCAAGCTTCCTTTGGAGACCAATATTGGATCATCAGGTTATCCATACTCCAAGTTGTTTCAGCTGTCCAACTTCAAAGCATCTTTACCCATGCCATGACACTGAACTTTCCACAACCAAAAAGAAACTGCCTTTTGAGTGTCATCTGTATTATCCAGCTCCTATGTCTAAAGCTAATGGGAAGAAAGAGGTAGAAGAAAATTAAAAAAAATAACCTCTAAAGCAATCTCATGTGCAGCATGGCTAGTGGTACTCACACAAATAGAAGGCAAAAGCAGAAAAAGAGAAGGCCATTCTTAACTGAAAAGAGGAAAGGAAAAAAAAACAGCATCAGGTAATGCATTAAGCTGGAAGAGGAGGAAGAGATTTATGTCTAAGGAGATAACATAGATCACAGGTTAGAGACAATCTAAACCACCTCAAACTAGTAAAGCGTAGAGAATGTAACAAAGAAATGATTAATGATGAAGATGATAATCTGAAAAACATTGAATGTGCGCATTGCTCAAACTGGTTTCACTTAATATGTACTGAATTCAAAGGATTACCATATAATATCATTGATACACCATTAAAGTGTAAATTTTGTTAAATGCCAAGTTCCCGTTTTCTTAAACGTTTATATTAATAAATAAGATATTGCACTAAAACCAACCCCGTGACTTTTAATTTCTAATCTTATCCTGGCTGACTACTGAGTCTGGAAGAGTCTCTGGAACGTTTAACGAAATTTTTAATACCAACAGCTGACATCTACAGTTTAACCCATACGTTTCAGAATTGCAATAAACAGCTTTTGATTATTATTATTATTCCAACAAACTTACTGTTGGTGTTTTTAAACACACAAGCCGTGTGTGGGCAATGTTTGAGAGATAGAACTGGAACTTAAAATTTCAAACATCACCCACACGACTTGTGTGTTTAAAAACACCAACAGCAAGTTTGTTGGCATAAATAAATAATAATTACCATCTGAAGGTTATTTAATCCTAGGACAAAGTACTTGCAATGTAATTGTCTCTGATGTGAGACTGCCTTTGTGGTTCACCGGGAGAAATACGAACTGGTTTGAGAATTCAATGTCATTCTGGCAGGTTGTCACAGTAGCTTAATGGTTAGAGCACCCGCCTAGTAAGTGGAGGGTCTGTGGTTCAAATCCCAGGTGTGGCATTGAATTTTTAAGTTCCAGTTCTACCTCTCAAACAGCTTTTGATGTTTAGTGTGATTTGAATTGTGTTAGTCACATTTGTTGCTCGCTGGCTGACTACTGGCACAGTTACCCTATACATGAAAAAACTTTCCTGAACTGCTGTGATGCCTGAATGTGGTTCTTGTACCCAGCAGGTTCTCACTGTGCATGTGCTGGCACATTAGCTTCTTCCTGAACTGCTGTGATGCCAGAATATGGTTCTTGTACCCAGCAGGTTCTCACTGTGCATGTGCTGGCACTTTAGCTTCCTCCTGAGCTGCTGTGATGCCAAAATATGGTTCTTGTACCCAGCAGGTTCTCATTGTGCTTGTGCTGTGACTAACTTTTCCCTAAGCTGATATGGTGTAAGAGTTGGGTTCATGTACCAGTCATCTGACTAAATTGTGAAAATCAGTTTAAGAACTTTAAACGTATTTCGGCACATTTCAATGATTCTTGTGCCTTCAAATGTTTAAATTTGTGCACCCACAATGATATTGCATTTCATTAAGGTTGCAAACTGCTTAATAAAGATTATTTTTTAAACGCATACATAATTGTATTATTGTTCACTTAATACCTTTTAACCTGACAGGTCTTCATTCATAATGGGTACTAAACTTACAAAAGGACCATAACAGTAACCCACCACGCTCCTCCAGATTGATAGCAGAAAAGAGGCCCCTCCCACACAAAAACTTTGAATAAATTACTCCTTGATAGGCAGGAGAAAGCAACTCAGACACTGTAAATTCTGAAGAATGAACCATATCTAAAATCCTGCATGAACATTGTTAAAAATGCGAAGTGACAATCACATGCCTTTCTCTACTCTTGTACAAACGTGTATTCCTCCACTTCATGTTACTCGATACAAACATTTGCAGAAATGGTATTGTTGCATATTTCATAGCAAGTACAACAGGAACAGGGGAACAGCAAGCTTTGTGTGACAGCCAAATCTTAACAGCTGGTCAGTGTGATGGTTTCGAAATTCCCTTCTCTTTGCATGGCCAAGAGATAAATAGTGAATTACTTCCTATTTGAGAAAAATATTTGAAAATGCAAACCAATAACAAGTAATATCTCAATGGTTAGTGCCAAGTATGACAAATTGTGCAGTTCAACAAAATCCACATTTTTGGTATAGTAAGATTTTTCTCTTACAGTTTACCAGTTACACAAGTTGTCCAGAATGAAGAGGACTTCATAGACTATTCCCAGAAAATTGTAAAATTGAAAATAGGATATTTATGGTCCCAGACCACATGATTCTGCAATGAATGTGAGTCAGTATGCCACTGAAACCATCTCTATGATATACACAATGAATGCTTATTATTAGTTGTTTCCGTATATCTGAAGAAACATGCTTTTCTACAGTTCCTGGTAGTGAATAAATAAAGCTTAAGCAGGAATATGACTAATTTACCTTGTACACTAGTTATTTTTCATCCAAAGCTAACACTGAATTCTTTTAATTCATAAGTACGATAGGATCAAGGTAATGTAACTTCTATGAAGGATTCTCATTACATGTGTATGTTTACAACTATCTTATGTTGTATATTCCTGTTCAAAATGAATTTGTTGGACTTCCCTGATTACAGTAACAGCAGCAGTAATAAATGGAGCAGTGCATTATTCCATATCCATCACGATCAACAATTTGAAGAATTGGTTTGAGAATTTAATGCCATTCTGGCAGTTTGTCACAATAGCTCAGTAGTAGAGCAGCCGCCCGGTAAGCGGAACGTCTGTGGTTCAAATCCCAGTTGTGGTATGGAGTTTTTAAGTTCCAGTTCTACCTCTCAAAATTTGAAGAATAATTTTTTCTTAAAAAGGAAGAACATTTGGCAGGGTTTGAACTTGGAATCTAGTGTTGCAGGCTTGAGAGCTCCCTACTTCAGACATGGTGTGGAGCGTCAGAATAAAAGCCACTTTTTTCTAGTACCCTCGGTTCCATATATGCCATCACTACAATCTCAGGTGGCATTTTGCCAAACTTCTTAACGGGCACATACATAGCAGGGAGAGGTGTGTGTGGAGCTTTCTGCTTTTGTTCTACCAAGCAGTGGTGTATGTTAGGAAGACTAAACTTTCAGGTAATTGTTTTAGAAATAAATATTCTACGCATCTGAATAATTATTTATGCCAACAAACCTACAGTTGGTGTTTTTTAAACACACAAACCATGTGTGGACAATGTTTGCGAGGTAAAAACTTACCAGGCAGGTGCTCTAGAGTGGAGGGTCTGTGGTTCAAATCCCAGCTGTGGCACTACATTTTTCAGTTCCGATTCTACCTCTCAAACCTGTGAACGATTTTGACCAAACATTTTTTGCAACCTGCCATTTTTAAAAGTTCAGTGACATGTTTAAGTCACCCATGAGCTTCATTTTAACCACAGTGGTGCTAATTTTTTTCTCCCAGTTTTACATTTTGTATGAAATTTATTCCCTACATTTCAGTATTGCTCTGACTTGTATGTGAATTTGCATACATAAACTTAAATGTGTTATATAAAGATTCACATATGCACTTGGTAACTGCTTTATTCACAGACTCAAAAAAATGTATGCTAAAAAGAAAAATTTTAACACCAGCAACTTCCTAAAATAAACAATAATTCTCTGCAAGTAATAACTTCAAACACTAATTTATTTTCAGTTTAACCTCTTGAGTGATGGCCATTTAAACGTCCGGGAGCCGAGAACGTCTAGCATTTAAATTGTTAAATGCGCTTCGTATATACACAGCTGTATTTTGTGTAAATATTAAGCTATTTTAATGAAACAAAAACTGGTATAAAACTCGTTATTTGCAGTATAAATGTACGTCATCAGCAAAGTTGAGTTGTATTTACAAAACGTTGAAATGGCACAATTTTGTTTCACTGTGGTGAAAAGTCAACTTTGCTCTGTCGAACGCATCTAATATTAGTTCTCGGAAAGATTCAGTAAAGAAACACCCATTGTATGTGTGGCTAATGCGTCAGCATACTGTGTAATAAATCGCTACTGCATGCGTGGTCTCTTGAGTCACCAGAATAGATCAACATTACAACTTTTGCTTACGCGAGTTTCGTAACTGAGTAGAGTCCGTGTCTTTCTTTGTTGAAATACATACGTATTCTTTCCTGCTTGTAGCTGAAGGGAGAAGTGGTATAAAAAGGTGTTTTTGCACCAACTGGATATAACCATATACAATTGTTTGGGGATTTGGACAGCTCTCTAAACCCACACAGGACAATGACCAACCTTGACTACCGACTATAAATAACTCGCAGCCTAATTGAACAATACCACGTTGGGGGTTGAAAATCCGAAACCCCTGCACCCCTCAGACTTCAAGGAAAACATTATCCTAAAAGGATACCACCAACAGCCCATTTCAAAAGTGTTTCGTGTGCCGCAAGAAGGGAATTCGCGAATGTGGAGATGTACGTACCCTTGTGTGTTTATCCCTGTTTTGAGGTAAATCACTGCAGAACGAACATATTAAGGTAAGCCAATAAAGTATATAGACCTTACTAAAATGTTTCATAAAGGGAAAATTATAATAAGTTGAGTTGGATAAGGGATAAATAAGGGTTAAATGCTTAAACGCACAGGATGCCCATATCGCTCATCCACCATTTTAAATGGACGTGATTTCACGTTGATATCCCTCAAGAGGTTAAGTATCAGAAAATGCTATTCCTGAAAAATGTGAAGGCAGTTTTTTTAAAAAAAAAAGGCCTTTTATCGCTAACTATAGTTAATTATATTAACTGAGCTAGAACATTAAGCTTTAGTGCAGTAATTTATTTATTTGCATTAAGAGTGCCAATTTTCAGGTAAACAGATTTAAAATAGCAAAAGTTAGAAAATTCAGTCGCAATGTCCCTTAACTGTAACTGCACGATGTGTGCAAATATTGGAAGATGCATCAGGGAAGAATTGTGGATATGAAGGAAACCAATTTGCCATTTGAAGACATTGCTCGAAATTATATGTTCATAATGTGAATAATCTAAAACTGAACACAAAATGCACCGCCACTGCATGCACGAGAAGGTTAATACACCACCACCACCTTGCTATACATACTCCCCCTGTGAAGGACAGAATGCCCCCAGAAGCTATGGGGACAGTATAAATGGAAGTGAGTGTACCTTTTGAACAAATGAATCCGTGAACTCCTGCAACTAATAAAGGACTGGATATTGCGGGGAACAATAAGTCAGTGAATGCTGGAAAGCTTACAACACTGGATCATGAGGCACTTTTTCACTTCAAAGCTAATGATTTGCTGGAATTCGTCAACTGCAAGGAGCAGCTATATGCACATGGAAAACCTGAGGAAAATGGCTGCAGTAGAAATTCCTGTGCATACAAATACCATAAAATGCAAGTGGAAAACAAATACTCCATTCCCTGCTTAAGCTGAAGAAGGCTACTTAGCGGAACATTTTTAAATGTGTACCCAAGGAAGCAACAACTCCACTTCCTAAGGGCAGAAACTGACCTGCATCCACCACAACAAAAGGTAAGATTATACCCTATCCTGCACAGAATCCTGTCATCCTGCTCATTTGCGTACATATTGGCAACAGCTTGGCAGGAGAGGGAAGGGACGAGGGCAAAGCTCCCATGATGCCAAGTGAAGCACATTGCCATCATTTTGTTCAGTCCTCAAGTTTGTGCAGCTTGCCTCAAGTGCAGCTTACAGACATTTACACACATGTTTCAATTATTGTTCCTAAAGGTGTGTTCTAATACTTGTGCAATAAAGTGTTAAAAGTGCACGAAAATCCATTTGAAGTATTTCAGTAAATACTAAACATTATCCACCAATTTTATTTTCACAATTTTTGACGTGTCTCAAATTGGGCCAGCCTGCTAAAATGAGATGTGCACAACGATTTTGTAAACTGTAATATTTTCTTATTTTTCTGTCTGATGGTTACATCCAAGTTTGATATTCATTAAACCGGGTAATAAAGGCATTGAGTAGTCCCTGCACTTTACTTCCATTTCCCCTCATTACAAGCTCTAATCTGTTTATAAGTTGAAAGTTTCCTCTGGGAGCTCTATATACCACCATATGTATTATAAAATTTTGTTATTGACCTACGTTCAAAATCGTTTTCCTCACAAAATACATTTATGCTGAACTTATCGTGATTTTGGCAAATATACTAACTCCTCCACAATTCAATTTGCTTCTACAAAAACCAGAACACAATTAGTACTTACTACTGAGTATTCGAAAGCTTAAAACACGTTTAAGGAAATGCTTGATCTTAAACCAAATTATTTTGGCTTTCAGTGTCTCAATGCAACCAATATATTTTAGGGCACAAGATGGTAAAAGAAGAATTAAATAGTAGTATATAGAACTCCCACAGGAAACTTACAATGCTTTATAAACAGATTAGAGTTTGCAAGGAGAGGATATGGAAGTGCTGTGCAGGGACCATTTAATTCCTCTATTATCTGAAACCCAAATGCCACATGGCACCTTCTTTACCACATCATAAAATACTGACTTTGTATTAGCTTCCTCTCATCAGAGCTTCAGGTCTAAGCTAACGGTTTTGTAACGTGTGGTGTTCACTCATAACATAACCGCTGATGACCTAGAAGTTGAGCGCCCTTAAACCAAATCCAAAATCATAACATAACCTCATTGGGCGAGGTATAGCACCGATAATTCTTACCTCTTCTTCAGTACATTCTCCAGCCCTTTTATCAAGATCAATGTCAGCTTTCTTCAATACAATATTGGCATAGCGTCGACCAACACCCTTAATTGCTGTCATTGCAAACATCACTTTTCGTTTGCCATCAATGTTCGTGTTCATCACACGAAGAATGTGTTGGAATTTGTCGGGAATGACGAGCGACTGCAAAGAAAACAGTTTGCATCAGTTCCTTTCCATCAAGTTATAACCTTAGCTGTTTTTATTAAAATATAGTTTCGGTTTACATAAAACAAAAAAATTGGTTGAATTTAGGAACAACTCGTTCCCTTCCTAGTTTTTTAATGCCGACATTTTTATTATTCTTTATTGAATACAATGTATATTCTTTAATGGGAACTATGCAGGCTTCCTTTTTAATCGAAAAATTCCATTATAAAGTAACATAACATACGGATGCTTAGGATAATAATCGATAACACAGCACACTTACCATCTTCACCAACACTCCTTGCCTAGATCACTGTGCAGAGAACATCAACATCACATTGACGGAAGGAAATACTGCAACCCACAATGCTTTGCAATACGGTGACGGTTACCAACAGTTGCCAATACACAACATTACCTGGAATTTCCGAAATGTCCCGGTGGTCCCGTCTATATAAAACTTTCTGCCAACAGATAGCAACAGCATCAGCAGTTCAAATAGTGTCCCAAGTTCTCTACAAGATGGTGCAAAATATCAATCATCTATAACCTCAATTGACATTTCGCTGACATTAAAGTGTTTGAAATTAAGATTTACAAGGCAGCTAATATAAATGTCTTATTTTACCACCGAGATGGATTTCAATGTGAAGAAATTGGTCCGAGATGCTGGTTCGGCCATAAGTCGTGTTGTACAAGTAGGTATTCATATATAATTCAGGTTGCTCATACAACTTCATTGAGAAGATATATTTCAAGGGGGAGTGCCTTTCTGTAATTGATATTCGGGGAAATTTTCCCAGGAAAATACTAATTTTGATTCTCTTTTACGTTTCACGTCATGTTATCAAATTTAGAGAGGTTTAGTTTCGAAAGTAATAAAAATAAAAGCACAAAGTGTGATAAGCTAGAAATTAGTCATAACCATAGAAATTTTGGGTTGAAGTTCCGTATGAATGCAAGTCCTGGAATCGCCACAACATGTAGACGAGATATTTAGGGCTGTAAGCTACAAAGCATAACCGAGGGTTGTTTATAAGAAGAGCAATGTAGCAGTAAAGGCCGCAACTGCGAAGCGACGAGCAAGCTATCCGAAACATCGGTGTAGCTAAAAACCCAATGTTCCCCATTTTGGTAACCTGCATTAGGCGGAACTGAAACAAAAATGTGCGATGGCGTATATGGTCGACGAGATTATCCTCTTATTTTATGGGCACGGGCAGCATTCTTCAGGCTGTCCTAGCACCATCATAACTCCTGTCACCAACAAGGTAGCATCAGCTTTAGAAGGTGTCATAAACTGTGAAGCATGTGGGGCTTGTATACTTGTCCAATGTGGCTGTGCAGTGTACAAATGATTTACTGGAACAATAAATCATATTATTAATGTTTACTGTTATTAATGTATAACTTTAACAACATTGCAATAACTTCCAAAACCCATTTTTCAATTATGGTAGAGTAAATTACCAATCAATTTAAAAGATTTCAAATGTAGACAATTCTTTCATGGTTTCTGGAACTTGTCATGCCATATATAAGATCCATTAGCGACACCTATAATGAAGGACAGTTATCATCCTGTAGCATAATGAAGTGTTATCTGATGAGTGCTCAGTTAAAGGTGGATTGAAAGAGCTGAAGGTTACTCCAGGTAACCAGGCATGCTACCCATCACCAGGCTACTCTTTTGCTTCATTGCGTTACAATTGATCATAGTGAGAAAATTCCATAAGGCTTTCTCATAGAGACTGATGTTGGCCAGTAGGTAATCCGAAAACTACCCAGAAAAGAACAGTGCCACATGAATAAATTTAGATTATAACCTGCAAGTTACTATCTACACCAAGACAAAGTTAAACGCGAAAGCAGTTTCCTTTTAAGTCATAATCATGTTGGTTAAGTTTCTGGTTCCTAAAAAATGTTCTCCCTTATTTTAGTATCTTTAACAGACAAACTGTTTTACCTCTGTCACAATTTCTTTTAACAGAGTAAGAAGGTGTAAATTAGCTGAATGTAAGTAGTTGATTCAGTCTCAGTATTCTTGCTTTGCTTGGTAAATGCTTACTGCTGTATATGGAACACAGACACAATCTCACTAACCTTATAAGTAAAATATATATCACTGTGAATTTTCTCTTGGACAGTAATAGAAAATTGTTATGCAGTGTAAAAAGGTTTACTCAAAACAATTTGTTTAAAAACTAATGTATATAGTTAAAAATTTTACTATAAAAGCCTCTGATAATTTTGGGGCACTCAAATGTGTATACCAGAAATTTATATGCACATAAGCTGTGAATACTATAATTTCTGAACAGCTATTTAGAGCAATCAAGGTCCTGAATTTCACCAATGCTTTTCTAATGGTACCAAATACTAGGTGCTGGTTGGATTGAACGTGTCTATTATGATATGCTCATAAAGTATTCAGAAGTTACTGTAAAGCATTATTTGTGCCGTCACAGAAAGTCAAAGTCAGCATCTAAAGTAAATATTTGACAGACTTTTCGGGCAAGCTTCCACAGACCAACCCCATCTGAAAAATGAATTTTTTATCCCAAAATATTTTTTAGGCACATATAAATATGCACCCAAAATTTTAGCTTCCAAAAATGCCTCAAACCGTCCAGAAAAATGTCCAAAGTTCTGCAAAAAACTGAAAATTTTAGACATAATGCTCACGAAAAAAGACATTGAAACGAACGCAGTTTCTGTACACTTTGCCTCTTCTCTCCTCCTCTACACTCGCCTTGTCCCTCACCTTTCTCGATTTGATCCTCGAACCTAAAAAACTAAGCTACACCTAACCCAACCTAACTAAAGCCAAGCTAACATGGCGCTCCCAAATATTACCAGCCATAACGTAAACAATCTTCTACTACAGGAGACCAAAGTAGACAGTAAATATCTATCTCTGATGCAATATTGGGGAGCTTTTTGACTATGGGGAACACTCTAGAGTAACTTTTATACTGTTTCAATGTCATTTTATTAACTTTTGATGGGGTTGGTCTGCGGAAGTTTGGCTGATTTTTCATTTAAAATATTCAGTTTCTTTTCATAGATGGAGAGGTGGAGACTACAAAGAAGCATTAAAGGAAGCTGAAGTTAATCTTGTAACTAGAATATATGTGTAAATTCCAAAATATCTCAAGACTTTTACATCAAGAATGAGAACTCCACACAATACTTTATACTGGGAGAGCAAAGAAGTTCCGGATGGGCTGCACAGTGTTTTGCCTGTCCACGCTCTTGGCACTTGTTGCCATCTGTCACTATCATAGAAAGGTGCGGATGAAGCCTACAACATTTTTAAAACTATTTTTAAAGGTAATTATTATTTATTTATGCCAACAAACTTACTGTTGGTGTTTTTGAACACACAAGCCGTGTGTGGGCAAAGTTTAAGAGGTAGAACTGGTTCAAATCCCAGTTGTGGCATTGAATTTTTAAGTTCCAGTTCTACTCTTATTTTTAAAGGCTTTATTTACCAACTTTTAGAAAGGAGATGTCGAAACGGGTTTCATCATTATTCATACATTCTTGGCACTTCTTTAGGAAACTGTCCATCACTCACCATAGTTCACATTGAGAAATTCTGGCAATTTCCTGGCAGATATTTTGTTTTGATTCTTCCAGGGTGTGTGGGTGTCTCTTGTACACTTTGTTTTAAGGTATCCCAGCGATAGCAATTGCAGGGGGTTAGGTAGGGGTACCAAGGGGACCACAAATCTCTACTAATAATTCTCTCCTGAAACTCACTGTCCTTAGTTCTCACCGAAAGATTGGCCATATGAGCTGTTGCAGAGTCTTGTTGCAAAAGGCAAAATCATGCTCCTCGCCTGTTAATTCTCTAAAAAGGCAGGCAAAATTGTATTCATGTATGTACAGGCGTCAACTGTTGATGCAAAAAAGATTGGCCCTATAACTTGTAACCTAATATTGCTCATGAAGTACCCCTTCATGATAAAAAAAATCGGTGTATGTTGTGCCATTAGTGGGAAAGGTTTCTCAGAGCTCCAATAAGCGATTTCTATCTCTGAGGTAACTTAAAACATAAAGTGGAAAGAGAAATCCACACACTTTGGAAGAATTAAAACAAAATATCAATGTGAACTATGGCGAATGATGGATAGAGATGCCAAAAATGTATGAACAACGACGGTGGCCAGTTTCTCCATCTCCTTTCATGAAGTTGGTAAGTAAAACCTTTAGAAGTAATTGTTAAAATTTATGGTTTCATCTGTACCTTTCTATGATAGTGGCAGATGGTAAAAGTGCCGAGAATATGAACAGGGAAAATACTGCACAGCCCATTCAGAACCTTTTTTGCTCTTCCCATATCATTACTTAACAAGATACAATATGTCTGAGTTGCCTTTTTGTCATCCTGGCCATGCCTTCCTCTATTATAATGATTGTGCTTAGGTGTTAGGAAAAGAAAAGAAAAAAAAGTGCTTGATTGTATGATGTGTTCAATATCCTTGAGCCTGGCGCATTCCAGGATTGAGAGAACAAGATACAAACCTAAAGAAGAAAGTTTAAGGCATATTCTAAGCACTATAGCCAACAGTCCCAGAATGGTTTAAAGTTGTTAATTTCTGCAAATGAAGGTAAATTTTACATTATATATTATGTTTCCATAATTTATCATGTGAGCCTGCAAACTAATTACTCTATAGTAATGCGTTGAGCGCAATGTTTTAGATTCATGTTCAATATGCCAGGCATGTGCAATACCCACATAGGAAAGATATGGAACAATAAAACAAAATATGAAAAATAACCTTTGTTCATGAATGAAGGATTTTGAACATCCTTTTTGAGGCAAACAAAGGTAAGCTTCCATGGCTTCAAATGTGGAAAATTCCTCATAATTTGAGCCATGTAGCAACCTTAATAATTCTGTCCTGATGAAACCACATCATACAGTTGGCAAAACCAAGCTTCTGGATTTGGTCTAAATCAAGGGTACTAGACTAAGTAGACTTTGACAATGGCCACAGAAGCCTGCAGAAATATCTACTATATTTATGTTTAATATGAATATTTTTCTCATTTTTAATGCTATAGGCATTGCTGCTAATATTATTTTGGTAACTATATTGTATATCAAAAGATTATTCTAGTGTGTTAGTATTGGGCTTATTGACAGATACCTCAAATACAGTATCTTTTGTATGCTATGAAATGAGTAGCCTTAAAAATTTATGCAGACTTTCTGAAGGAACCAGTCTTCAAACCAAATTTCATTCTGTGAGGTTAAAAATCCATGCTTATTAAAACTTGCATCAGCATTCCTAATGAGGAAGTAAATTGGATAAACATTTTCTTATTTTCTTTAATCATTGTTGGTATGTACACAAAAGTTCTCAGTACTAAAATTAATTTATTGCTTGTATAGTAGCAATCAAGAAGTGCTATGAATTCCATAGGAAGTAAATTTACGAATTAAGCAAAAAGAACTTACCTTTCATAACTGTGCTGGTACAGTCTCTCGCAAATATGAACAACAAATTGCATTTGTAAATCATACTCTACACATTTTCCTGTCAGTTGGGTTAAAGTGGGGACCGACCAGACCACTTGGCACATTGTGGGAAGGATTAGTTGCACAGCTTTCTATCTAGTGAGAAAGGGCTGATTTAAGGCTGGTTCACAACCACCCGCTAACAGTAACTAGAACAGAATTGAGAATGGAAAGCAAGGCAGTACTCAACATTTTGGTTCACAACAGCCCAGTAATGAGAAAAAGAATGCATGTTATGGATCATCATTCATAGAAAAGTGGAGATTGATATTGCACAATAGGAATTCATTTGTTTCCAACTGACCATGATATTTGTTCTAGCTTGCAACTGGAGAGAACTTTAGTGGCTGTTTCAGGGTCTGACCACCTTGAATAATTTCTACAGCGAAAAGTCTGATGTACACAATATGAATATAAGATGCCATGCCCGGGAATGAGAAGGCTAAAACTTGGCAAAGTCTTCTTTCCCGTTCCCAGGGCCCGGAAAGCTTCCCATCGATTGTGAATGCTTTCATTTGAATGTACATATGTATTTCAACTTCCTTATTCTGGTTGTCATTACTGGCGGTTGTGAATCAGCCTTCAATGGTGACAAAAACAAGTTCTGCGCAAGTGACCATACAGCTCAAATATTATAACATAACTACAAAGGGAAATAACATGTCTCATAGCATATGATTAAACAAATAAAAGTAGGCAATAAAATAATCATAGTGAAAAACTTTTTTTTAGATGACAGAAGAAAAGCTTGGGACATCAGAAAAGACTGAATTAGACGCACATTTTGAGAATTTGGCTGAACGCTCTGATACCACAAAAATGTGGACTGAGAAAATATTAAGGAATGTAGAATCAGTTCTCACTCCAAATCCAGGTAAGTAACACGTGTTTTGCATATGACTGTAATCTTAACAGCAGCAATAGGAATAAAGTGAGAAAAATGCAAGTTGAAGTTTTGTAACATTTTGGCCAAAGGGAAATTAGTAAATGAGTCTCTTCCCATTTTTAAGTTAAATTTGGAGATTCTGTGGTGTATATGTTGTGTAAAATATGAATTAAATATAATAAATTGGTTGTCACTTTATTCTACAAAATCACTACTTAATTTCCATGGTGAAGTTGGAACGATTTTTTGCGTGTAGGAACTTGGGCTGGAGGTTCCACAACATTCACGACGACTGTTTACATGTTGATCCATATGCCCCGCGTAATTACCATTTTGTAGCTATGAGACTCTTGGTGCTTTTCATCGAAGTTCACGATGTACCTCAGGGCGTGGTATGGGCCTGCGTCTTACGAAGAAGATTAAATTTCCTTTTATCTATTAAATATACTTATTTAATGTTCCTTCAAGTTACAAACAACAATACCACTTTTCAGGATTGGCGTCCTTTTTCACAAGCCCTGCAGGGTTCACACAACCCGAACACGGACTGCGTAATTTTGCTTGGAACGTTTATTCGTAATCTTCTTCTATTTGTCGATGCAGCCTTACTAATTGTATATCAGTTCTCTGCACTCTTACTCCTGTTGACTGTTAAAACGCAATGTTCTTCCAATAAACACTATGTCGATCACTTTTACAATTATTCGCGAACTATGCGATTTTCGCATGACGCCAATCCCAACAATACATAAACAAGAACAAGCTAAGACAATTGAAAATCTCTATCATTGCCCACTAGGACAATGATTCACAATTCTAGGGGGCTTTTTCTGCCACCACTATAAACACAAATTTTAACTATTTCCGGAGGCTTCTTCTAAAAATATCGCCTCAAATGCCTCTCATCAGAATGTATGTAATTTCTAACAAATACAAAAGAAATGTAACAAGCACAAAACAAAACAGTACCTATATTACATACATTCTGATGAATGCCTCTCGACAATTTAAATTACAAACAAGTTAACAATCATAACATTAATACAAACATGAACATATACATAACAAACATCTATATACATTGTCACAATATCTTTTTTTTTTTTTTTTTTTTTTATAACTTTGTGGTTCCCATACCGTAACCTCGTAATGGAATTACTGTCTGTTTGGTCATCCTCAACATTATGTCTATGCCTCGCCTCTCGTATTTTTCCTTTGCGAGTGCCGTACATTTTTGTTATTTTGAGTTCCTAACCTTATTCTCTCATGTTGGTATTGCTCGTTGTCACTATCTTCCTCATCAAAAGATGATTGGGTTAAGCCACGTAACAGGTAATTCATATTGTAAGGGTGACCTTGATTTGCTATGTGATAGATTTTAGTCAAAACATTTCCATGGAGGTTAACAATGTTACTACCATTGTCAGGTAAGTCAATCTCAGTCACATTCCTATCTACATTTGCATTTTGACTTTGGTTAACATTATTGGCCTGCAATGCAATTACAGCGTGGGTTAACTTCCCAGTATTTTCTTTTTCTTTTTCTAAATTATCTTGCAATTCCTGCATGTTAATCTTTGCTTCCCCACTGAACTTATTGAACTCCTCACGTTGTAATTGCATTTCAGTACCCATAGTTTTCACAACACTGCATGGGTTACTAATTTCTACAGTAAGATTACCCTGAGTTAATTTATTTTCATTATGAACTGTCTTAGAATTTTCTGCTATTGCATCTATCTCATGCTTCATTTTATCCTCTTTCCTACCCAGTTCAATTCTCTCAGTTACAGTAACTAAGCTACTGTCCATCTTATTTTTTAAACTACTGACATTACTATCCAATTTGTTACTTAATTGCACTATCTTATTTTCTAAACTTGACTCCATACTATCCAATTTGTTAATTAATTCCACATTTAATTCCACTATCTTATTTTCTAATCTAATCTCATTGCTATCCAATCTATTATTTAATTCTGACTTATTATTGGACAATTCCAATTTCATTTCCACTAAATCTGACATCGTACTGTCCATCTTCTGAGATAACTCCATCATCTGTTTAGAGAATAATTGCATGTATTCTTTAAATCCTAATTCTGTCTCACAAACCTTTACCACTGATTCTTCACTATTCTCTCCCTTTTTACTACCACTTAACTCTTTAACATTCTCCATTTTTTTTACTAATTTCCTATTCCTCAGTATCATTTAAACTATTGTCCAAAATTAATTAGGTTTTTTCTTTTTTTTTAATTTTACATATAATTAGAACGGTCTTACTTGTCAAATATTTCACTTCACTAATTTCTCCTCTCTTCTAGCGACCTTCGCTGTCCTTGGGTTTCCTCGCTTCTTCTTCTTTTACCTCGCGTTGACCCAATTCGAGCCTAGCGTTGAGGCGCCATTTGGAACGATAATTTCTTGTAGTAACTGCGGCTGGAGGTTCCACAACATTCACGACGACTGTTTACATGTTGGTCCATATGCCCTGCGTAATTACCATTTTGTAGCTATGAGACTCTTGGTGCTTTTCATCGAAGTTCACGATGTACCTCAGGGCGTGGTACGGGCCTGCGTCTTACGAAGAAGATTAAATTTCCTTTTATCTATTAAATATACTTATTTAATGTTCCTTCAAGTTACAAACAACAATACCACTTTTCAGGATTGGCGTCCTTTTTCACAAGCCCTGCAGGGTTCACACAACCCGAACACGGACTGCGTAATTTTGCTTGGAACGTTTATTCGTAATCTTCTTCTATTTGTCGATGCAGCCTTACTAATTGTATATCAATTCTCTGCACTCTTACTCCTGTTGACTGTTAAAACGCAATGTTCTTCCAATAAACACTATGTCGATCACTTTTACAATTATTCGTGAACTATGCAATTTTCGCATGACGCCAATCCCAACAATACATAAACAAGAACAAGCTAAGACAATTGAAAATCTCTATCATTGCCCACTAGGACAATGATTCACAATTCTAGGGGGTTTTTTCTGCCACCACTATAAACACAAATTTTAACTATTTCCGGAGGCTTCTTCTAAAAATATCGCCTCAAAGTGGATACATTTGTCATAATAGACAAATTTTTGTAGTAATTTAAGTTTCTAAAACTCTTCTTTTTAATCTGAAAGAAAGTTTTGCCTTTGGCAGGGATTTAGTTTCCAAGTCAATAATGTAAGATCTTTGTGAAAATATACTTTTCGATGTAGAAATCTGTACTGGGGCAGAATATTTTGATTGTCACCAGAAGATTTGTGAAATTTTGTTATTTCAAACATAAAAATGTTCTGCAGCTCAACAACTGTTCTACTTTTACTTTAGTGCATGTATGAAAGGATGACGAATCAAACATTTAGAAATAAACCAAGAGAAAATAGCTTGGTAAAGTATCTTTCAGATCTAAAAGAGATTTTAGTGCAATCTATTTCGCAATACAAGAAATGCAAAACTGCCTGAGAGGTAGAATCAGGACAGAAAATTTCAATATCATAGCCAGTATTTGAGCTATGGATCTTCCGCTTCACGTGCAGCTACTCTAACCACTCAGCTACAATGGCAACTTGCCAGTTTGACATTAAATTCCCCAACTAATTCATATTTTCCCAATAGACCACTAGTGAATTCCACATCTGAGATAAGTACCCCAAGGGCAACTTACAATAGTAAGTACTTTGTGTCCTGGGTTTTATTAAATAACCTTTATATGGTAATTGATATTTTATGCCAGCCAACTTAATGATGGTTATTTTTAACACACAAGCCATTTATGGCAACGTTTGAGGGGTGGAATTGATTTTTGCCATAGTAATAATGGATGTGTCAACTGGTGCATTGTCTTGATGAAACAAAGCTTTCTGTTTTGCTAAATGTTGCCAGTTTGGCTTGATTTCATTACTCAAACGCTGCAAAAAATTCACATAATACTCATCATTGATTGCTTTTCGTTTTTGGAGATAGTGAAAACTATCCCACATGCTTACCAAAAAACTGACGCCGTGACTGCCTGCAGATGAAACTGTCTTCGCTTTCTTCGGAGTCGATTCTCCCCTTTCAATCCAAATTCGACTGTTCCTTCATCTCAGGTATGAAGTGATGGACTCTTGTTTCATCCATGGTTATGAATTGATGCAAAAGCTCAGCCTTATTGTGGCAAAATATCACCAAACACTCGACTGAAACATCCTCACAATGCTGTTTTTGTTCCTTGTGAGCAAATTCAACACTCATCTTGCAGACAGCTTTTTGATGTCCAAACTTTTAGTATGTGATGTACAGCACTTTTTGAAATGCCTACAATGTCTGCTAGCTCATGCTTTTTCAATCAATGGTCATCAAATACCATTTTGTGGATTTTCTTTACTATTTTTGATGTGGTCACCTTATTGGTCTACCACTTCAACGATCTTGGCAGTTCATATGCCCTCACTTAAGCTCTGCCTCCCAATATTTTACCATTGAAAATAAAGGAGCAGACTCCCCCAGAGTAGAGTCTAGCTCACCATTAATATTAGTTGAACTGAGACCTTTCAAATGAAACTGTTGTATCACGTAACGATGACCAGCTTTACCCATGTTTACAAATTTGCTCAGAGAACTCACTATTGATGGCTGCCAAACAAATACTAAACAATGCAGCATTGTCAAACTTTAAACTTAAGCTTTATGAGGTTGGTACTTTCTACCACAGTCAATTGTTTGAAACAACAACTACCATCTATACCAGGCACCAGCAGACACAGTGGTGGGCAGTAGTCAGATCCAAGAGTTCTTGCCAAGCAACAAGCTATCACGCACAGCAGTGAATAGTGGGGTTTCATTGTTTGGTGCAGCAGTACATGTATATGCGTTCTTGGTAAAGACATCGCTAATTCTGAAAGATATGTCCAGGACTTGCAAGATCCAGACACAATTTGATATATTCACAACACCATTCGCCGTAAATGTTAGATTCAGTTCCTGGAGCCTTCCAGTTAGAAATTATTGACTTACAGTATGACAGATAACTGAAATGCAAGTACAGCACAACCCTGCTAATCCGAATTAATTGGGGGTGTGATCTGTTTGAATTTGGAAATGTTCAGTTTATTCAAAAAAGAAAAGAACAGTTGTATATAAATTCAGCTATAGGATTAGCAGCTGCAAGGTAATGCAGTGTAGCGATGTGGTGAAGTGATAGCATTGCGATTATCATGCACAACATAATGACAGTGTATTCTTCTGACCTGTGGACATAGCCGATCACATGCGATAGTGGTGATACATAGGTAGTTCAGTTTGTTTCGCTATTGTTAGCGGTCATTCTACAGTAATAATGAGTTTATTAGTTCTATAATAAAAATGCTTTCTGCACACTATAAGTAAGCTTTTTATTATGTTTTACTTTCTCTACTCTACTTATTTCATCTGTCCAAATCCATCCCAAACTCTGCCTGCATTACGTTAGAAGATCAGCTCGTTTTTCAGGACTCTGAAGCAACCTAAGTTCCAGAATCTGCATTATCGTTATGAACATTGTCTACAGCGTAATGGACCACATGTTGAACATCTACATTATCATCCCGATAACTTAATATTAACAACAACAGTAACATCATTTTCCAGTATTGTATTTTTTTGGAACGTAACTGTGCTTATGATGTATCACCTATGACCAGGGAACAGAGGGGACATCTCGTTCCTCCGCCCAATGTATATATATATATCATGATGTTATTTACTGTATACTTTTTAACACTTGTTATTTGGACTTTTGCGTTAAACGAGACGTAGGGTATTGCACTTTTTCAGTTGCAATTAAATTGTCGGTTATTTTAAACCCGTTTGCAGGTTCCAGTCAGATCGGACGCTTCACCGCATTAAAGCCAGCTGGTTCTTTACCGGAAAACAAAATCGCATCAAGCCCAAGGGACAAATCGGGTCAGCCGAAATGCTAGTGTATTATTCACAGCCATCACTTCCGAACCAAATTCCCCTTTTTACAGCAGCGTCCGGAAAAACTGTGCATGTAGAAGAGTTTATCGCACTCCATTTCGTTCATACTTCAAGTTGCCAAAGCAACAGTCGCTCTGCCTTACCTTTATTTTACCTCAGCAACTTTGTAAACGTACAAAGTAGAAGTATTAGTATATATGCCTGGTTTGATCCACCTTTCTGCAAATCTATTCAACAGCTGGTTATAAGAATCATTTCCATCACCAATAGTTCAACTTGTGACACTCTTCAGAACACTAAAGATGCTAATACTACCTTCTATATATTGACTCAGGGGTCTCCGTCTAGGGGATATGTGAATAGCGACCACAAGGTACCCAAGCTGAGCAGAACATTACTTCCACTTACTGGTGTCTAGGGGATATGTGAATAGCGACCACAAGGTACCCAAGCTGAGCAGAACATTACTTCCACTTACTGGTGTCAAGGGGATATGTGAATAGCGACCACAAGGTACCCAAGCTGAGCAGAACATTAATTCCACTTACTGGTGTCTAAGGGATATGTGAATAGCGACCACAAGGTACCCAAGCTGAGCAGAACATTACTTCCACTTACTGGTGTTTTGCTCCTCACTGTAACTTTTCTATCTGACCTTATGACCTTATCTTGGTCATCTCTTGTTCTCTTCCGACCCCGATACTATTAGGGTTCCTGAGGGCTAGGGAGTCTTTATTTTTCCAACCTCTCCATTTCTCTATAAAATCTTAACCCCTAACATGCTGACCTGTCATGGCATGTAATACGTCCTGTGATTGGTGATCAGAGGATGTGGTCGGTAAATTTATTTTGTTAATTCTCCCGGTCAGGTTGGTGAGACCCGTAAACCAACGACAGGTGTGGTCCTCCAGACATTCTGGGGGTTGTGAGAGAGTGATGTGACCCCCAAAATGTAAAAATATGGTGCTCTCTAAAAAGCGGTTACTATTACTGCTATTGCTCTCTTCAATATCATCAGTGAAAAATATTGGAGAGCAAGAGGATTAATGACTTCATTGTCAGAAATCCAGCATTAGCTAACAACAACTTTCTCTACTACATATAGTAAGTAGAGGAAGTATTGTATTCCACCCAAAAATTCGATGTAATATAAATGTGTTTTGGATCCTCCTGAATCCAAAAAAAATCATGTTTAGAAAAAAGGTTTGTACGTGTCTGTGAGCAGCATAACTCAAAAAAGGATGCGACACAAAGATTATAAAGAAAATTCCTCCACCCTAAATTACCCTTTACATGGAAAATTTTACAAAAATTTTGATTTTCTAAAAAATGGTTCTTGATGATTTTGATTAAAATGCTGTATGTTTAAGATATTTATATGACAAATGAAATGTATATTTTGAATTTACTGGCTATAGTCTACATGGTCCTGTTTTCTATGGATGGCTTTTGTGTAACTGCTAAACTATAAAAGATAGACCAAATCTTACTACACAAAAAGTCTAGATCTCGTTGAAACACACAATTTATGTCCAAATGAATTTTTTTGTGTTGTGAACCATTTCAGAGATATTCTGTTATTTGTGTGAGTTTTGAAATACTTACTTATACTTTCCACAAATGGAAGATTGTTACTCATTTTTACTTTCTCTACTGGTAAGTAGAAGGAAGTATTATATTCCAGCAAAAATTTGATGTCAAGATTTCACCGGAAATATATGTTTTGAGACCCCCTAAATCCAAAAAAGAGGGAATTTTTAGAAAAAGGTCTTTGTGTGTGTGTTTGTGTCTGTGAGTCTGTGGACAGCATAACTCAAAAGTGAAAAGTCGGTTAAAAGCCAAAGCTGGTAGTTTTGTCTTACAAGGATGCAACATGGAGATTTTGAAGAAAATAACCCCACCCTAATCTCCCCTTTACATGGAAAAGTTTTCAAAAAATTTGATTTTCTTGAAAATGGCTAACGGTTTTGATTAAAATGTCATATGTTTAAGAGATTTGTATGACAAGTGAAATGTATATTTTGAATTTTCTGGCTATAGCCTATGTAGTCCTGTTTACTCTGGATGACTTTTGAATAACTCATAAACCATTAGAGATAGACAAAATCTTAATATACAAAAAAATGTAGATCTCGCTAAAACACACAATTTATGTATTTATACATTTTTTTTGGTAGTTTCTCAGGGGTCTCCATCTAGGGGATATGCGAATGGCGATCACAAGGTACCCAAGCTGAGCAGAGCATTACTTCCACTTACTGGTGTTTTGCTCCTCACTGTAGCTTTTCTTTCTGACCTTACCTTGGTCATCTCTTGTTCTCTTCTGACCCCGATGCTATTAGGGTTCCTGAGGGCTAGGGAGTCTTTATTTTTCCAACCTCTCCATTTCTCTAATTTCTCTCTAAACTCTTAACCCCTAACATGCTGACCTGTCATGGCATGTATACGTCCTCTGATTGGTAAACAGAGGATATGGTCGGTGAATTTATTTTGATAACTCTCCCGGTCAGGTCGGTGAGACCCGTAAACCAGCGACAGGTGTGGACCTCCAGACATTCTGGGGGTTGTGAGAGAGCGATGTGACCGTCAAAACATAAAAATATGGTGCTCTCTAAAAAACTGTTACTATTACTGCTATTGCTCTCTTCAATATCAATTTATGAAATATGACTCGAGGGGTAAAATGTTCTGGAGTTAAAATAGTCCCCCATTCGGATCTCCGGGCGGGGACTACTTCTCGAGAACGAAAACTTTATATAAGTAGAAGATCTAACATCAGAATTCTACAATGGAATGCAGGTGGTCTCACCCAAACAAAAAGAATAGAGTTGAATAAAATTGTATTTGACTATAAAATAGATATATTTGTCATACAAGAAGCAAATCTAACAAATGATCAACTTAAATACTTAAATTTTACTACACCTACTACCCAAAAATAGACAGATAAGTAGCAGAATATTAGTTGGAGTCAAAAATGATATTAAATCCTCCTTTCAAATTGTTAAAGAAATGGAAAACACAGATAAATCTGAATTAATAAAGCTAAATTTTTGGGATAACAAAACACATCTTCATTTATACAGTATTTACAATCCTCCCAGGAATGAACCAGCTCTCTCACTTATTGAACAATTAAATAAAACAATCATAATTGGGGATTTCAATGCCCATTCCAAAAGATGGAGTTATGGAAAAGTGAATTCTACAGGGCAGATAGTGGAAGAATTTTTGAATACCACAACCTTTGAACTGATTTATGATAAAGAAGATCCCAAAACCTTCATACATTACTCTGGAGCAGGTAGTAACCCAGACCTCTTGTTAGCTACAACAGATGTTGTTTCAAAAATTAAAAAACAAGTTATAGAAGACCCAAGTTCTGGTCACAGAGCAGTAATTGCTGATATAAAACTAGATAATACAAATAATAGTCAAAATCACAGAAATCTGTATTGGAACTTCAAAAAAACAGATTGGAACAAATATAAAACTGAACTGGAACATCAATTTAAAGAACAAGCAAACTCACAGCTGCATGACCACCCAGATCATATGAACAAAAATTTCTGAAGTCATCCTAGAAACTGCAAAAAAGCATATTCCTCGTGGAAGAATAAACAATTTCAAACCCTTTTGGAACTCCCAGTTAGAAGAACTGGAAAAGCAAAGGGATATAGCTAGAAACACAGCTGAACAAACAAAAAACATATCGGATACACAAATATGGCAGAAGAAATGTGCCCCACTAAAAAAAGAAATTAATACTGCTAAAAAGAATCACTTTAATAATTTCTTAGAAAAAATGGATTATAGGACAGATGGCAATAAAGCCCATAAGTTCATAAAAAATCTCAAGGACAGGAGAGAAAGCAACAGCACACCTATCATACACAACAATAAAATATTAACAAATGATGCAGCCATAGCCGAAACATTCAATAAATATTATGCTAATTCACATAAAGTAACAAGAAATAAAAAAAAGAACGTAAAGAATTTAAGAAAGATTTGAAACAAGAAAGAGAATGTGATCCTAACACTCAATACAATATCTTTTATCAAAATTTTAATATACAAGAACTGAACATTGCAATTAATAATCTAAAAATCAAAAAGTCTCCTGGACCTGATCACATACATCCAGAATTCATAAAAATACCTTGGACAAACAGCAAAACAACAACTACTAAAACTCTACAATCTATCCTGGAACACCACTGTACCTGCAGAATGGCGAAAAGCAATAATTGTCCCACTCTTGAAGAAAGACAAAACAGCGTCAGAAATAAAAAATTATAGACCAATAGCTCTTACTAGAATAATAGCAAAAGTGATGGAAAGAATGGTGTCAAACAGGTTAAATTGGTTTCTAGAATCCCAAAATTTAATTTCCCCATGTCAAGCTGGATCCAGAGAGTTCCACTCTACAAATGAACAAGTCTTACTTCTCAGTCAAGAAATCAAAGACTCCTTCAATAGAAAAGAAGATAATTTATCAGTTTTTTTTTTATTTCCAAAGTGCATATGATTCTGTATGCAGAACAAAACTACTAAAGAACATAAAAAAAATAGGAATACAAGGTCCAATGTTTTCATGGCTATGTCATTTCATAACACAACGCTTTATTGCAACCAGATATGGAAGAAACACATCTAAATACAAACAAGTACACCGTGGCTTACCACAAGGCGCAGTACTCACCAGAACACTTTTTAATATATTTATTAACGATCTGCCACAACAAATACAAGAATCAGGTGTGAAGTGTGTGCTATTTGCTGATGACTGGTAATGTGGACTTCAAAACCAAAAAGCAAAAGTACAGAACTAGAAAAAACCATGCAACAATCCTTAACCAAATTACAAAGGTGGACCAAAGAAAATTTAATGACTGCTAATACAATACAACAACAAATACAACAAAATCAAACTACCAAATCTTTTCACTAAGAAAAAAGCCACTAAAAATAAAACTAAATTTTGAGGGTCAACAATTACCAGAAACAAAGGAAGCAAAGTATTTAGGAGTTACATTTGATACTAAACTTACATGGACCAAACAAATAGAAAATGTAATACAAAGAGCAGAGAGGCACCTTTCACTGTTAAAACGTCTAACAGGAATGAAGTGGGGATGTTCCAGAGCAACTCTTAACACAACATACAATGTATATATAAAGCCATTATTTACTTACTGCAGCGAAGTTCTTGTAACAGCAAACACAAAAAAGATTCAAATCTTTCAAAACCAAACTCTGAGATTAATTACAGGTTCTGTCAAAACCACACCAATAGCAGCTATGGAAATACTAACCAACCAATGCCCCGTTGAATATGAAATAGAAAAAGCGGCTCTTATTCAACACGAAAAGTTGATCAGACTCCCATTCAATACATGGCACAAGAGAAATTTTACACATACACTAAAGACTCAGGAGAGCTTTCTTTCCAAAATTCAACATATCAAGAAGAATGTATACCTTCCTAATTCAAAGGAAAACTTCATATCTAAAGTCAATCCGACACAAACATTAGACATCACATATTATTTACACCTGACAGAAGAAGTTAAAAAAAGTGATACTCCAACTAGTGTTCTAAAATTATTGGCATTAGAGACAATCCATACTAGATTTTCAGAACACGAATGTCACCTCTTTTCCTATTACAAATCTTTAAGTCATGGAACTACAAACTTTGATGGAGAAATTGAAGCAGTTCAAATGGCCCTACAAAATCTTTTGTGCAGAATTTCACATTTTCAGCAAGCAGTTATTCTCTCAGATTCCAGGGCAGCAATTATAGCAATTACTTCCAAGTTGTCACCAAAAAACCAAACAATTATAGAATGTTGGAAAATCCTTACCCATTTAACAGCACTTCAAAAACACCTAGTCTTCCAATGGATACCAGCTCACTGTGGACTGAGTGGTAATGAGAAAGCTGATTTTCTTGCCAAAAAGGGTACCGGCAATGTGCAGAAATCAATAGTTAATTTACCATTTTATGCAGCTAAAAGATTAGTCAACTCTGAATTCAAAAAAATTATTGCAAAATATTACTATGAAAAATCAAAGAATAAAAGATGGGAACTACCAAACATTCAAACAGTAATTCCTGAGTATCCTCGAAAAACGGCAGTTGCAACCTTCAGGTTGATTACAGGACATGATTGTCTGGCAAAACATTTAAACAGAATTGGGATATATTCTTCACCACTCTGTCCTCTATGTGATCTGCAAGAGGAAATGGATCGAGACCACCTTCAAATATGTCCGGCCACTTCTAATGCCCCATCCATCAGTGAAAAATATTGGAGAGCAAGAGGATTAATGACTTCATTGTCAGAAATCCAGCATTAGCTAACAACAACAACAATGAAGTTTCTATTATATGGCGAGAATTTAAAAAAGATCACAATGATTGCTAATTCTGCAACTGTAAAGTATCAGGGTACAATACGACAAATAAAACAAAAATTAAATATCCAAATGGCCCTGCTTCAGCTATAAGACATATGCAAAACGGAGTAGATGTCTATATTCCTATTCCACCAGCTCAACTAGAGGATACTGAGAGTTCAGTCTCTGGGTCAACAGAAAATTCCAATACAAATGAGGATTTCTCAGCACACACTGCTGAAGATAAATCACAGCATTTTAGCTAAAAAGAGCTGAACTGCCTTGTGAGAGACTTAGGTCGTACCAAAGACAGGAGTGAATTACTTGGATCAAGATTGGAAGAAGAGAATATGCTGGCTCCAGACACCACATTTTCCTGGTATAGGAATAGAGACAAAGAATTTACGGAGTTTTTTAAGATGGAAGACCAACTGGTTTAATTTTGTGAGGTACCAGGTTTAATTCAACAACTGGGAAGACCAACACACAATAGTAATGACACGCGTTTATTTATTGAACACTTCGAAAATAAGTCTAAAAGCAGTTTTATTGCATAATAGAACGAATTTCCCTCAATACTAGTTGCACTTTGTGTTTCTAAAATAATTATATTAAAATCTTGAAACAATTTTAGAAAGAGTTAATTACAAGGAACATCAATGGCTATTGTGCAGAGACCTAAAGGTATCCATTATCTTACTAGAGCAGCAAAATACCCATGTTTTTTATGCGAGTGGGACAGTACAACAGGGTTAAACACTGGACAATGAGCGAATGGCTTAAGAGAACAATTTTAATGCAGAGAGAAAAGAGTCATTTGTGCCAGTCTAGTTGATCCAAAGAAAATGTTATTGCCTCCTATGCATATGAAATAATTGTTAAAACATTAGACAAGAATGGTTCGTGTTTCAAGTACTTGAGCAGGAAATTTTCTGTGATGTTTGAAGCTAAGATAAGGTAGGGTATATTTGATGGACCTCAGATAAGATAGCTAATGAAGGATGGTGCATTTTTGGACACTATGAATGACCAAGGATTGCAAGCATGGTGTGCTTTCAAAGAGGTAGTCAATAAGTTTCTTGGAAATATAAAATATCCGCAATATGAAGAAATTGTGATAAATATGCTACAAAAGCTACAAGCTCTTGGGTTTAACATATTTTAAAGCTTCACTTCTTGTACCAACTCTCTCATAGTACTCTCATCTAGACCATTTTCCTGATAGTTTGGTATCCCTCAGTGATGAACAAGGTGAAAAATTTCATCAAGGAGATGGAGAGGAGATATCAGAGTTGGTAGAACATTGCGATGTTAGCGGACTTTTGTTGGGACTTGAAAAGGGAAGTTCCTAAAAGAGGACATAAAAGAAAATAAATGAAGGAATCCTTCGGGACAACAAAAAAAGTAATTTCAAAACTTTTTTGCACATATGTGGGTATTTTTATGTGTTTATTACTGAGAAATACTGCATTCTGTGTTTAGTTTAAAATGCACATTTTTTTACACCAAACACACTATTTTCAAAATATTATTTTGTGATTTGTGAGAAAATCTTAGGTGATAGAGAAAAATAGAAAGTGCCATTCAATTCATCGCATTGATATTTGTTAGATAACCTTTCAGATCACAAACCAGTGAACAAAAATTATATTTTGCAGGACAGTGTTACTGCAGTGAACAGTAGGTGCCTAGGGCTCTGTGACGTCACTGCCCTGTAAGCTTCATCAGTTATTCAAGTTTGTGAGAACGAAGCATTATAGAAATGTGGAGTTCTCCTTGCTGTATTTTACTAAACAAAATCTTTATTCTGAGAATCTTTTCATTTTAAGTTGACACGGTCTAAAGTAAACTGACAGCTGTATGGAGTTGAAGTTTTATATATCATAGTTCGAGATATAGTCTTCCCCCATTTTGAATTAGTTTAAAATTGGTGCATAATTACAGTAATTTTTATGAAGAACCTCCTAAAATGTTAGTTTTGCAGGTAAATTTCTGCTACTGCAGATTGTAAGCTTTATATACTTGAATTTGAAAAGTATTAGTTGAGCATTTCAAATTTAGTTGAAATCTTAACAAAATTGAGGATAATAAATTTTCAGCTTTTTGGATTATCTCCAATCATATGCATAAAATAAATATTACAATGCTGCTACATAATGTCTGCCACAAAATAAACACACCTGAAATTAGTTTAGTCATGTTTAAAATTTATTATAACCAATTTAAATATATACCCAATTATTTATATCAGTATGGACAAAATAAGAAAGCTTTCTCTCCCATCCTGCATGAAAAGTACACAATATTATGTCTCCAAAGTTGGTATATTGAATGAAGCTTATATTCATTATTAATTTTCTCTGACATATTTTTAAATAGCGCTATAGAGGAGTGGGATTTAACCCCCAAAATCCCTCACCCTTTGCTGTGCTGCTGAAGTAAAGAATATTCTTGACAATGTAAGAATTGGTCTTGCATGTGCAATTTTGTTTATCCTCCATAAATCTCTCAGTTCTGGCTAGCATTAATCTTAATGGTTATTTACAATTGCAGGGAATCGAGTTGAAGACTTCCTGTTTGAAAAAATAGATAAAAAGCGTCCTAACCGTCTCACAAACTTGGAATATCTAGGTCTTGATATGATAGAGGCGGGCAATGAATTTGGTCCAGGAACAGCATACGGTATGTATGTTGGTCTAAGGGGTAAATTGTTAACCATAGAGTATTTCTTAAGATATTTAACAACTAATACGCATTATCAAGGAATCTAATTTTCTTTGAATTATGTTACAGTTTTATATTAAAGGGTGAATTTTTAATAGCAATTCTTGCAAAGGAAAAGAATGAATATTTAAAATAGTTTAGTAATAACATTCATAAAGAACTAAGTATTCTAATGGAGGAAGCGGAAAGTAATTACATATTTATACATAATGTTAAAGAAAATTAGTTTTTCTTTTAGTGAGGTGCTTTTAAAATAGAAATCTGGCTCTAACGTGCATGAAACTTATGAGTAGGGCTTGGAAATTAAAGACCCATAAATTGCCTACAAGAACTTTCAAAATACCTAAAAATATTTTTAAAAAATTACCTAAAAGTTGGAAAAAAGGACATAAAGGGATGGTCAAAATTAATTAATTTCAGTTTCAATTGGATATTTAATGTATTTATCTTTGCTAATGAATATTCACTCTAAGGCATTACAAAGGCAATTTTAAAATGGAAACAATTTTGAACATTCATTAAAACTTTGTCCTGACCGATGAGATTTTCTTTTCTCCGTGGTGCTGGAGGCTGCTTTTGCATTTTCTTACACCCACTATGTTGCTGGACATAGAGCCCCTTTTCTGCACAAACTTCACCTCGCAGTATTTGCAGAAAGGAATGTTATCAGCAGAAAATACCTCCACTCCAAATTCAGATACAAGTTATCGTAAAAATGACATGTTACTAAGCCTAATTTTAGGCATATTTACAATCAGGATTTCTTCTACAAACTGTGAAAATGCAGTCAAACATAAGGTGAACATAACCTACCCACTCATAACATCTGGTCAAGGTCATTGCTGGTAAAAAATAAGAGGATATTTGGAGAAGATTCAGTAGGTTCTCTCAGGATGTATACATTCCCTCTGCTGGTGCTTATGGCATGAATGCAGTAGAAATGGTCCTCCAACTACCTACCCATTGCAGCCAGTCTTAGGAGTGCATATTAGTTAAAAGAAATTGGAATTGAGATTAGAGTTGTTGGACAGGAAAAAGATAAGTCAAAATAAGGTAAAGTAGCAACAAAAACTGTTAAATGAAACAAAAAGGCTAAAGAACGGACATTTAACCAAAACAAAAAAGCCAGAAGAAAGGCAGAAAAGGACAAATAAAATCCACCATTTTCTAGCATCTAATGACCCATAATGAATACATTATGTTGGGCCTCGTCTTCAGATACGAGGAAAAAAAGAGTTTTTCCTCAACTTCTTAGCCCTACTTATGAGACAGTAAAAAGTTAAACAGATGGAAAAATTGAAAGAACTTCACATAGCTTACACATTTGTTAAGACTCTTGTCTAGTTTTAAGAGCATATAGACTAACTTTGAAATACTTGTCGAAGAATATCCTAAACAGAAATGTGCTTTCACTGTTGATTATCTAGGCAGTGCCCTTATCAAGGTTGGGCAATGTGAGCAGAAACTGGGACAAACAGAAAAAGATTTCATCAACTCAGCAGGACATTGTTATGTACAACCTCTGAGAAAATTTCTGGAAGGAGAAATGAAGACCATTCTTAAAGAACGCAGCCTTCTGGAAAGTAAACGGTATAGCTCCTGTCTCTATTTAAAGTTTTATTATTTAAACTAATCTCCAAAAATGTTTCAATGCTAAGCAGTTGGTTATTCTTAGCCTTAAACACATGAAGTCTGTTGCAGAAAGGGAAAATGTCAGTATTTGTTTGAAAAATTGTTTAAATGATATCTTCAAATGGCGCAAAGTGTTGTGACTGCAAAAATGATTATAGTTTCTCACTTAGAGGGTTTTGAAGAAAAATGTATGATAGAAGAATGTGATTCTCAAAATAAAACTTGCAACAAGTTTTAATTGCCAATTTCGTGGGAAAAATACAAAGACTTGAAGTGATCAAAACAGTTTATTTTGCATGCACTGGAAGTTTACAACAATATTCCATGTAGTATTGAAGTACTAAAGCATTTACATCTTGAGCTGCCCTTGAACTTGGGCCCTGGCTCTTTTGTGATTGAACAGTCTCTAAGATTCCTTACATATGTTTGCATTTTGATGTGTGCTGTTTATCACTTTTGCTAATGTTTGTAACTTTCTTCAATTTTACTTTTAGACTTTGCACCCCTTTTCTCATTTACTCTCTTATGTTTTCCTTTTGCTTAAAATTTGTTATTTTTAAATCACTCAGTTCACTCTAACCTTCTTCTTAACCTCCCCTTTTACAGTAAAACTTTGTTTATACGTTTTCCAGGGGACTAAGAAAAAAAGTATAAGTGTGAAAAATGCATAAATGAAAGTCAGCAAACAAGAATTGAAGAGCGTTTTTTCAAAACTCGATAGATGCACAAAATACGTTTCTGAGATAAATGGTTTTTTCTATTTATTGGCAATACTAATTGGTTAGCACAGCAACTATATTAATCATTCTATTCTCCTTCCTGATACTGTCTCATTGAATGTGAAAAGAAACAAATAGCATAGTTTAACAGGTGCAAATTTGGGGTTTGAAAATGCGGAGTTTTTTCAAAAGCCGATAGATGCTGATTAACTTTTCTGCATGAGCGAGAAATTAAGACATGAAATTTCGTTGTTTTTGTCATTTATCATTTTTGTTGCTTTTCATTTATGCATTTATTACTTTTTTATTTATTTTCAGCTCTTTATAATACATAATGTACTATACAACCAACATATTAATGTTTATAAGGATTATTTTATTAGGTATAAACTTGGAAACTAAGTACTGCTACATTCACAGTAACAATATATTTTGTTTTATTTATATAATAAACAAATTGAATACATACAAAGAAATTTCAAACAATATGAATAAGTAAGCTTTCACCTTTATTAGTGCTCGTGCAGTCTGCACATGGTTCTTAGTTCGTTTCTCTTTTTCACTCTGCCTCTGTCTTAATCTTCATCAGTTTCATTATGCAGGTTGAGCATATGTCAGTGTATGGTGTCTGGAATGAAAGATTGAAGAAGTTGTAAAATATGTTTTTATATTTTGACAATGAGCAGACTGGTAGATTTCTTAATCTTCTTTCGTTGCAGAAGTTGGTCCACATATTAAGTTATGATATTAAGTTCTGGAGGTAAATATCCTGTAATTGATTTTGCTCTTCAATAGTGGCTTTCTCTACACCTGTACTTCTTAATGTCTTGCTTTATAGCAGCAGTAATGCCCTTCTGTAATAATCCTGTTCTGTCACCTCTTCTGGTTTCCTTTGGCGCATTCCCAGATAAGTGAAATTTTCTAGCTAGGAGAGATAATCTTTTTGACACCCCTGTGATTCCTTGGAAGCTTTAGTTTTAGGATTTCATGGATTGCACTCGAGACCACGTGAACATTTAATTGCTGGAGTATGAGCTTTCCTTGACTTGCATTTCGATTTCCTTTCCTTGTTTTTGCAATTCATACCTCCAGCGCATCCTACGACTGGTACAGTTTCACAATGAGCTCCTGTCCATTGTGTATAGTACAGTGCAGTGTCTAAACTAAGAATAAAAATTGCCATGTAAGTATAACAAAGCTTGCAGAAGCACGTGCCTGCTGTGTAAGGGGTCCCGGGTTTGACTCCCGGCAGGGGAGTAGGAATTTTTCTCCAGCCAAGATTATTCTTCATCCTTCCCTGAATCTGGAAGTATGAATGAAAGTGTGTGTGTGTGTGTGTGTGTGTGTGTGCGTGTGTGTGTGTGCGTGCAAGTCAACGTATAAAAACCCCCAAAGACCGAAAAACCCACTGTTAAACGAGTAACACCATTGCCAATAGGCAAGGTCGCCGATATGACCTCTGCAGTTAAAGGCGGGATATAAATGGAACAAAAAGCTTGCAGAAATGAATGTGAAATCCAAGCTCACAACCTGAGTTCGCAGTTATTTCCAACGAAGCAGAAGTGTACAAAGCTTGCAGAAATGATTGAGAATTCCAAGAATCGCAATAGTGAGATGGCAGTCAATGCCAACATGCGTTTCATAGAATTGAGGTTGCTACACTTTGGATTATAAAATCATAATATTGCATTTATCGACCTTTACTTTAACTGAGCAAGTGCATCTATCGAGTTTTGAAAAAACTGCCAATATTCCCTAGGTTCTACACAGGACAAGAATCGAATTTTGCAAAATCAGATTTCACAGAACGATGCAGAAGGTGAAAATTATGCTGATACTATATATAACTCAATTTCGTAAAATTTTGCATCTATCGAGTTTTGAAAAAACGCTCCTCAATTCGAAAATTTATACAGCATATGGGTTACAGTTAAGAAGTGAACAACAAGAAATAATAATATGACTGTTTAACTATAACTGAAAATATGAAACAATACTAAGACAAGAAAAATGCACCAAATAAAAATAAATATGAAGAAAGTTGAGTCACTTTAGGAAGTAGTCTGTTATCTTGGCTTGTTTTTTGTTGTTGGCCGCAGCTGTCATGGCATGAACAGTATCATTCGGCCATTATTTCCTCAAACGTTACGACACGTCACAAAATGTTAATATTTTCTACCCTGAATGTATTTATGTGTAGAAACACCTAACACATGCACACTTTCTTCAATTTCCACTGCCTTAGCTACAATTGTATTTAAGGCAGACGGAGCAATCCCTAATTTCTTAGCAGTTTCTGTGCATTTCATTCTGCCACTTTCCTTCACTACATTCAAAATGCATGATTTTTCAGCAATTCTAATGCAGCTCTCAGGGGCTACTATGGTAGGTACAGGTTTGGCACACCCAGGGTCCCAAGCCACTCCCATCGTTTCACCCCCTCCATACCCATCAGCTGTTGCCACATTGTAGCTGCTTGTGTTGCTACTATTCATCACCCTCTTCCTCTTCTAGGCTTATTATGATTGTTAGTTTGTAAGGTCTTAGGTTTATAATTCCTGTCTCACCAGCAGGGATCTTTTTTATCTCTCTGGTCCTGTCCCGTGGTTTCAGCACAGCCCCTGACATGTGAGCTCTTTAGAGGTCTCAGGCGTGAAGGTTGGGCGGACCCTTCACACTGCCCCCATGTGTAGCCTTGGGTGTGGAGCCCGTCCACACGATATTGTTAAAGTATTGGCATATGCATACAATGTAATAATGACACAACTTATCTGAAGATGATATTGAAATGCAGGTAAAATTTAGTTTTGCTGTGAGCTATACAAGCTAGTCATCACCTGTTGTGCCACTGAATGCAAACAACAGCATACTCCACAAGAACTCGATGCATTATCAACATAATAGTTTCTGCAAGAATGCAGTAATTTGGTGACATGTTCTTGACAGAGTAGATCATCTCCCTACTTGAGAGATGAAAAGGCTCTGAATCCACGTTGACTCCATTGAGGCGGCATGGCCTAAAGTGGGGAGTCACATGCGGTTATTCCTATGGTAGGGGCCTAAAGCCGGGGTGTGCATGGTTAGTGGTTTACCCGTGTGGATAAGCAGTGGGGATCGGAGGGTAGTCCCTCTGAAGTACGCTTTGAGGTCAGTCATGGGGGTGGGGGTCTCCGTGGCAGCACAGACTATGGAGATTTGGTGTCTTCTTTCTTTGACCCCCAAATAGCAGGCTGACACCGATGGTTCTGGATGGGGGCCCAATTCAAAATGCATCCACACAAAACCCCTCTCATGGACAGTTTTTTTGTTGTGGCACTAGTATGTGAAAGGTAGATGTTTAAGGACTTAAGCCCATTCTATGTGAAGCTAGAAGTGGACAGAATCTGTGGCCCTGTAAAAAGCACGACTCATGTTTGAGACAAGACACTTTTGATTGAAACTAGCACAGCAGACCAGTCCCAGAAACTACTGAAGGCGAATTTGTTGGGCTCCTACTCTATCTGGGTAGTCCCACACAAATTCCTGAATACGTGCCGAAGAGCTGTCACCACCTCCAGTTCGGATGGCCTGTCGAATGTGGAAATGGTCATATGCCTCTCAGATCAAGGGTGTGTTAAGCGTACCACCTCACTCGAAAACAGGATGGCTAGGAGTACCTTTTACAGACGGTGTTCTTCACCTTTAAGGATACTCACCTGAATGCATCTTCTGCAGCCACGATTGTGCCACAGTGCGCCAGTATATTCCAAACCCTGTACAGTGTTTTCAGTGTCAGAAGTTTGGACATACCAAGCCCTTGTGTAGCCTTCCTGCTATTTGTGAGCATTGTGGCCTGTCATACCATGAGGGCATGGCTTGTCCCGTGACCCTTACTGTATTAACTGTGGAGGGGGTCATCTATCCAGCTCACAACTGTGTCTGAAGTTTCTCAATGAAAAATGTACCCAGGAGCTGCGCGTCAATGAACACCTCACATTTCCTGAAGCGCGTCGTTGCTTTCAGCAAATGCAACCACCATAGGTTTTGTGTCAGCAGTCCACCGCACTCCTGTGAACACTGTTCCCATTAGCACGTTCCCGTCGCAAATGCTTTGACATAAATGGTTACCAGTGAGCACCTCTCCACCAGCTTGTGCCACAACTGCACCAACCATTACATCTTCGCCTGTGCAGACATCCACAAGCAGTAGCCACACCATGTTGGCTGTCGAAAGACCTTGTTCCCGACCTCAACATAGGGTGGGTAGTCGCACATCCTCATTAAAGTCCTGCTGAGTGAGCTGCCAGAGATCTTCTGACTCCCGGACATAGGAGTCACTAGAGGATGACAAAAAGTACATCATCGGACCCAAGTGTGTCAAGGTAAAGAGGAAGAAAAAGATAATGACCATGCCTTAATTTTTTTTATTACAATGGAAATAATTCAATGGAAAATGTTAATGGGTTCCGGGTACATGCTCTGGACATACATCTAGTTTCTCACCTTTCGCCTTCAATCGTCTGTCTACAAGAAACCTATTTGCATCATACGTATGCCTTATATCTTTGTGGTTTTTTGGGCATTTAGACATGACTGCAGCTGATAGGCAAGCAAGCAGCAATGGTGCTGCTCTGCTGGTGCATAACATGTGCCACCAGCATCCTGCTTAACACGCCACTGCAAGCTGTAGCAGTACATGTCCAGTTGCAGGGCCTGAGTTGGTCTATTTGCAATGTCTATCTGTCACTGGTCAGTGCCGTACACGAGAACAACCTTTGGGCTCTTTTGGCTCTGATTCCACCACCGCCCATCTTCCTTGGTGATCTGAATGCTAAAAACATTTTATGTGGCTCCAACACTGATGATGCTTGTGGGTGCCTTGCAGCAAACATTTGCAATATGTCTGGCCTGCTTTTGTTAAACACCGGTGTCCCTAGCTTTCTCTCATCTGCCTATGGTACCCACTCCATCCTAGACGTTTCCTTTTGTAGCCCGTCCTTGGTACCCCTTCTTGATTGGTCGATCCTTTCTGACTTTATGTGGCAATGATCATTATCCCAATAACATTCACCTATCCGGCCACCATCCTGTGCCAACACATCCTCACTGGATTATTTCCAAGGCTAACCGGGGGAAGTTTTGTTCCCTCATTCACCTCACCATTGATGTTTTTGCCACCATAGATGAAATGGTGGAGTATTTTACTTCCTTTGTCCTCACAGCAGATTCCAGCGTTCCTCAAGGTTCATTTACACCACATTACATTCCTGTGTCTTGGTGGTCTGAGCAATGCCGTTTGGCTGTTAAAGAGCGCAAGCGTGCTCTGCATGTTTTTACTTTCCATGCTGTGGAGGTGAACTTTGTAGCTTCCAAACATGCTCATTCTAGGGCACGCTTTGTACTTCGTGATGCCAAATGCAAGTTCTGGGAAAACTATGTCTCTTCGCTCTCCCATCATAGTTCTGCACAACAGGTGTGGACTGCTGTTCAACGTATGTATGGCAAGTGTTGCCGGATGATAATTCCCTGCCTTGCCATCAATGCCATGCATTACCCAGCAAGCAGGATGTACCCGACACCCTAGCTACTTCCTTCGCTGCTACTAGCCAAACAAATAGCTACAATAGAGCCTTTATATCTGTCAAGGAATCTGCGGATTGGACAGTTGTTGATTTTAACAGTGACTGTAGTGAACCATACAACCCACCCTTTACAGAAGCGGAGCTAGCACATTCTTTGTCCCTTGCAAAGGACTCTTCTCCTGGTCTTGATGACATCCACCGACAAATGCTGCTTCATCTTCCACCTGCGGCTCTCTCCTTCCTGCTGAGAATCTATAACTGCAGCTGGCTTCAACAGGTTTTCCCATCTTCCTGGCAAGAGGGTATTGTCATCGCTATCCCTCTTCCTGGAAAAGACTGGGCACTTCCCTGTAGATACTGCCTTATTTGCCTGTCAAGTATCATTTGCAAGACCCTCAAACAGGTGATGAACACTCACTTAGTGTGGTGGCTAGAGACGAATAACCTGCTGAGCAATGTTCAGTGCAATTTTTGTCGCCATCACTCCAGTGTTGACAACCTGACATAAGTGGAAGCTTACATCTAAAATGCCTTTCTCCTGAAGCAGTATGTTGCGGGTGTCTTCTTCAATCTGCAAAAGGCCTATAACACCAGCTGCCGCTATGGGAATTCTCTGTACTCTCCACGGTTATGGTTTACGAGGTAATGTGACTGTCTTTTTAACTTGTTACAACTTCGTCACTTTTGTGTCCACATTGGAAATATGCTCTTACAAGAGATGATCCAGGAGAAGTGTAATGCTTTTTGCCATAGTGATTAATGGTCTCACTGGTGTTATTTATGCCAACAAGCTTACTGCTGGTGTTTTTAAACACACAAGCCATGTGTGGGCAATGTTTAAGAGGTGGAATCAGAACTGAAAAATCCCAGCTATGGCATTAAATTTTTCAGTTGTGATTCCACCTCTTAAATCGCTGGTGTTGTTCATAGCGGAATCCCATTGTCACTGTATGTTATCGAGTTTGCAATATACTAGTGCTCTTATAGTTAAGAGCATATCAAGCATCAACGGCAGCTGACCATAACATCCATCGCAGACTGGGCCCTTTGCACTGGCTTTCAGTTCTCACCTATGAAAACACAGTGTCTCCACTTTCATCAACTTCATGGTGTGCACCCTCCTTCTCATCTTCATTTGCGAGACACACCTCTGCCATTTGTTCTGCACCTCAAGTTCTAGGGCCTTCACCTTGATGGCAAACTCACCTGGAAGCACCATATTCATCACCTTCCTGCGATCGTTCGTTTCGAGTGCTCTGAGTTTCATCTGGACTATCTTAGGGCGGTGACCGTACAGTGTAGTTGAGGTTGTATCGTTCATTGATCTGGTCCAAGGTCGACTATGGCAGTTTTATCTATAACTCGACATCTGCCTCCAAACTTCACATTTTAGACACTGTCCATCACACTGATATCCGTCTTGCTACTGGGGCTTTCTGCACCAGTAGAGTCAATTATCTGTATACCGATTCTGATGAACCTCCGCTGTCTGTCTGATGCTCGTACTTGCTTTGCTCTTACATGGCATGGTTGGCCACTCACCCAGGTCATCTTTATAGTTCTGTGGTACGTCCAGACTTCACCACCATTATACACAAAATACCACTATATCCCGTCTGAGTGATATAAGGTTTCGAGAACTGCTCACTGCACATGCTCTCCAAATGCCTAGCATAGAGTGATACTCTATCGACCAGTATCCTCCCTGGCAACTCCATCATGCACGGTTCAACGTGAAACTTTCAGGCTGTGTAAAGGTAGCTACCCCTCCCTCTGTGTTTTACCAACTTTTTGCAATACTTATGGACCGATGCCAGAATTACATCTGGTATTTTCTGATGGTTTGTAGGTGGGGGTTGCTACAGGCTGTAGTTTCATGTACAGTGGTGCAGCTTACAAGTACTGACTTCCTGGCAACAGTTCCGTATTTACTGTCGAGCTGTTTGCAATCTTTCATATTTTACTACTTATCTCCAGCTCTGTTCCTGAAAATCTTATCATATGCTGCGACTCACTGAGCGCTCTTCAGGCCCTGCAACAGTTTTTTGGCATATCAGCATTGATTCGTAAAATTCAGACACTCATATCGCAGTTAGTAATTTGCGGATATCAGTTTGGTTTTACATGGAGCCCAGGCCATGTGGGTATTCCCGATAATGAGGAGGCGGATGTGCCTCTAAGGCTGCATGTTGTCTGCCAGAGTTTTCCACACACACAGTCCGCCTTATACAGATGTTCAACGGTACTTCCGTCGCCATATGTTATCACTCTGGCAGCAATCATGGGATGCATTGGATGACACTCAATTGCAGATGATCAAGGACACCGTGCAGCCCTGAATGACATCTTGCAGGGATTCCAGGCAGGCAGAAGTCATTCTTGCTCGCTTGAGAATAGGTCACACATGCATCACGCACGGCCATTTGTTGCGTGGTGACCTGGCTCCTGTCTGTTCCACCTGCGGCATTCAACTTTCTGTGGCCCTTGTCCTCCTTGATTATCTGCAATTTGCTTGTTTAGCCTGGATTCCACTCTGAAGTCCATCTTAGGTGACGACCTGGTAGCTGTACATACAGTGCTGAAGTTTGTTGCCCATATTGGCTTCGATAAGCAAGTTTAACTTGTATTTTATTTTGGACTCTCTGATGTTTTATCTTGTTTTAACGACTTACCCTTTAGACCACATTTTACTTTTTACCAGTTTTAACTTCTACCTGTTAGATGAGTTTTTACGTTTTAACTGTTTTTAACTTTCCCGTTTTAACATTTTAACCTGTGGTGAGTTTCCCTGTTTTTATCTTTTTGACTTCGGGCTCTAGTGCCCTAGCTTTCGATGGGCCCTTAAACCACACTCACTCACTCATAGTGCACTTCCTTTACTTTTCACCCACATTCACTAACACAACAGAAGCACAGGGTATAAATGACTGAAGCAAGTATGGTTTGGTATTTCACAACTTTGCTTGAAAAGAGCTTCAAGGTCGCTCTCACTTCCACACCGAGGGATGTTTTCTGAGAAATATACTACCTGACAAACCCATGAGGTGCATCGGAAAGAATGTGAAACTACCAAGTTGTTTACGTGAGCTTATCACACATACACGGCGACACAGTGTATGTACACTCTCTTCAGAAGCAATCATGTCATCAAGAAAGCAATGTCACATATTTCAGCAGGTGTGAGAGATCATTCTTTTTGTTGTGTTACTGACTGTATGTCAAGATCAAGTCACTAGAATTTCACTATTCTAAAAAACAAATAAGCGATCAGAGCACTCTGATAACCAAGGCCTGGATGCTTTGCCAAGTAGTACAGTGTGATTATAAGTTTTGGATTAAAATATTTCTTGAGATTTTAAGGAAGGAAACGTCATAAACGGATAAATGGTGCATTTTGCTCTTGGGGACATGAGCTATGGTCATATAAGCATAAAAATCATATAAACGAAAGTCGTTTAAATGAAATAATTTGCCATAATATGCTATAGGATTTTGCCGGGACCACTGAAGAAAATCATACAAATGTAAAACGTGTAAGTGTGAAATGTATAAAAGAAGTTTTACTGTATTTCTTTCCTAAATTTCCTAGCCATTTGCTAATGAAACCCTCTATCATGGTTTACTTTTCCTCTTAGCCCTTTATTATTACTTTCACCACCTTTCCACACTTAGCCTTTGCTTTTTTTTATTTTCCTGCTTACCTTTGGCCCTAAACTTTTCATCCCATCCTCTCTTCCAACCCTGCCTACAGTTAATTAAAACCACTTGTTCTTCCTTGTCAGGCAGTGTAGGGCAGTGGTTTCACCTCTTTTCTTTGGTTTTGCATAATATATTAGCACAATTTTATATCTGACCCACTTGGCTGTGACATCATTTTTCCAAATACATGCAGTGGTTTGTTGTTCACCCTTCTTCCAACCCATTCTACCCACATATGGAATACCTGTATCATGGTCTTCCCTTTCAACTCCTTCATATCTTCTTTAGGTTTATTTCCACTTATTTTTAGAATTCCCTCTTTACAGTTTACCCTACTGGCCACCCTACTCACTATTGCATTATTTTTTGCCTATATCTCCTGCTTTTTCCTGCCACCTTCTTCAGTCTCTGACATATAACCCTGTACTGTCTTCTTGTAACGTGCTGCCTTTGACTGCACTATCTTCTCTTCATTCTCTTCATCCAATATGGCTTCTTCCTTCTCTTTCTTTGTGATCTTGTCGCATGCCATCTTCTCTTCTGTCTCTCTTGCCGCTGTGTCTGAAATGTCATTACACCTCAGCACTCCCTGCTCTAATTCACAGCCATGTTGATTTTCTGAGTTTCCTGTCTCATTTCTCCTTAAATTTTGCCATGGTGTCTGTTGGTTCATTCTTTTCCACTACAATATGCCCATCTGTCCATTCTTTTCCTCTGCAATATGCCCATCTGTCCATAATTTCAAACCTCAAATGTAGGCCTGTTTCCCCTGACCTTTTGCTCATCTTCTCTGATCTACTAATTTTTCATTAGCTACTTTTCCTCATATGATAAGTCTTTATTAATAAAGATATCTGTTCCTTTCAGGTTTTTTGTCTGCCTCAGTATGTTGTAAGTTATATGTGTGCTTATCAGTTTTGTTAGAATGTTTCTTCTTCCAAACCTGAATGCTTCATGTATTTTATTGTTGCTTATGCTCATCTGCAGCTTCTTTTCCAGAACCTCCTTTACCTCTTGCCTTTGGTCGATTCCTGTCCTTTCTTCTATTCCTATAATCACTAAATTATGCAGAGTGGTTCAAAAAAATGTATACACTGTTTAACAGTCCATAACTTGCAAACTAATTGGCAGAAACATCTCATTTTTGGTAGTGTAATTGTTTGTAGTTCTGGCAATCACCACACAAGGGATGTCTGATGACAGTCGTCAGATAAGCATTCTTTTGTTTGTAGTTCTGGCAATCACCACACAAGTGGTGTCTGATGACAGTTAACAGATAAGCGTTCTTTTGTTTGTAGTTCTGGCAGTCACCACACAAGCAGTGTCTGATGACAATCTCCAGATATGTAAGCATTCTTTTATTGTTATTTGAGTAAACATGGCTGGCCCAAGGCTTACATTCGATGAAAAGAAGTCAGTTTTGAAGTGGTACATTAAGTATGAAAATATTAATGAGGTTCAACGCCAGTGGCGAAAAGAGTATCAAACAGAGCCACCGACATGTTTAACAATTGCACGCATTCGAGACAAGTTTGAAGTCGACAGCTGTGTTACAGATGTACAGAAAAAACGATCTCCGTCATGTATTACAATTCACTCGCTCACCACAGAAGTCTGTGAAACTGTGCACCCGTGAAACTAGGGTTGGTCGCTCAAGTGTTTGGCACATTTTGAAGACTGCAAAGTGGAAGTACTATGTCCCAAGATTGCTACATGCAATGAACAAGGACGGCCCAGATCATAGAATGGAGTACTGTGAGTGGTTCAATAACATGGAATGCAACGATGAAGTGTTTTCGGAGATGATTGTGTGGTCTGATGAGGCACAGTTCAAACTCAATGGTACAGTAAACTGCCAGAATTGCATCTACTGGGCTGTTGCAAATCCAAACGTCCATGTAGACAAAGTCATGAATTTGCAGGGAGTGAATGTGTCGTGTGGGTTGCCTTACCGGGGTTTGATTGGGTCATTCTTCTTTGACAGCACAGTTACCGGTGAGGTGTACCCCCAGAAGCTTGAGACATCCATTTTATGTGCCATCCGAGACTTGTATGGGGACGAAAGGTTTTACTTTCAGTAAGATGGTGCACCAGCCCACTATCATAATCGTGTCATGGAGTATCTCAACGAAAATCGACCTGCACGATGGATAGGCCAAAGAGGTGCTGTAGAGTATCCACCACGTTCCCTAGACATAACACCTCTGGATTTTTACTATGGGGAACAATAAAGGATGTTGTTTATGGTCAAAAGCCATGTACAGTGGATGATCTACAAGAATGTATCATACATTCGTGTGCTGATATCCAACTAGACACATTGCAGTCGGTAGTTTGTGCTGCAGTTCAGCGACATCGTCTGTGTATGGATGTTAATGGGGAACATTTCTAACACCTACAGTGATATCTGTAACTTGGATTTTGAGCTACGGTTTCACAAAAAATGAGACACTGCCGCCAATTAGTTTGCATTACACTGTTAAATAGTGTATACTTCTCTCCTCCCATTTTTCCTTTCTTTCTATGATGTTAAGTAATTCTTTATTATCTCTGTATTTTTCAGTATTTCCTCTTCTTTGTAGACTACTTTTCTTTCTTTATTTTCCTCTGTCCTCTCTTCCATTGCTAGTATTTTTTTATTTCCCCCAGCTCTGCTATTGCTTTGTCTGTTGTATCTCTGCTTGCCATGTTTCTTGCATTCTTTTTCCTCTTACTCTTGGTAACATCCGGACTCTCTCACTGCTTGCTAAGTACTTCCTCTCATGTAGTAAGAGCTATAAGCTATAATTCATAATTGCTAATTCTTTTTTTTTTTGGAATATTTAGGCATTCATCTTTTTAGTAGTTTTGTTTGGATTTCACAATAAATATAACTTCAGTAATAAGAATTGATTAGGGTTATTTAGTGTGCTGTTTAGTGTTATACAGTCAATGATATTTGTTCAGATTTTATTTAAAAATACAAACAAATTGGACTATCTTTGTTTGTATAATTTAATGTGACATTGTAAAGTTGAAAATTCATTTCATTCAGAATTAACCAAGTATGACATTATTTACAGGTGACTTTACATGCCTATTGCATATACAGAAAAGAATGAGCACATGTATCTGCATTTTGGTTAAAAGGTGTAAGAACAATTGTGTTGCATGAGGGTTAAATAGCACCACCTCTCACTTGCATATAATGTGAAGTCCTAATTTAACGTTCAATATTAGTTGACATTGGGATTCATCATTTGTGCACTGCCCGTATTTAAGTTGTCCTTTTTAATTTATATTGCACCTACATGTAAAAGAAAGTGCCCATTCCCAAACGTAGCTTTTATGCTCGACCATGCCGTAATGTAGTACTTATATGCCACTGTAATGCACCTCATTATATCCACCTCTTCATAACGATACTGCTATCCACCAATCAAAGATGCACCTGTTCAGAACAACACTACTATCCACCAATCAAAGGTGCACATGTTCATAACACTGCTAACCACCAATCAAAAGATATGCTTGTAGCAATCAATCTTTCCCATCTCCATACATTCCCGCACAGCTGAAAATGAAACTATTCATTCCCATATATGAAATAAAGCTATTTAATAATTAGTGTTAATATTGTAAATAACCTTATAATAAATTAAATTTATTTTCTCATTTTTGAAAGTCTACTTTTTTAAAGGTTTTATCTTATATACTCTATCGTAGTGCCAAGGCCAGCATAACAATAAAATGAAAACTTTTGCAATTTGAGGCACAAATATTGATTCTCGTATGTACACTCAAATAAGAAATACAGTATTAAAATATCAGACACTAGTGACAGTAATATGCAGTGTGGAATATTAGAAGTTTTTAATAAATGTTTCAACTTGACTGATGGACGAATATAAATAGTGGTGCTGTTTTTATAAAGATTCTTTACTTAACAGCAGGAATAATGTTCTTAGTGAAGATGAAATACTTTGATAGCAGATGCGATTCCTATCTTCAGGGTCGTGGTTACAGAATGGAATGCATAAATCAATGTTCCTTTATCACAACTTATTTATTCATTAACACTTTGTTATTTTACACTCTCAGCACCATATTAAATAATCAAAGATCTTCACAATTAAATAACTTGGTAGAATCTACACTGGATAAAAGTTTGGTGAGAGTTCCATGTTCACACGCTACCAAACACACGTCTTATCATCTTGAGCATACAGACGCTAATGAAAATAGTCCTTGGCGTCTCTCTGACGCAACACCGCCATTTTTTTTGTATTCATCCGCGCAAATAGTTTTTATTGGTTGAACACAAAGTGACAAGAAAACATTGGCTATCCTGAATATTAAAAATAAGTTCCTGATACACCCAAACAAGAACTAGAAATTTATACACTTTCATATGAACGATTTTCTATTGGTCAATATTCTGTCTCATATGCCCCTTGTTTTGTTTTTCAAGTTGTCACCTATATTTACAATCTTGAAACACAATACAATACTTCTCCCTACTCCTATGATTCAATCACTTTGTACAATATTTTTTTTTTTTTTTTTTTTTTTTTTTCCAGTCTTCTTCGCTGTTTGTCTTTGTCTTTTGTTTTGGCATGATACAGCATGTCTTTATAAATTTCACATGTTCAATTACTACACAATACATTCAGTTATTATACAATACATATTCAGTTATTGTACAACACATTTGGTTATTACATAACATGTCCAATTACTATACAATACATATTCAGTTATTACACAATACACATTCAGTTTTTTGCATAACACATTTAGTTATTACTCAACATATCCAGTTATTACACAATATATCCAGTAATCATACAATACATATTCAGTTATTACACAATATATCTAGTTATCCTACAATACATATTCAGTTATGGTACAACACATATTCAGTTCTTATACGACACATACTCAGTTATTGTACATTTGACATTGACACAAATATAATTTAAGTGTATCATGGTTTATTATGTGGTTTCTTTTTGACTTGTATTCATTGCTATGAGGAGAGAAAAACAGGATACAAATTTTGAGCTAATGATTATGATCATGTTTATGGCAATATTTTATTCAGTTCTTTGCCTTCTTTGTCTTATAAGCTTATGTATAGGCAGGTTGTTGAGTCGGTTCTTAAACTCTGATGTTACTAATGGTACTATTTTTCTTAATTGGGTTATTATTTGTTGTTGTTTGGTTCAACATTTCTTCGAACTTAGCATTGGCTATATTCATCTTAATTCATGGGCATTGTTTTTCTGATTATGGTTTTCCTCACCTCACTAATTGTCACTTCTTTGTCTCTTATTTCTATAAGAGAAAACTTCTATACTTATAATTATTCTGTAATTGTATTATTTTTCTTCTCAATTTACCCTCGACATCTTTGTGTCGAAATATTATATCTTTGTCATCATAATTGATTCCTTTTTATTTTTTTTTTTCCTGACATCCTTATGTCAAAAACATATTATCTTCCGTCGCTATAATTCATTTATTTAATGACAATCAGTGTCCTCATCTGTCTTTGTTGACAATGCTCTTTGTGGTCGATATAGCCAATGACTGTGTTGATTTTCTTCTTTGTTGTAATTCCTAATCTGAACATAATTTTCTATAAGTAACCCATTAAAAATTGTTATCTTCCTTCATCTCTACTACTCCTGCCTTACACATTTGTTGGCAAAGACTATTTGGTCCTTTCTTTGTATGGCTTTAATTTATTTTTATGGTATCTTCCTACCAACCTGCCATTTGTATTCTGTAGCTCATACGTGTGGTCACCCAGCTGTTTTGTTACGACCAGTGGTTCCATCTTTCTCTCTGTGTAGCCATCATGGTGTCGATGTCAATTGTAAGTTGCTGAGATTTTGTTGTTTGTCATCCACTCGGTTGGGATGAACTTAGTTGTTGTAATTTCCCTGAGCGTTGGTGGTGGTTGTCGTTTCTGTATTCTGTGCAGCATCTGCCCTATGTGGCACGTTTTCATCTACTTTCTGCTGTCTTATGTTGTCAGTGTACCATTGGTCTCTGCCCCTTTGGCGTGAACCTCTGTCATATGACGGTCTGTGGTTGTTCAAGTGTTCTCTACTGAATCGTATGTGATTCACTTGATGGGTATGGTCTCCTGGTCTTCCACGATCATATGTATATGTTCTGTATCTCGATTCACCATTCGGTATTGTGTCGTGGTACCGCTGTCTTGTGTTCTCCATCCTCTCGCCATGATTATGTGGTTGTGGGAAATGGTGTGCCCCTCTCCCCCTTTCATGGGTGCTCCTAGTATTTCTATGTTCTCCCTCACTCTGGTTGTTCGTAGCCGTGCTCCGGTTTAGGATGGGTGAGTTTGGGTGACCGTTCCTATGTCTATGCTCATTAGGCCGACCATTTTGTGTTTCGAAGGCTGTCAGCAATTCTATCATATCTGCAAAATCTACTGGCCTCGCAACAATTAACCCTGTTCTCACTGTGTCTGGGAAATGTCTTGTTATGCTGGTAATTAGTTCTGCTTCTGACAAGTTGGGATCTAATAGCTTTCCTTTGTTGGCTATTTTCATGAAATAATCGACTAGCGATAATCCTTTGGTTGGATCATATCTACCTGTCGCTAGCTCTACCCTAGTTTGGTTTTGCTTAGCTGGGCCCCAATATCTTGATAGGAATAAATTTCTGAATGAGCTATACGACTCATGACCAGCTAGTGTTAACCTGAGCCATTCTAATGCCTTGTTTTTTAACACTAGAACCCCGGCGCTCGCTAGCTACCATTAACTACGGTAGCGGTCATTTTTGACCGTTCGGTTTTTCTTTGCCTTTTCCATGTACAGTTCACAACTTATTTCTTACCAGTGTGATATTGTTATTATTAGGTAACTAGGCCCAATATGTTGTCGCTGTATATGTATAAATTATTGGAAAATTGCCTTTCTAGGGCATACATTCGAATTTTCTATGCTAAATGTTTTCTCTAATGGAGAGTTAGGAGAAAAAATATTTAATTTGGTAGTATATATAAAAACAGCCCGTACGATGAACATATATCCTTTATTTATCTCTATTTTTCAACAGTATGTTTATTCGAATAAAAAAATAGCTCAAATTCTCAGAAAGGCGAAATATAGTGTAATACTGCAACTAAGAATATTTAGGATTATGAACGTGATAACACAACTTTGTGTATAATAGAACAGTAATATTGCAACACATATCTTTATTTTAGTAAACCTATTACAGTATGACAACTATGTTAGCACTTACACAGAAAGTTCCTTCCATTGTTATGAGCATCCACTTATGCGTTGCATTTTACACACGTAAGAACTTTTCCAACTTCTGCTGTGCATTTTCCACATACTGGTTTCTTGCAAATATGATAGGAATTTCTTGCTTTGTTCTGTGTGAGTTATGACCTATTTGACACTGTCGTCGGCGATTAGGGGTTGGATGTTCTTCGGTTGGATTAGTCTGTATACAATGTTGTCTAGTTCCCCAGTAGGTTTCTCTTAGCTCATCAGCGAGGTGAAGGATGAATCTGCGGCATGAAAGTTCCTTGCCAGTTATTTCTCAAAACACTATCCAAGCGTTGATGTAGCTAGGTCCAATACATATGTTAGAAAAAAACATGCATCGGCCATCTGCGGATACCAGCACGAACGGAATATAATCGTGCCATCTCATCAATCATATCCACTCCATATGTACTCTTGTATAACTGAACTGTTTCAGGAAGCTTCTTGGAGACTGCCGATATTGAGTTGTGAAGTGTACTCATTATAATTACATTCTTCTGTGACTTTCCTTGGTAGCTGGTTAGCAAAATACAACCGTTTTTCTTCATGAGAATGGTATCATAAAAAGGAGCTCTGGAATTTCTAAGGTGATCAGGAACTTCTCGTCTCGATCTATTCACAGTTCCTACGATACTATTGCCCGACTCCTTCAGTGTTTTAGCTAGTGATAGTGAAGTAAAGTAGTTGTCGGTGGTAACGTTTGGTCCCTTTTTTAGAAAAGGATTTTTCAGAGAGATCACAACATATTCTGGAACAGATTCGTTCTGAGGCCGCTGATTATCCTTCCCCAGGTATGGGATATCGTTGCAGAGTTACTTTCAGTTCACATCTCTAGGCATTCAATAGTTTATACCAAATTTATCAGGCTTATTGGCCATGTATTGAATAAATGGACAGCGACATTGTGTAGGATAAAGTTGTTCATCTACTGTAAGGAATGTACCTAGTATGTAGAGCAAGCCTTACAGTTTTCAATAAATTTGTTCCAAATAGTTGAAACTAGTGCAAACGCATCCGTCTTTAGCCTTTCAGAACGGGATAACCTGACATCAAATCTTAAAAATCTCATCAGCTCCACAAATCTGTTCCTTGCCATGGTATCAGAAAATATAAGTGGCCCCCGCTTTTTGAACCATAGTTCAACTAGTTCAAGGCTTCCGCACCCAAGTGCACCCTGCAAGTGCGTCTAACTCATCCAAGGAAACAGTTCATTTCTCGTCATTTTTCTTCTCTCTTGCTTCAATCTCGGTAGATTTTTTGATATGTTGAAGAATCGACTCATCAATGAACAACTTCCAAGCAGATGCATGGCTGCTGTCCCTTACATGTCTCTTAGCATAAGCAGTAGGGCCTTCTTTTTCTTCAACAACATTATGTTGCTCTGTTTTACCAGGATTGTGACCTGGATCGATGATCTGCCACTCAGTACATGTTGCCTTTTTCTGCCTCTTTCTTATTATTGGTTGTGTTGAAGTGGTTGCGTTACCTGAAACTTTAGTATTACTAGTAAGCATTCTATTTTCACTTGCCGCTTGTGACGCACTCAAATTGCATGGAGTACACAGTGCTGCAAGTCCTGTTCAAATGATGGTTGTATCGAGCTATGCCCATACCTTCTTACCTCCCTTGCAGCACGAGTGAGTGAGTGAGTGAGTGATTAGGGTTTAAGGGCCCGTCGACAGCTAGGTCATTAGAACCCTTGCAGCACGAAAATTACAGGAAATGTTATCTTAAATTTGATTTTCTGAAAATAAATAAGCAAAGCAAATATATCTGTATATTGTGTATAAACAAGGAAATGACTAACTACATAAATTTACCTATTAGGAATACAGTTTCATGTTATGCAATATCTAAAGAAAGCAGAATGAAACTTACCATTCAAATAATCTTCACTGAACGACTCATCTTCCGATTGTTCTGATTCAGCTGGAGGTTGATAATCATCTTCACCACTACCACCTGATACATCAGGCATAGATTCACAACGTACACTACTATAATGAACAGTTGGTATGAAGACGGACAAAGCAGATTAGTGACAGTGAGAAATCTAACGACAGTGTGAGCGAAAGCCTAACAAAATTGTAACGGTCAAAAATGACCGTCTCCGGGGTTCATGGTCAAACATGAAAAAACGCCCACGTAAATAATGACATGCCGAAAATTATTATGCTATATAAAACTAGAGGTTATATCAGGAAAAGTCATGAAAGGCCAAGCTTCGTTTTTAAAAACCGGCGGAACTAAACTTATTTAAATATCAAGAACGGTCAAAATGACCGCTACCGGGGTTCTAGTGTTAAGCTTTTCTTAACCATCATCATTCTAAGCTCATTTAGTATCCTTTTCACTTTAAAATATTCTTCCATCTCTTTAACAAAGAGTTTTGGATCGTCTCCCTTCTCCTCGTCAAATGTAGGTGGTGTGATTTCATGTAATATGCTGTTGGTGTAACATGTGTTATGTGTCGTGTCATTGTTTGGTTGTGAACCTCTTTCTCTGTATGGTGAGTCAACATTTTGTACATTATCCAAGTAACTCTCATCTTGTACATTACTTACATCTAAATCATCTTGCCTTTGTAATGCATTCACAACATCATTTACATTAGCCAAACTTTCTTTCCCTTTTTTCATTTCTTCACAAATTGATTTTAAATCATTCTTTATTTCTAAGTGGCTTTGTTTCATATCATTTATAGCATCCTGTTGTGAATGCATCACATCATTCATTGTCTTAATCTTAGGAATTACAATTTGTTCTACAGTTTCATTAATAATGTCTTTCCTTACTACCTCAATCTCTTTCCTTAATTCCTCAGTTATTTCTGCTTTTACATTTGTAATCTTACAGTCTACACTTGTATTGCATTCTGTTATTTCATCTCTACATCTAGCAATTTCTCCTTCTAATACAATCTTATTTTCTCTCATTTCTGATTCTATCTTTCCCATCCTATCTCCTACAATTTCTATCCTAGCTTCTAAGGCTTCCTTTGTTTCATTTAAGTTTTTATGTACTAATTTTAAATTAGTTTCCATTACTTTCATATTTTCTTTACACTCCTGTCTTCCTAATTCTATTTTCTGTTCTAAGTTCTGTCTTCCTAATTCCATTTTCTGTTCTAAGTTCTGTCTCACTTCCTCCAGTTTCTGACCTATACTTTGACCTAAACGTTGTTCCATGTCCTGTTTTAATTCTGCATTATTTTGTTCCATTTTCTGACCTAGTTCTACCTTGTTTTGTTCCATTTTCTGTTCTAGTCTTTCAAACATGATCATTAATAACCTTTGGTCTTTGCTTATTGCTAGCTGTTCCTCACTTTCTAATTCTACCTGATAACTAGGCCTATCTGCCCCTTCCCCCACTTCTGTTTCTATCTCTTTTCGCGGCATTTTAATTTCGTTATCTAATTCACTTAAGGTTAAAAGTCCCACTATTTTGCCGCTTCTCAGTAACATAAAAATGGAAATAAAATGTATCTAAAAACAAAAATTTTTGATCCTACTTTCTTTTCCGTTGGTTCTTCGTCCAGTTATTTACGTCTCCTGGGTAGTTGGCTTCGCTATATGTACTCCGGTGTTTTTCCCACATTGATTCTCCGTGTATCGATGTTCTGTTGGCGATATCAAACGATGGTCTAATGGCATCTTTTTCCTGTGCGATGGGATGGCGTCAGTTGGTGTTTATTGTAATTTCAATTTTCGTAATTTTGCATTGCATTCTAAATTCGCGCTCCACGTTGGGTAAGCCATTTTGGTGCTGTTTTTATAAAGATTCTTTACTTAACAGCAGGAATAATGTTCTTAGTGAAGATGAAATACTTTGATAGCAGACGCGATTCGATTCCTATCTTCAGGGTCGTGGTTACAGAATGGAATCCATAAATCAATTTTCCTTTATCACAACTTATTTATTCATTAACACTTTGTTATTTTACACTCTCAGCACCATATTAAATAATCAAAGATCTTCACAATTAAATAACTTGGTAGAATCTACACTGGATAAAAGTTTGGTGAGAGTTCCATGTTCACACGCTACCAAACACACGTCTGATCATCTTGAGCATACAGACGCTAATGAAAATAGTCCTTGGCGTCTCTCTGACACAACACCGCCATTTTTTTTGTATTCATCCGCGCAAATAGTTTTTATTGGTTGAACACAAAGTGACAAGAAAACATTGGCTGTCCTGAATATTAAAAATAAGTTCCTGATACACCCAAACAAGAACTAGAAATTTATACACTTTTATATGAACGATTTTCTATTGGTCAATATTCTGTCTCAATAGTCATATGAATCTTGAGTATAATTAAGATGCTCGTATGAATATTATGAAACTTGCTACCACACGTTTCATAAAGTATACTCACATCTTAACTTCTGACTCAGGGGTCTCCGTCTAGGGGATATGTGAATAGCGACCACAAGGTACCCAAGCTGAGCAGAACATTACTTCCACTTACTGGTGTTTTGCTCCTCACTGTAACTTTTCTATCTGACCTTACCTTGGTCATCTCTTGTTCTCTTCCGACCCCGATGCTATTAGGGTTCCCGAGGGCTAGGGAGTCTTTATTTTTCCAACCTCTCCATTTCTCTAATTTCTCTATTAAATCTTAACCCCTAATATGCTGATCTGTCATGGCATGTAATACATCCTCTGATTGGTAATCAGAGGATATGGTCAGTGAATTTATTTTGATAATTCTCCCGGTCAGGTCGGTGAGACCCGTAAACCAACGACAGGTGTGGTCCTCCAGACATTCTGGAGGTTGTGAGAGAGCGATGTGACCGCCAAAACATAAAAATATGGTGCTCTCTAAAAAGCGGTTACTATTACTGCTATTGCTCTCTTCAATATCATCAGTGAAAAATATTGGAGAGCAAGAGGATTAATGACTTCATTGTCAGAAATCCAGCATTAGCTAACAACAACAATTTAACTACTGCCATTATGTTCCCATTGCATAATATACTATGATATCCCTTCAACTTCAGAATTTTATTTGCATGTATGAGTATGCATTTCAACATTTACACATACCAGAGCATGGAGTATGAGTTTTGCTGTGAATAACGAAAAGATAAAGCCACTTCCACCTCGATAAACAACTGTATAGTTCCCTTCCTGCCCCTGTGCTGCCCGAAGAAGCAAACTACATATCAATTAAAACAAAGTGCATGGACAGTTTATCAGAACTTGCCATCTCATTGGCACTGATTGAACAACAGCCATAGCCACCTAACTATTGAAATGGCAAATAACCAAAGAATTGAGGCAGCAACAATCTTTTAAGGTGCTCATTTCTTACAACTTCCCATTGCAGCATGTTTACTTATGATGCATTGTTCATCGTTTCATGCCTCTGTATAATGTTGCAGTTAAATAAATGTGCTCATGTTGAACCTGTTCAGTTTTAGTTTGTTTTTGTGACTGGAGGAAATGGCCAGTAACAAAAGAAGGAAATTGAGAGAGTTGCTGAATATTATGTAAAGTAGAAGCAAATCCTTGCATTTAGAGTGCAGAAACAGCTCAGCATTTTGTTCTTCTGCAGTCCTCACTTAACAAATTAATGCTGGCATAAGAGAAGATTGTGAAAGAAGATATTGTAGGAAGCAATATCAAAGAGAGCAAAAAGCATAAGTGTGTAAAAAATGTAGAATTGGATAAAACGTTACTTGATTGGTTTCAGCAAATATGTGCTGATGCTGTTCCAGTTGATGCAGTATATTGAATGAAAAGGTGCACAAAATTAACACTAACTTTGCAAATAGACAACTTCCATGCATCAAATGGGTGGCTGGTTTTCTTCAAAAAATAACCTGCTATTAGTTTCTGTAGAATTTGTGGAGAAAACAAAGATGTAAACCAGAAAACGGTTGATTATTGAAAAAATGAAACCGTTCCAGAACTGATCAACTAGTACCTTTGAAATACATTTTTAATGTTGGTGAGACAGTATGTTTTATCAACTTGCTGCCAGATAAAACATTTTGCATTAAAGGAGAGTCTTGCCATGAAGGTAAGAATAGTAAAGAGGGCATTTCTATATTCAATGTGCAAATGCAGATGGAAGTACAAAACTTGAAATTCTCATTATAGACAAATTTGCCAAATGCTTCAAATGTATTGATGCATTCAAATGTAAATTTGTAAACAGTGGCAAAACTTGGATAATCAATGCCATTTTTATAAATGCTTTGCAACATTTAGATGCCAAGATGGGAACTGAAAGTCAAAAAATACTTCTCTTTTTAGACAAAATCTCTTCTCATCCAGCAAATAATCAGTTTCTTAAAAATATGGTCAGCTTTCTACCAACAAATTTTCCTTTCAAACTATAACCACTGGATCTGTGTATTATTCACTGCTTGAAGAGGAAATACAGGACCACACTTGCATTGAAAGCCATTGCTGCAAGCGTGCATAGATCAACGTTAATAGTATGAAGAAGAAATGAACCATCTGTACCCACTCTATCTTTTGGTAATGCTGTTTCTTACCAAGATATTGTGAAGCAATACATATGATCTTTCAGTCTGTATGAGAGAAGTATAGAAATACATGGACAACCTCCGTTTCTCCACAGAATTACAAAGACCAGGCAGTCAACATTGAAGCAGTACTCCAAAAATTAATATGAGTAGAAACGCTTAGCTCACAATTCTTTTTTTCTGCATCTTCACAATATGTCTAAAAACATTTAAATACATATTTTCAGATATAAATCATCCAGAACTCATTTACCCCTCTATGCATTTTCAGTATAAAAGCTGTAATATGACTTTTAGCTTTTTGATTTCAAATTAACACACTTCTAGTTTGGCTAGTTGAATGAATAAAAATTTATTGAGTACCAAATCTTACACACCTTGGGCTACCCCTGAGCTGGACCCTGGTCTCTTTGCTATTAGGGTAGCCGTTCAGTAAAGCTGCCTTTAACACACACCTTACACGTGTTTACCTTTTCACTAATCTTATCCCGCTCCCACCCTTAAATTTTTATTTCTGTTTTTCTGTCATCTGCCACCACTGTTCCATTCCCTCTTTCTCAACTTTTCTTATCAGCTTCACTCATAACTTCTTTTCATCAGTTTACATTGTACACTTCATTAGTTTTCATTTCAGTACTTCACTACACAGAACACCTATAACCTCACTTTCACTGTGTATAAAAACCCTCTACTTCCTCATTTATGGATTACCTAACCATGTTTTAAACTTTGTTGCTCTTGGCGAAATACCCCTTTCTTTCTTTTCCTCCTGCCTAGTTCTCCCTTTCCCTCTTACCCTCACTGGTATCGCTTCCTATCTGTGCTCTCTAATGCCCAATGCTGTCATCCCCGTCCTTGGCTCTTTCCCCAGTTTCTTTCGTGTGCCACATCCATCCACCTTGCATTTTGCTCACCCCTGACCTTGACTTTTAAGCACTTGTCACTGAAACCACACGTGTTGCAATTTGCTGAGTAATCGTCTGTTCTATGATGTTTCTTGCTGATGCTCGGTTGTTTCCTTGTTTTTCTTGGTGTAATCCTGCTGGTCCTGCCTCTGCCCGTCGCTTGGTCCTTTCTTCCTCTCTGCTGCCTGCTTAACTGCGTAAAACACAAAGTTTTTAATGTATACACTCTTGCCTTCATTTCTTGCTTGCCCTCTCTGATTAATTAGCTCCTTCATTAGTTCCCTTTGTGCATACATTAAGTCCTTGTTGGTGTAAATAGTTGATCCTCTCAATTTTTTTTGCCTGTTTTAGTACTTTAGCCGTTTGTGTGTTTGTAAACTTCACAAGAATATTTCTTTTCCCTGGTACTTTGCCGATTTTAAATGCGTCACAAATCTCGTAGCCTCTCAGATGTATTTGTTCACTAGTAGGTCTTGTAAATCCTGATATACTCTCACTCCACGTTTTTCTTCAACTCCTGAAATCACTACATTTTATTTTCTGCTTTTATCTTCCATTCTTTCAAGTGTTCTTTTTAAGTTTTGAATTTCCCGTTTTAACATATCCATTTCTTTGTTTCCCCTATTGTATTTCATCCACTCTTGTCTAAATCTCTCTGTCAGTCCTTTATCTCTTACTACAACTGTTTCGTTTATCTGCCCTTTAGCTACCATGTTGCTTAACTCCTTTTTCACCCCGACCATGGGAGCTTCCTTCACTATACGTCCGCTCAGTTCCACTGCTAGACCCGTACTGCTTTGGCTACTTACAATATGTGTGTTGCTACAACAAAACACAAATATTTCTTGATTTGCAGGAAAATGCATTATTTACCATGAACCCCAATTTAAGTTTGCTTCAATTTAGGCTCAACTCTGATGGTACCTGAGCAAATATTAAGTAGAAATTATCAAAGAAATAAGTATGTTAATGGGAAGTTTGTTTAAATAGGATAAAAATAAAATAAAAAGGAAAATTATAACTCATATTGAAATGTGCTGACATGATTATTTAAGCCACAGCTAAAGAAAGCAGTGCATTTCCTTATATATTTATGATCAAACCATAAACAAGTCAGGATTTCAATGCAAGTAAGGGAATGGCTTAGCAACTGTGTATATATTTAACTCCATGCAATTTTGAAATTACTTTATTCTGATTGAATTTAGGAAACCATGTTGATAAAGATAAATGTAGTATAATTTCATGATAATGTATAGCTCTGAATGTTGTATGGTTTTCTGTTTCTAGGAGTTGTTTCAGAAAGCTTTGAGAATGATATTAAGTGGCGTAAATAAAAATTTTTTATATAAATTTCTGTATACAGTAATTAAAGAAATGAAACTACCCAAAGTTTGGAGCTGACCCATGTATAGTTGTATAATTTGTATTTTTAATTTATTATGAGGTATTATTTAAATGGAATATTCCAATATTACTTTTTCTTCTAGATATGTTGACAAACATATAATATGGAGTGAGAACTGTAGTAAGGTACCATTTACAGTACTATTTTTAGTTTGAAAGCACTTAAATTTTGAGATTGTGTGAAGCAAAATGTAAGAGAAAGTTAGCTGACAATTGCACTATAAATGTTTTAGATTGGACCTTGATGCATGCAAGAACCGTCTGCGTAAAGCTAGAAGCATGCAAGGTCAACAAACGGTGAGTACAAGTAATTTCTACCAACTTGTAACTTAGATTGTATTAATAGCATTAAGGGAAGCATTATCATTTTTTACTTGAATAATGCAGCAATCCATCCTTTTGCTGGCAAAAATACTAGGAAAATAGTGTGGCTAAATCAATTTGGATTTTGTGCATACAAAAGCAATTTGTTATGAAAGCTCGGAGATAATATCCAGAAAGAAAGGTGCTGAGAAAGACGAAGGTCTGAAAACAAAGAATGGATGAAAGACACCTTTAAACATACTGAAGAATTTGTTGACTGAAAGGTCACAGGACTAGGTAAAGGAGAGGTCAAAGGGGAAAGAAAGGTTAAAGGCTGTTATTTGCACTTAGATTTAAACAGAATGTAAATAAAATGTGCAAAGTATGTATATTGAAGAATCGGAAAGATTGCCAACTAAAGGCACTGTCTCACAGTTTTAGTAAACAAAAAATTTGCTAGAAAATCCAATAAAGTAGCACTAAGGAATAAGTATTATAAGAAACAAAGATATGTAATATAAAAGTTTGTTTACACATTCTTTCATAGGAAGAAAAAGAAAGTATGTTGAAAACACACAAGTGAAAGCATACACCAAGCAAGGAAAAGGGGGTGGATAGAAAAGAAACAATGTCATACAAACCTTGTATCAGAAAACACACTATAATGCTCTGTATAAGAAATCTAAACAAAATATTCATTGTTTTATACAAAAAGGAAGGCTTCATTATTTCCTTATTTACTTTTTGTTATTTGAAGTCACAGCATAAATTGTGCCTTCCAATCAGGAAAACTACATCATGCACTTCTGAGATATTTGGCACATGAGAAAGCATGTCTAAGGCATTCGTGGCATCATTATCCTCATTTTCATCTTCCTCGGCTACATTGTGAAGATGAATCTTAAACTATTTCAGAAATAGCCATGTCTGCAGTAGCAACAACATTTTCATCAACATTGATGTAATCTTCAAATGTTGTTCGATCTACTGTTTTGTTTGACTTCTCATCACTGAAGGAATTGTCCTCATTATCACCATCATTAGGGCCTTCGTTGTCATAAATCCAGCTTTGCGGAAGTACTTGTGGATTGCAGCTTCTGACACTTGTTTCCATGCAGCTGCAATTTAATGTATTGCATATTATGAGAGACTCTACAGTTACATTTTTTAGTTGGGAAGAAGCGTTGGTAGAATGTGGAGCATCTCTGTCAAGCAACAAGATCCATTATCCATGCCTTACAGTTAGTCTACTTTGTGAAAGGTGTGGCAACATTTTTAAAATATTGCAGTTCTGCAAGTTTTCGATTTGTAATGGAGACAGCTTTATTAGCTCACAACAAAACAGTCACATTCTGTTTCCTTTTTTTGCCCCCAAGGCACTTCTCATCCTTAGAAGCCATTGAGCAGTTAGGCAGCTAGATAAAGAATAACCTTATCTCATCTGTGCTAAAAATTTAGCGGCATTCTTGATGTAAGCTCCTTCAATTGGTTTTCCTTCTAACACTTTACCATTTCACACTTGCCACATTTGCTCTCACCAAACACACCATGTCTGCCAATTCCAGGGCTAATTTTGAATTTACGTCCCCAATCAGAAGAAGCATGGAAATCTTCTATTACAAGCCCTAGTGCTATTTGTTGGCTTTTTTGCACAGCATGGGCTCGTTGAAAGGAACACCTTCAGCTTTGTGCTCTGGAACCACTTTAAACTCTTGAGTGATGGCCATTTAAAACGTCCGCGAGCCGAGAACTGCTACCCAATATCCAGTGCAGGGCATTTAAAGTGTGTCGTATATACACAGCTGTAGTTTGTTTAAATATTTAGTTATTTTAATGAAACAAAAACTGGTATAAAGCTCATTATATACAGTGTAAATGTACGTCATCAGCAAAGTTGAGTTGTATTTACAAAACGTTGAAATGGCACTATTTTGTTTCACTGTGGTGAAAAGTCAACTTTGCTCTGTCGAACGCATCTAATATAAGTTCTCTGAAAGAAACACCCATTGTATGTGTGGCTTATGCGTCAGCATACTGTGTAATAAAGCACTACTGTATGCGTGGTCTCTTGAGTCATCAGAATAGAGGCACATTGCAACTTTTGCTTACACGAGTTTCGTAACTTAGTAGAGTCCGTTTCTTTGTTTGTTGAAATACATACGTATACTTTCCTGCTTGTAGCTGAAGGGAGAAGTGGTATAAAAAGGTATTTTTGCACCAACTGGATATAACCACATACAATTGTTTGGTGATTTGGACAGCTCTCTAAACCCACACAGGACAATGACCGACCTTGACTTCTGACTATAAATAGCTCGCAGCCTAATTGAACAATACCACGTTGGGGGTTGAAAATCCAAAACCCCTGCACCCCTCAGACTTCAAGGAAAACATTATCCTAAAAGGATACCACCAACAGCAAAGAAGTCCCGCCCATCTCGAAAGTGTTTCGTGTGCCACAAGAAGGGAATTCGCAAATGTGGAGATGTAGGTACCCTTGTGTGTTTATCCCGGTTTTGAGGTAAATCACTGCAGAACAAACATATTAAGGTAAGCCAATAAAGTATATAGACTTTACTAAAATGTTTCATAAAGGGAAAATTAAAATAAGTTGAGTTGGATAAGGGATAAATAAGGGTTAAATGCTTAAACACACAGGACGTGTATACACGCCCATATCGCTCATCCGTCATTTTAAATGGACGTGATTTCACGTCCATATCCCTCAAGAGGTTAATAGGTATTCATCCAAGTGCTCACGTTTTCCACCCTGAATGCAGATAGTTTTTTCTATTTCTGTTACTTCTGCAACAATAAACTTCGGTAGCTGTAGGAATTCCAAGTTCTTTAGCTACATCCTCTTCCTTTGTATTAGGGTTGTCCTTCACTACCCTCAAATATACAACTTTTCGGAAATGGAAATAAGCATTCTCTTTCATTCACTCATGTTCCCTGCACTCTAAATTTACTCAGATACAATATTGTAGAGATTTAGTGAATACTGAATTATTGTTGCCTGGTGGATTGGAAAGTTACACAAAGTAAATACATGAATCTTACAGACTGCATTGATGTAAATAGTGGTGTATCAAACACCATATGACAATGAAAAGTTTACTAAACATGGAATAAACAGCAGTTTACCATTCACAATTTCTTTACTTTTAACTGGCTGAAGTGGTACGCTCATTGATGTAGCATAAAAAAGCATTTGAGTATTTGTTATGAGAATAAACAATACATATGGTAATTATTACTTATTTATGCCAACAAACTTACTGTTGGTGTTTTCAAACACACAAGCCATTTGTGGGCAAAGTTGTGGCATTGAATTTTTAAGTTCCAGTTCTACCTCTCAATACATATGGTATTTGTTGACTTCTAAGAATCAAAGGCAAGCCATCCCACACCACCTAATAGTTTCTAGATAGAAAGTACAGTCTGTTTCAATAATTTTAGTTACGAGAGTTTTAGCAATCAGGAGGAAAATTAGTAATAATGTTTAAGACCTTATATATCACTAGTTGTGGGCCCAAATGACCTAGCTGTCGACGGGCCCTTAAACGCCACTCACTCACTCACTCACTCACTCACTCACTCACTCCACTCACTCACTCACTCACTCACTCACTCACTCACTCACTCACTCACTCACTCACTCACTCACTCACTCACTCACTCACTCACTCACTCACTCACTCACTCACTCACTCACTCACTCACTCACTCACTCACTCACTCACTCACTCACTCACTCACTCACTCACTCACTCACTCACTCACTCACTCACTCACTCACTCACTCACTCACTCACTCACTCACTCACTCACTCACTCACTCACTCACTCACTCACTCACTCACTCACTCACTCACTCACTCACTCACTCACTCACTATTACTAGTTGTGACAGTCTAAGCTTAGACTACAAATTGGGCTTAATCAGAGGCTTATAAGTAGGGATCGGAAGTTCATGCCCTAAAAAACACTGAAATGTGCACGCAAATATGCTCTTAAAAACTTGAAAATATGCCAAGAAATATGCACTATTTAATTAAAACAATGTCCCTTTGCAGTAGACAAGACGAGTAGTATAAATAATAAATAAAGTTATCTTATTCCTTAGAAGTTGAAGCAGAAGTGGTCCCGCTGCTAGTATTAACTGCTAAATTGCAGTTCACAACCGACACTTTGCACAAATTTTCAACTGCAAAACATCGTCTGTTGTCTCACTTTTGTAACACGAAAAAATTCTCTCCACGTCACAAGATGTTATTGGGGCATATTTAAATTATGTTAACTGCTTCACAGCGAGAGTCAAGTTTCTTGGTGTGACAGATGGTTTTCTTTCGAGGGTGTCTCGAATATGAGAATGGGTTGGAGACAACTTGAAACCCTGGGTCAGTTTGTGCAAAAAGAATGTGCAACATTACTAAGATAAGTGAAGTTTTTAGTTTCTAATTTGTTCTTACTTTAGAATCTTGTTGCTTCACTGTTAATAGCTTCAATTTTCCTTATATAACACATCTGTTTACAACCAGAATTTTTTGAAATTACATAATTCACTTTCTCTTTCACTTTTTGTCCTATGCTACCAGGAACCAAACTTAGGTCACATATTGGTTTTTCAAAGACAGTAAGTGATTCATGCAAAGGAGACCCTACAGCTTCCAATGCCATTATGGCTGTTGGTAAGAAAGAAAAATGGGCAGATATGAAACTAAGATCCTCTTTTAACCCAGTGCCTGACAGAATATGTTGCACTGTTTCTATTGATGAAGCATCTTTTGAGTCCAATGAATTAACAACCTCTTGGACTATTTCTGTGTGCTCAACATTATATAAAACTGCATCGACCCATGTTCCCCATCAAGTTAACACTGGTGCAGGAGGAAGTCGGATATTAGATGCTGTTGATCTAAACAACTTAACTCTTTTAGGAGATTTAACAAAAATTCTTCTTGTACTGGACACAAATCTATCTACCAATGGGAAAGAATCACGTATTGTCTCAAAAATATGATGAGCATGTGTAAAACAGGTTATATTAATTAAGTTAGGAAAAATACCTTTCAGAGTTTGCCCTGATTTTACCAGATAAGGACCTGCATCAGTAACAAATAAAAGTAACCGGTCGTATTTGATTCCACATGGCCATAGTAATTTCAAAGAGTCCATCACAAACTGGGTCACAGTTACTTTGTCAGTGGCCGACAATTCGCACACATTAAGAAGATAAGGTGTAGTATTTTGTTCATTATTTAAAGCACCCACGATTATATTAGCAATAAAACGGCTCTTAGAATCAGGGGTTTCATCAACAGACAACCACACAAACTGATCCACTAATTCATTTTGTATATTTGACAATACCTTATTATAATAATGTTCTGCATAAGTCTTCCGCAGTGTACTTTCTTCAGGCATATGTTGTTGAGTGTACTTGGCAAGAAAGTTTTTAAATGTCGGATTATTAATTTTGAACAAGGGAATATAAGCAGCTAAAAATGCTTGGCACATGTCATAGGAAAATTCAGTAACCCTACTTCCTAAACACTCTACTAGCTGTTTTTGAACAGGTTCTTTGTTTGAGAGTTTTCTGATTAAATTCTCCATATGTTTTGCTGTGTTTCTGTGCTGAACTATTTGAAATCTTTTCTCACTCCCTACATTTTTCTCAGATGCTCCACAAAACAGTACCCTATTATCTGTAGAAATTAATTGCCCAAAAACTCTTTCTGTAAATTAATTAACCTAGCACTTGAAGTCGGTTTTATTTTCGGCATTTGAAGAGCTTTTTAACATTTTATACGCCTAATTTAATTTTGTGGGGACCAGCTCACAACACTGTTACGTTTGAAGACTACGACATGACTACTGGTGGGCAGGCAAGCGTTGCTTTAATTGTGCTGCTCAAAATATTGATCTGCACTTAATCTTTGTTAATATGAATCTCTCAGATAACGCACTGATTATTCTCTACGCGCATACATATAATTAAAGGGTGGAAACAGGATTCACTGCATGACAATATGACTCAGCATTAGTTGTCGCCACCTCGCGAGTTGCATCATCATGTGCAATACTACCAATATGTTGTTAGCTAATGCTGGATTTCTGACAATGAAGTCATTAATCCTCTTGCTCTCCAATATTTTTCACTGATGGATGGGGTGCTAGAAGTGGCCGGGCATATTTGAAGGTGGTCTCGGTCCATTTCCTCTTGCAGATCACATAGAGGACAGAGTGGTGAAGCATATATCCAAATTCTGTTTAAATGTTTTGCCAGACAATCATGTCCTGTAATCAACATAAAGGTTGCAACTGCCGATTTTTGAGGATACTCAGGAATTACTGTTTGAATGTTTGGTAGTTCCCATCTTTTATTTTTTGATTTTTCATATTAATATTTTGCAATAATTTTTTTGAATGCAGAGTTGACTAGTCTTTTAGCTGCATAAAATGGTAGATTAACTATAGATTTCTGCACATTACCGGTACCCTTTTTGTGAGAGAGCGATGTAACCGCCAAAACATAAAAATATGGTGCTCCCTAAAAAGCGGTTAGTATTACTGCTAAGTCTCTTCAGTACTACCAATATGAAAAATATTATACAGATGGAAAAAATAAAAAACCATACAAATCATTAAAATATGCAATATAGGGGCTATAATATTGAAATATGCATTTATCAAAATCAAGAAAATATGCAGTTATATGCACCATAAAATCATGTCCAAATAACTGAAAATTCCATAATTCGTGCACATAATGAAAAAGCATACACTTTTAACCCCTATGAAAAAACATGCAAATGCATGAACTTCCTAGCCCTACTTATAAGCTATAGTGGAATTCTATAACATTCAGTGCAAGTGATAAGCTGAGCTTATATGTAGCTTGACAAGCTTATAAGCTATTTTGGAATTCTATAACATTCAGTGCAAGTGATAAGCTGAGCTTATATGTAGCTTGACTTAAATTGTGGTTTAAGCTAAGGAGTCACCACTTTATGTGAAGAAGTCAGTATTAGTAATGAAGAAATGCTAATTACGTCAACCCATATACATAATAGAAAACAATGTATAATTCCACTTACACAAAGTGATATAAACAGTGAAATATTTCAAATGATTTGTAGAAGTATTTTAGTTGAGCTATAGACACTTATAGTTTCACTTAATTTACTTTTTATCTGAATGTGTTTCAAAGACTATCTTCTCCATTTTCAATGGTTTCTCAACTGGTGTTTGAAGAGGAAGAATCTGTTGTGGTTGTGGTATTTTAAAATTCATGGCTAGGTGAACATTCTTCTGTATGTGTATTTTTCCCAAATTATCAGTTCAGCTGTAGTTTTTATATGTTTTAATTATTTGATATCCTGTTTTATGGTGTGCTGAGCTGACCAGAAATTATAGGCTATGGCTGAATTGTCAACTGGTTCAAGTTTTATGTTCTTGATGTGTTCCTTCAGTCTTGTTTCCAGGTTCCTTTTAGTTTGGCCAATGTATATTTTTGTGCAATCTTTGCCTTTTATTCGGTACACACCAGATTTTAGTGTATACCAGTGTGTTTCTGCTGTATACCAAATAAAATGCAAAGATTGTCCAAAAATATACATTGGTCACTCTAAAAGGAACTCAGAAAGAAGACTGATTGAACATACCAGGAACATAAAACTTAAACAAATTGACAAATCAGCATTAGCCCATCATTTCTGGTCAACTCAGCACACCATAAAACAGGATATCAAATTTAGGTGGTAATTTTTATTTTATGCCAACCATCTTACTGATGGTTTTTAAACACACAAGCCGTGTGTGGGCAGTGTTTGAGAAGTAGAACTAGGATTGAAAGATTCAATGCCTTAGCTGGGATTTGGACCATGGATCTTCCACTTCATGTGCGGCCATCTAAAGGTAATTTAATTAAACCCGGGACATAAAGCACTTACAATTATAAGTTGCCCTTGGGGTACTTATCTTAGATGTGAGATTCCCTAGTGGTCCACAGGTAAAATACGAATAAATTGGGGAGTTTAATGTCATACTGGCAAGTAGCCATGGCAGCTCAGTGGTTAGAGAGCCACACGTGAAGTGGAAGATCTGTGGTTCAAATCTCAGCTATGGCATTGAATTTTTCAGTTATGACTCTTCCTCTCAGGATATCAAACTATTAATACATGTAAACACTACCAAATGAACTGATACACATAAAGAAGAATGTTCACCAAGGCATGAATTTTGAAATACCACAGCAGACAACATTCTCAAGTTTACATCCAGCAATCCAGATAGCACAATTACAACCACAACAGATAGTTCTTCTTCAAATGCCAGTTGAGAAAGTGTTGATAATGGTCTTAGAAACACGTCTGGATAAAATGTAAGCCAAGTGAAACAAAGTGTCTATAGGTTGACTCAAATACTTCTACAAATCATGATGTATATAATGTTTATAATGCATCCAAACCATTCTTACGAATGAAACGACCAAGAGTTCTGCAAGAGATTTTGACTAAGTTAACAGTTGGCAATAATGGTACCAGAAATTTTTATACAATCAAACATAAAACCAAATAGTAAGCAAAATTTAATTTGAACTTTATACTTTTATTGCATACTTTGTCATATACATTGCTGTCACACTTATAACTTATGCGTTGTATTTCAGTAACAGTCTTCTTGTCAGAAACAGTGCTTCTCCACATTTTTCCAGTATCTCAAAAGCTACAGCATGCAGAAATATCAAAATTTGCACCCAATTGGTTGGACTCTTATGTGTTTATGCTGCATCACAATCTCTAGGAGAATGCTGACTTCTTGGGAAGTAAAGTTCACAGTACACTTGGACTGTTCTTTTTTTTTTTCTTTTGTTTTCTTTCCTTTTTTTCAGTAATTTTATGTATGTATTGCTGGATATAGCATAGTTAAGAAACAGCATAAGTTATGGAAATTCACTCAATATGCATGTGCAATTATTACCAAATTTTCTGTTCTATGGAATTTTTCAGCCATCACTCAGTAAAGGTGAACATGGTTGCCTGACTGTGAAACTCGCAAAGCATAAGCCTTGCTTTGGCAGTATCAGTAGCTTATTAAAGTTTCGACGTAAACTTAAACTATGAAACCCACCCTGAGATTATAAATCATTCTTTGCTCTTCTAGGGATTTCCGTGTTTAGGCGGTCTGGGTGGCTCAGTTGGTCAGGCATGGGTCTGCTGATCGCAAGGTTGCATGTTCAAACCCAGCCCAGGCTGATGGTTTTTAATTGCGCTTAAAAGCGACAGCCCCATGCCAGTAGATTTGCTGGCATGTAAAAGAACTCCTGTGGGACGAAATTCCAGCACATTGACAGCGGTGATATGATCCTGGCAATTGACAGCGCCGTTAACAAATAAAATAAATACAAATTCAAGGGATTTAATATTTGATTGTATAAGGGATTGTATAAGAAATACAAATACAAAAAACGGATGAATTAAATGAAATCATATGGTACCTATAGGAATTTGTAGGACCTCGACAAAAGATGCATTGGTATAAAAATGTATAAAAGTGAAACATTTTACAGTATCTGTTTTAAGCAAAGTATTAGATGGCTTATGCTTTAAATGGAAATTGAGTAGATATGTGTTATCAGAAGTGTTTTCTTTAAAAATGTTTTATTGTCACCTTTCCTGTCACCTTTCCTGAGAATATTCAAAAGCCACCTTCTCAGGACAGCAAGGTACCCAACTGAGCTCTCAGTTTGAGAAAACATCTACATTATAAAACCAAGGACAGAATTATGAATTTCAATTTCCCCCAAACGGACCAGCTTAGCAGGTTCATATCACCAGCACTATAATCTTTGCAAAAGTTAAAGGCATATGGAGGCGGGCCATACTGCAGACTCCAGCAAATCCTAAGCTTGCAGAATGTGGTACACGCATCTCACGCATCTGAACTGAGAACATTATTTTCATTAATTACACTCGGATAAATATTTGAAAATACCAGATGCCAATCTTATAATAAAAAAGAACTTTATTTTCTGATCATGACCGTACAAAAATCCTGTCTCTACGATACTTAGAACGCGAGCGATGCATGTTTTATCGTTACCCAACATCCATTCAACACAAATAAGCCTGTAAAACACCACCATTCCTTCCTCACAACAGTTATCTCAAGCATAAATAAACAGTGCACCTGCTATGAAAATAGAAGTCACACAGTTTGAAACAGACTGAGTTAATGTTCAGTTCGTTTTCAGAGTAGTGGTCTGGTGGCATTATTAAGTGGTGTGTCAAACTCAAGCTGAAATATTGTCAATATTACATTAAATTATTATTATACACATCTTTTCTCCAGTATTTGTGATCAGAGTGTGTGAACATGTCCTTCGAAGCTGGGACAAGTGATTTTTCGATCAACAAACGTGAAGTGATTCATTCTCAGGGCAGAAAAACTATATTTAACATGAACAAGTTTTTACGAAAGCTCTGCAATCCAGAACATAGGGCAACTGTAGATTTTTCAAAAACCCAGCAATTAACTGTGGAAGCTTGTGATGTAGGTAGTGTACACACAGCATCACGAATTTGTAGTGAAGCAGCTTCATCCTTAGAAAAAGGGAGCATGCCTGTATTTCAATCTTCGGGGAAGACCTACAAAGTTGGAAAGCAAGTTACTGGATTGGACGATTTTGGAAAGGATATTTTGGGCAGATCAATTCGATCAAGGCCAATATCCAACGGGAAAAGGGGTAACAATAGCAATGAGGGGGAAAAATAAATCCGGTCGGTCGGTCGGTCGGTCGGTCGGTCGGTCGGTCGGTCGGTCGGTCGGTCGGTCGGTCGGTCGGTCGGTCGGTCGGTCGGTCGGTCGGTCGGTCGGTCGGTCGGTCGGTCGGTCGGTCGGTCGGTCGGTCGGTCGGTCGGTCGGTCGGTCGGTCGGTCGGTCGGTCGGTCGGTCGGTCGGTCGGTCGGTCGGTCGGTCGGTCGGTCGGTCGGTCGGTCGGTCGGTCGGTCGGTCGGTCGGTCGGTCGGTCGGTCGGTCGGTCGGTCGGTCGGTCGGTCGGTCGGTCGGTCGGTCGGTCGGTCGGTCGGTCGGTCGGTCGGTCGGTCGGTCGGTCGGTCGGTCGGTCGGTCGGTCGGTCGGTCGGTCGGTCTTTCATTCATTCATTCATTCATTCATAAATAATTGTATTGGAAGGTACCAGTAATATTTTTCGTATATTGTAATTCCTAGTAGGTAATTATGACATTTAACAAGAGATACATTCACAATCTTCACTCCTTTCGCCTCATTTTCACTTTATCTTCTTTACAGCCTACCTTAAGTAATATCAACAATATCATAGGATCAGTCAGTTGTTGGTAGCGTGGTTCACACCAGTCACTTATATTTTCTACATCACTCTTTAAGCAGTTTTATAATTTTTTGTTTCTAATGTTTGTTTCGCAATTAACACAACTATTTCTCTTTTACTTTCCAACATGATTACTAACACAAAATACAGCACATTAGTTTAACAGAAGACTACAGCAAAGCTTAGTTTACAACCTAAAATTTTGATTTGAATTCCAGTATAATTTTTTCCAACTTTTTTGTCGCTTTATATTATTAAGTACTAAATAGTTCTCAAGTATAAGTCATGCACAGGTAATCTGCAAAGCTGATACTTCCTGCACAGATAAGTGAGAGTACACTGTGATATTTAAAAAAAGACAATAAAGAAGAATGCTGACAATAAGCAGCAAACCACAAAAATGGGTTGCATTTTAGGAAATAATGCATATGTGAAGAAATTACAATATTATTTACTTTAATATTGTGCAAAGTAGAACTAAGCCCATTTTCTGCAGAGTTTGCTGTTTGAGAAGCAGGCAAAGATGAGTTTTTCAGAAGAGGAAAAGGAAAAAAAATTAAAATGTTTAGTGATATGTATCCTATAGCTTTTTTTACCATAGCACAACCTTTACATAAAGCAAACATTTTAAGATAAAATGGTTTTAAGAACATGATTTCATGGCTGTGTAAGCCAGTCATTATAAATTCTGATTAGTTTACGCATTACTAAATGGCTTCACACAGTAGTGTTCAGTAAGCTTTATATGAATGAATGGTCTATTTCCTATTTCATAGTTTCAATCGTCAATTACATTTCTTAATATGAGTCTCGTATAGACATTTGGTATCTCAGCAAATTTTAAAATTTACAGTATTGAAGCTATATGTGAATCACAGATCTTTTACGGATCTTTGAATTAAAAATTAAATGAAATAAATTTTTAATTCTTTTTCTTCCTCAGTTGTGTAACATGTTTCACTATGTGCCAATAGAAGGTAGACTTTTGCAAATTAAACATCACCTAAGTAAACAAGAAATCTCATAATTTTCCTTTGGGATTGTTGAGTTAGTTTTAAACTGATCTGTTATGAAGTAAATTATTTGTAACATAACTTGGTTTGTTCCCATGCTTCTAAACAGAAGGAAGGACCTACACCAGAACAACTGCTTGAACAGGTAAAATGTTAAGCATATTAGGACACAATGGTAATTGTTGCCTAGCATTTCCCTTTCCTCACCCAGTAGGTCTCTGGTCTCATGGCCCTTTGCTTTTGTAGTACAGTAGAAAACAGTAGAGGTTTAGTAATCAATTTGGAAATGCATCACATTGCAGTGACATTAATTGTTAACTACTTATATTTTGATAAGCTATTTTGCGGTGTATGCATTTGTACTCCAGTGGGTGAATTAAGCCATACTGTGTAGATTTGTATTTGCTCCATATATGAAAGTAAAGAGCACTGACACAGTACAAAGGAGCAGAATTTTATAGCAGAGACATGCATTGAAATGTGCCATCTTGGAGAAGCTCAGAGGTGGAGGTGGTGATATGATGTTTGGGTTTAGATAACTATCAGTGGAGTTATAACTGCCTCTTTGACCGTGTGTTCAAATGATTATGTGGTCTTGTGGTTAATGTGCACTTATAAATCCACACGTTCCAAGTTTTAAGGCTGGTTCACTACCACCTATAATGGTATAACAATAACTAGAATGAGAAAGTTGAAATATATGCATTGAAACATTCAAAGTATCCTGTTCGCAACCAACAAGAAACTTTTCCGGGCATGGCATGTTACATTCTATTGTGAATATTAGACTTTTTGCTATAGAAATTGGCAGCCATGCCAAGAAACAGCCACTAGAGCTTTCTCTAGTCACAGACTAGAAAAAATATCATTGGTCAGTTAGAAACAAATGAATTTCTAATTTGCAATATCGACCTCCACTTTGCTATCGATAATAGGCATTCTCATTCTGGTTACCAGCTGTTGTGAAGTAAAATGTTGAGTATCGCCTTGCTTCCCATTCTTGTCTCCATTATAGTTACTGTTACCAGGTGGTTGCGAACCAGCCCATAGTCTCGGCGGGATGGGGGAATTTTAAAGTAATTTCCTACCCTCAGTGTGACACCAGAAATATAATAAAGTTTCCATTTCTTTATAACAACACTTCATTGATAAAGAAGTACACTGGTTGAAACATCTGCATATGAAAAAAGCCTCAGTTTTAATTCTAGAAGTAGATTATATCTCTTTACCTTCTTATATTCAGCACTGATATAATATATGCCTGTAAACAAATGTTTATCTGTAAACAAATATAACTAAATACATTTCAAAATTACGGTTTTCATAGTATGTAAATCAATGCATTAGCCATAGCTCATTTAGATGCAGTTTTTCATTTATTTTTATCTCTAATTATTGCATATATTTTACAGGACAAGTAATTTGGTTCTGTCTAAGTTTAACTTCTAGGTGCTAATTGTTCTGTGTGCCTCCATGGTGAAATAAAGAAGCATATTTGTAATTTGTTGTTCCTGTTTACTTTGTGTCATTTACACAGTGGTGGCTTGCACTAAAGGGCACAAGGTGTATGCCTTGGCTTTTATTTTGAAGTATAAATAATAAATTTCTGCATAAATTGTCACTCAGAAAGGATTATAGAATTTTTGGCACAAACCCTGAACGTTTCAGCACCTGTATCTTAAATATACAGCGAAGCATATGGTTTAAATGGCTTCTCAGATAAATGCAGTACCGGGGCACATTATCGTTGTGTCCAGGCTTATCACTAGCAGGGCAGAGTGCTTTAATAAAAGAGAACTTACGAAGGGCAAGGGGATGAGAGTGATGTTACAGGGAGGCTTTCACAAAGGGTACGGAGAATCTGTGGACTTTGCTCGCACATGCCCACTGAGACTGTCATCCTTATTAGACCATCTACAAAAGGAGCTTCCCTAAGTAATTTGTCATGAGGTCCACATTATCACTTCCCATCAGCAGCTTGCTCTTTCACACCAGTAGCTCATAAGGAGTCTAAACTAAAAGATCTTCCACTCAAACAATCCACTCAACTAATCGCCTTGAGGTCCTAAGTAACCAAGCAAACGAAATTGGAGCTGAAGTAAATAGCAATGTAAAAATGCAAAAACTAGTATAAACAAGATACAGGGTAATAAACAGAGAAGAATGGAAGAATCCGTAAAAAACTAAGAGAAGAAAAACGAAATTAAGATGGTGCATAAGTCCTCTAGAGAAGAAGCAGCAAATGTTGATACTTTGAAAGTGCGTGAACCTGTAAATGAAAAACAAATGTGCAAACATATGAAAGAAGAAGGAAAGGCCTCTCCTAATCTTAAAGGTGCTACAAGTGAAGTTCCGGCTGCGGTTAAAAATGTGCTGGTGCTGGATGATTCAATGATTGCAAATGTAACAGTGAAAAACACTGACAAGAATGTATAGGGGCATAAAAGCTTCTCTGTTATCCCCAAAAGTGAAAAACCAGTGCAAATGTGAAAATCTTCCGGAGGATGCGGAACTGATAGTACTACATGTGGGGACCAAAGATCTAAGAGGGGCAAGGTGCCCAGAGGAGGTTGTGGGTGATGCGTGTAGTGCTATAAGATCTGCAAAAGAAAGGTTTCCAAAAGCAGCAATTGTTGTGAATAGTATAATTAAAAGATGTGATGTTTGTCAGGATTTTTTAAAATGTTAATGAAAACCTAAGATGGGTTTGTGAATCCCTAAAAGTGTTGTATGTAGACGTGAACAAATACCTAGACCTCTCTTTCCTAGGAAAGGATGGGTTACGCTCAAATCATAAAGGTACGTGGAGGCTTGGTCAAGTTATAAACAATGTTATAGATATCATAACCGAATGCAGTGTACAGGGAAACTAACCATGGCAGCAGTAGGTGAAAATATCAAGGTAAACTATAATGTACGTAAAAGAAAAGACAGCGACATAGTAATTTTTTATCAGAATACACAGTATGTAAGCAACAAACAAACTGCTATAAAGCTCAGTATTGTAGACTTAGAACCTAATATTATCATACTCGCAGAACATGATCTAAACGGAGAGGAAATTGTAGCAATCAATGACCATGGGTACACACTAGGGTCATACTGTTGTAGGCAGCAGCACAGCAGTGGAGGAGTAGCTATTTATGTGAAAAATGATATAAAGTATAAGGAAATAGATCGTAATGAGTATAGGGATGAAATGACATGTGAACTGGTAACATTACAGTTTTTCTTAAAAGAGACTAGTATAGCATTAATTGGAGAGTATAGGTCTCCTCGTTGAAATAAAGAATTAGTTCTTAAAAACATACAAAACCTATTAGACAAAATAAATGAGAAAAAGATACAACTATTAATGGGGGATGTAAACATTGGTATGCTAAAAGAAAGTAACTATAAATCATCACTTGTAGAAATAATGTGATAATATACAGTGAAGATTAAACTATTAGATAAGTGTAAAACTTAATTGTAGTTATTTGAAGAAAAAAAAAACTTGTAGAAATCTTAGGCATAATTTAAGGATGGGTATTGAAAAAAACTATAAGAGTAACAGAGCACTCTGTTTCTCTGCCAGAAACAAAGTAGAGAACTGTAGTCATAATTACAGGGATAGGTGACCATTCTGATCAGCTCCTAAAACTAAATTTTAAAAAAGAAATTACACAAATAATTTTGAATACAGGGGGCAAATAAATCAGTTAGAAATGCCTTTTAAAAAATGTAAAATCAATATAGATGGTAAGGGTAGTGATCATAAAAATTGGATGACAAGAGGAATAAAATTATCATGTACGAGGTGTATCCAGAAAGTAAGTCCCGATCACGTCTAGAGATGGCACCATCAGTCGGATAGGAGTGCGCGTGCACAGGAGAAGAGAGGAAGAATATGGTAACATTGCAGTGAAGTTTCAGTTTTGTGACGGCAGTAGTTACTGCTCTGTGCTAGGAGAAAATGGCTACTACAATATTGTCTCCCGCCAAATGCGAGGTTCGTGTAGTCATCCGATTTTTGCATGCTCAAAAGCAATCTCCAGCAGAGATCCATCATCAATTGTGTCACGTGTATGGACAGGACATTATGTGTGACAGTAAGGTAAGACGATGGTGCAGGCAATTCACGGAAGGAAGAACCAATATTCACGACGAAGACCGTAATGGCCGACCGTCACTGGTGACGCCAGAATTGTTGGAAAGTGTGCGGCAAGCAATTGTGCAGAGCCGGCGCTTCACAATTTCAGAACTCTCTTGTCATTTTCCCCAGATGTCTTGCTCGCTTTTGCACGAAATTGTCTCCCGGTGGCTTGGTTTTCACAAAGTGTGTGCAAGATGGGTGCCTAGACAACTGACAGATGAGCACAAAACCGAATGTCTGGCCACAGCATTGACATTCCTACAGCGATACGCAGCGGAAGGTGACCAGTTTCTCGACAATATTGTCACTGGGGATGAAACATTGGTGGTGCATGCCACAGCAGAGACAAAACAACAATCAATGCATTGGAGGCATAGTAGTTCACCTGCGGACCAAATTCAAGCAGACAATCTCTGTCAAAGAATAATGTGCATTGTCTTCTGGGATCGAAGTGGTGTCCTCTTGTGCAGCTTTTTACTGCGAGGGGAGACCGTAAATACTGATTGATATTGCATAAACTCAGTTGGGCAATCCAAAACAAGAGACGTGAAATGTTGACAAGAGGCACTAGGCTTGGGCATGACAATGCAAGACCCCATACAGCCAACACCACACGAAATGTGCTGAATAAGTTTGGATGGGAGGTCTTCGAACATCCACCCTACAGCCCCGACCTCGCTCCAAGTGACTTTCATCTCTTCCGTCTCATGGAGCGTTTTCTGGCAGGAAAATGTTTTCACAGTGACGCTGAGGCGCAGAATAAAGTGACTTCGTGGCTGCGGACATTGGCAGCAGAATCCTATGACTTGGGCATAGAATTAGTGGTGCACTGTTGCGATAAATGCCTCAACAATGGTGGTGACTATGTTGAAAAGTAGCCAGTGAGTCTATGTAATTATTCCAATAAATATTTCTTACTTAGTGATGTTTTTGTTCTCTTTATCGGTCATCGGGACTTACTTTCTGGATGCACCCCATAACACAATGAGATTTTTTAACTCAATAAAACAACCAAATACGCATGTAGAATCATTAAATTATATTGAAAACTACAATAAAATACTAAATGCCGCAGTTACAAAAGCTAAAATGAATCACAGCAAAGACTATTTGATAAAGCAGAAAATAAAGTAAGAATAATATGGAAAATTGTAAATCAAATACATAAAAATAAGCAGTAGTGTACAAATAGAAAATATTGAAGTAAATCATAAAGAAAATGAGATAAAGGATCTGAAACAAATAAGTGACCTATTTAATGACGATTACACAAATGTAGCAAAACAGCCAGTCCCAAAGCAAACAGCTCAAAGGTTAAATCCAAATTTAGTAACAAACATTTCTCAAGTTAATTCCGTGTCAGTTTTTGAAGTAACAAAAGGGGAAGTTTTTGGAGAGATAAGTAAACTAAAATCAAAGAAATCTGCAGGTTTGGAGGAAATATAAAATTAAATGCTAAAATATGAATTAATGGAAGTTTTAAGTTATAGATAATAAATGGAATTTTTCAAGAGAAATTAAAAATTGTTAGACCAATATACAAACTAAAGGGAAGCAAACTCAATATAGAAAATTAGAGACCAGTCACACTGTATTCGGCGGTATCTGAAGTAATTACAGAAATATTTTGAAAAGCAAAAAATGTTATCAGAGATGCAATATGGTTTCCGGAAACAAATCCACAATAGACGCAATAAATAAAGCAAATTATATAATTATTAATGCTCACCATAATCATGAAATTGTGGTAGCGATAATTTTAGATTTGTCAAAGGCATTTGACACTGCAAATATACACATGCTTGTAAATATGCTTGAAAGTATGGAGTTAGAGGTGTTGCAAAACGTGAATTGTAACATATTTAGAAAATAGGCAGCAGTGCATAATAAATCATAAAAATAAACAGGTTATGATAAATAAAGGTCAAACTTTGAATTAATTAAACAGGGTGTGCCACAGGGTTCAAAGGCAGGTCCTTTTTTGTTTTTAGTGTATATAAATGAACTTCTTGAAATAGGGTAAGAAATAGAGATTGGCTATGCAGATGATGCAACAATAATAATTAGTGATCATACCTCAAGAGGCACAGAAATTAACACAAATAATATCATGAAGATTTTAAAAGAATATCTTCTAAATTTGAATTTAGTATTAAATGTAAAAAAGATCACATTAATACATTTTAGATTAAAAGAGCAGAATACAGATTTCATTGACCTCAAGGTAGATGGGAAAAGTATTCCTGAAACACAAGCCACAAATTTTCAGGTGTTGTTATAGATAATATTTAAACTGGCAACCACGTGTATTTATATAACTAAAAAGATAAACAAGGGCTTATATGTAATGAAACAGGTCAAAAATAGTATGGGTAAAAACATTGAAGCAAGTGTATTATGCTTTTGTATACACATGTAAAATATGGAATTACATTATGGTTGCACCTAAGGTAATACTAAAGATTTTCAAATTACTAACAGGGGCTATTAGAACAATATGGAATTTGAAAAGAAAACAAATTTGCAGGGAGACATACAAAAAATATGGAATTCTTACTGTCCTGTGTGTGTGTGTGTGTGTGGGGGAAGGGGGGGATGGGGGGGGGGGGGGGGTGCGTGTCAAACATGTAAAAAGATAGCCAAAAATAGTCATATACATGACCGTAATGTTAGACATGAAGGTGGTTATTGTAGAACTGTACTTAGGGGAACATGAAGTAATCATTCACTAGAAAATATAGTGGATTTGTGGTGGATGAAGCGGCACTGGGGGGTTTCCTTCGGGTTCTCCGGTTTTCCCCGCCATCTCATGTATCATCAGTGTCACTGCCTGGAGTGCAGTATGCACTAAAAGTGGGCATTAAACACTACAAAGAAAAAGAAAGAAAATATAGGAAAAGAACTTTATAAGGCGCTACCTAAGGATGTAAAAGCTATAGAATAAAGAGAAATACACATTGGTGCCATAAATAAGTATTTAATAAACAGTGCATTTTACAGTATTGAAGAGTTTACATTTTTAAAATAAATTAAAATTAGGGTGTGCAAATATTGTGAAATTTGTTTATATTGGAAATTTAACTTAATTCTCATTTTCTGGAAAATGATAACTTTCAAGTGCTAGGCATCAAATCAAAGAATGAAATAGGAAGAAGGAAAGATTTAAATGAAGAGCAGTCAAGATTTTTACTAGATTCCATTTTTGCGGAATCTATTGTAAATAAGTATATTTGCCTTGTACTTAATTTAGCTGCATCTTTATTTTCTGCAGGGATGGAGCCTACTCAGTCATAGGAGATAGATACGGAATTGGAACTCAAAACTGTTCAGTTACATATAGTTTGTAAAATGTTACTTGCATGTAAGCTATTAAGCCATATGTTTTCATCCTTTCTGGGAGCAGGCGGAGAAGGATCTGCGGGTGGCTCAGTCTGAATTTGATCGTCAAGCAGAGATCACCAAACTTTTGCTAGAAGGAATAAGTAGCTCTCATGCTAGTCATCTGCACAGTTTACATGAGTTTGTTGAGGCTCAAGTTAGATATTATGCACAGTGCAATAAGATCATGCTTGATCTACAGCGGGAACTTGGAGGGTAAGTATCAGCATTTTGACATAATTGTCTTACATGTGTTTTGATTAAGCCTGATTAAGGGCCAGCTTCAATAGCAACGATAAACTTGTGTAACTTGGGTAAAACGTGTTAAAACCGTGTTGTGGTAAAATAGTGTTTTGCCAAGCAGTGTAATGGTTACAGAGGCCTGCAAATCCAGTTAAAGCACTACCAGCAATTTTCCACTGTTTACAAATCAAAATTGAAGTTAATGAAGCAAAAAGAAAGATGACACTGCAACAAGTAATGGATTTGGATATAGAGAAGTATGAATATGAAAGTAATGATAGTAAATGTGTGCAATATGAGAGAAATAGAGAATGATGAAGTTGATACAGAGAGTGTAGTAATTATTTCAGTGTATATGATGTGGATTTTGGGATACAGTTTCATCTCATAAAACAATTTGTACTCTCTATTTTGGAATAAATAGAGCAAGATTTGGAATTCCCATCCATTTGAACAGTTAATTCATAAGAAATAGAAATTTCACTAATAAATTAAAAAGTTGTGCACTGCAGGATGTGTCACTGCACCTAATCTCTATTTTTTTTACTGTATTGTGTACTTTCATTCCTGGTACACATTCCACTGCCATATGCACACCACAAGTATTTGTATATTGCTACATTTTTTCTTTCTCTATACATTTTGTTGTATGATAAAAAATAACCAAACTTTTCAGTTTCCACCCCCTTTCTTTCCATAGGTATATTACTGTCTGTAAGAAACATCTTGGTAACCAAATTTTCATACAAACCAAAAGCAATTAATTGCCTCATTATTTGTATGTGATTACTGGGGCCTGGAAGTTCATGCTCTAAAAAAACTTATCAGTAATGCATTTGCATATTTTTTCATAGGGGTTAAAAATGTATGTTTTTACATTATGTGCACGAATTATGGAATTTTCAGTTATTTGGACATGATTTTATGGTGCATATAACTGCATATTTTCTTGATTTTGATAAATGCATAATATTTCAATATTATAGCCCCATATTGCATATTTTAATGATTTTTATGGTTTTTTATTATTTTTTTCCATCTGGATAATATTTTTCATATTGGTAGTTTGCACATGATGCAACTCACGAAGATTTCAATATTATAGCCCCTATATTGCATATTTTAATGATTTTTATGACTTTTTATTAATTTTTCCATCTGTATAATATTTTTCATATTGGTAGTATTGCACATGATGATACAACTCACGAGGTGGCGAGAACTAAGGCTGAGTCATGTTCTCATGCAGTGAATCCCCTGTATCCATCCTTTCATTATATGTATGTGCGTAGAGAATCAGTGCATTATCTGTGAGGTTTAGGTTTATATTAACAAAGATAAGGTGCAGGTCAACGTTTTGAGCAGCGCGATTATAGCAATGTTTGCCTGCCCACCAAATTAAATTAGGCGTATAAAATATTGAAAAGCTCTTCAAATGCCAAAAATAAAACCAACTTCAAGTGCTAGATTAACTAATTTACAGAAAGAGTTTTTGGGAGATTTAATGTTTACAGATAATAGGGTACTGTTTTGTGAAGTGTGTGAGAAAAATGTAGGGAGTGAGAAAAGATTTCAAGTAGTTCAGCACATAAACACAGCAAAACATAAGGAGAATTTAATCAGAAAACTCGCAAACAAAGAACCTGTTCAAAAACAGCTAGTAGAGTGTTTAGGAAGTAGGGTTACTGAATTTTCCTTTGACGTGTGCCAAGCATTTTTAGCTGCTGATATTCCCTTGTTCAAAATTAATAATCCGACATTTAAAAACTTTCTTGCCAAGTACACTCAACAACATATGCCTGAAGAAAGTACACTGCGGAAGACTTACGCAGAACATTGTTATAATAAGGTATTGTCAAATATACAAAATGAATTAGTGGATCAGTTTGTGTGGTTGTCTGTTGATGAAACCCCTGATTCTGAGAGCCGTTTTATTGCTAATATAATCGTGGGTGCTTTAAATAATGAACAAAATACTACACCGTATCTTCTTAATGTGTGCGAATTGTCAGCCACTGACAAAGTAACTGTGACCCAGTTTGTGATGGTCTCTTTGAAATTACTATGGCCTTGTGGAATCAAATACAACCGGCTACTTTTATTTGTTACTGATGCAGGTCCTTATATGGTAAAATCAGGGCAAACTCTGAAAGGTATTTTTCCTAACTTAATTCATATAACTTGTTTGGCACATGCTCTTCATCGCATTTCTTAAACAATATGTGGTTCTTTCCCATTGGTAGATGGATTTGTGTCCAGTACAAAGAGAATCTTTGTTAAATCTCCTAAAAGAGTTAAGTTGTTTAGAACAGCACCTAATATCCAACTTAGTTCTGCACCAGTGTTAACTCGATGGGGAACATGGGTCAATGCAGTTTTATATTAAGCTGAGCACATAGAAATAGTCAAAGAGGTTGTTAATTCATTGGACTCGAAAGATGCTTCCTCAGTAGAAATTGTGCAAAATATTCTGTCAGGCACAGGGTTAAAAAAGGATCTTAGTTTCATATCTACCCATTTTTCTTTCTTACCAACAGACATAATGGCATTGGAAGCTATAGGATCTCCTTTGCATGAATCACTGTCTTTGAAAAAACAATGTGTGATCTAAGTTCAGTTCCTGGTAGCATAGGACAAAAAGTGAAAGAGAAAGTGAATTATGTAATTTCAAAAAATTCTTGTTACAAACAGATTTGCGATATTCGAGACATCTTCGAAAGAAAGCCATCTGTCACACCAAGGGACTTGACTCTCTGTGAAGCAGTTAACATAATTTAAATATGCCCCGATAACAGCTTGTGACGTGGAGAGAAGTTTTTCACATTAGAAAAGTGTTTTGCGAGACAACAGACAATGTTTTACAGTTGAAAATTTGTGCAAAGTGTTGGCTGTGAACTGCAATTTAGCAGTTAATACTAGCAGTGGAACCACTTCTGCTTCAACCGCTAAGAAATAAGGTAACTTTATTTATTATTTATACTAACTTGTCTTGTCTACTGCAAAGGGACATTAATTGTTTTAATTAAATAGGGCATATTTCTTGGCATATCTTAAGAGCATATTTGCATGCGTATTTCAGTGTTTTTAGGGCTTGAACTTCCGAGCCCTACTTATCAAATATGCATGCAAATATGCTCTTAAAAATCTAAAAATATGCCAAAAACATCTCTGAATAAACTAAATCAATGAATGCCCCATGAGAATAGAAAAAGTGAGGAACTAATTAATAAACTTACTTGATTCTTTAGAGATTGAAGTGGATGTGGTCCCCATGTCGACATTCATTGCAGTTCACAACCATCCCTTTACAGGTTCCCAACTAAAAAGCTTCTTGTCATGCAAAACACTTTTGTATTGCAAAAATCTTCTGTCTATGTCACAAGAGGGGTTGTAGATGGGTTTCCTTCAAGAATGTCTCGAATATCACACATCTATTTATAACCAGGATTTTCTGAAACTATATTGTTCACTTTCTCTTTTACATTGCCAGGAAGACAACTTAGTTTGCATATCGTAGCTTCAAAAATATTTAGTGATACATTTAAGGCAGTCCCTATAGTTTCCAGTGATGTGATGGCTGTTGGCAATTAAGCAAAATGGGCAGATATGAAAACATCATCATTTTCTATTCCATTGCCCGACAGAATATCTTGAACTGTTTCTATTGATGCAGATTCATTTGAATCCAATAGATTAAAAACTTCTTTGACAGTATATGTACTGGGCAGAATACAAGGTTGCATTCAGCCATGTTCTCCATCGAATCATCATTGGCGCAGGAGGAAGTAGAATATTAGATGATGGTGATTTAAATGACTGGATTCCAGAAGGAGATTTAAAGGAAAAAATTCTTTGTAGAGGCTATAAATCAATCTAGTAATTGGAGAGAATTTTGTATTGTCTCAGCAATACAATGCAGGGCATGTGGCAGACATGTGATATGAATTAAGGTAGGAAATGCGCTGGTTTTAACATGTAACTAGCTGCATCTGTAACAACTGAAAGTAGCTGGTTGTACTTAATACAGGAAGGCCATAATAATTTGAAGAAATCTATCACACTCTGGATTACAGTTAAATTGTTAGTGGCTGGTAATTCATACACACTTAGAAGATATGGTGTGGTCGTTAGCTCCTTATTTAAGGCACCGACAATTACATTAAGAATAAAATGTCTCTCAGTATCAGTGCTTTTATCAGGTGAGATCCATACAAACTGATCTGCTAGTTGGTTTTGTAAATATGAGATTACTTTGTTGTAACAGCATTCTACGTGTCTTACACAATGTACTTTCTTCAGGCACATGTGTGTATTTGGTAAGAAATTCTTTTAATTTGGAAGTATTAGTTTTCCACAGTGGATATCAGCAGCTAAAAATGCCTCGCACAGCTGGTAAGAAAACTAACTTATCCTACTTTCTAAAGCTACGTAGGCTTTCACAGCCGGCGTCTAAACTGTAGAAAGAAGTATCTTCCGGGCTGTTATGCCGTGGTCTGCTGGAGATCTGTCTTCCAGACGTTTCGTTTACAACTGCGGTAAACATCTTCAGTGGCGTTGTCGAAGTCTCCTCGTGGAAAGCATCACTGCGACTGACGCGTCGACTGTCTGTGGCACTCTATTTTTACCATGCGCAACGTGTGCTGATTGGCCCGGGGCGTGCAGAGGCGTGGTGGCTGGTGGTGGGGGTTCTATCTCTCTTATGCTGCTGGTCTCTTCTGATTGGCTTACCTTGCTTTCCTGCTTATGATGTTCTATGACTGGATGCCAATTGCTGTTTAATCTTAAGGCCTCCTCCTTCTTATTAAAGTTGTTAGGATGCTTGTAAATTTCAATAGCCTCTCGCTGTAGTCGGGCATGGTAATGTATGGTAGATGCAAGGATGCGCATATCCTGGAACTTAATACTGTGTTCACCGACTGCATTAATGGCATGTTCAGCGACTGCAGACTTACCAGTTTGGCCCAGGCGGCAGCTTCTTTTGTGTTCCGTGAGTCTGGTCTTAACACTGCGCTGAGTAGTTCCAATGTAAACTGAGCCACAACCACAAGGAATACTGTATACTCCAGCCGATGACAAAGCTTCTCGGGGATCCTTGGGTGATCGTAGTAAACTGCTTAACTGTCTGGTGGGTTTAAAGATCGTCTTGACGTTATGTCGCTGTAATATGCGATCAGTTCGGTCGGTGACATTTTTTAAGTATGGTAGGAACACAATGCCCTTACTTTTGGGCTGATCTGGATTCCGGATGACAGGTTGAGTCTTAGGAGGCCGGCAAGCTCTTCTTACTTCTTGGATTGAATAGCCATTGGAAAGTAATGCTTGTTCTAAGTGGCCAAGTTCTTGTTTTAGGAAGTGCGGCTCACAGATGCTGGAAGCACTTTCTAAACACTCTACTAATTGCTTCGAATGGGCTCTTTATTTGCAAGTTTTGTGGTTAAATTCTGTTTATGTTTTGCAGTTTTTATATGATGAATTACTTGAAATCTTTTTTTCACTCCCTACATTTTTCTCGCAAGGTCCATAAAGCAGTACCCTATTATCGTAGATATATGCATGTGTATATTACTTATAGTTTTAATCAAGGAGAATAGGCTACAGAAAGCAATATTATCACTTGAATAAAATGTGTATGAAAATAATGTCATAGCGATCATGTACCTCAAAGAACAGTCGAGGTTAACTGCCTCGCACTACTACATTGCTAGGCAACCGCAACTCGTAAACAAAGGATTCCAAGCAGTTCGACAAGTGGCAAAGGCTGGTTTTAGACAGTACAAGAAGCTTTGAGAAAATATATTTCCAGAGAAATTAACGGCAGTGGTTGTCTGCCCAATATTACTCACTATTGTATGATCTAGATGGTGGAAAAAATTAAAGAAAATGTTAAAACTCGTTAAAATATGCCATGTAAGCATGAAAATATTCAAAATAAGATACATATATGAAAGTCACAAAAATATGCACTTATATGCACCATAAAATAGCATTCAAAGGAATGAGAACTCCATAATTCGTACACATATATATTAGATTCTACAAAAAAAATATGCAAATGCATGAACTTCTGCACCCTAGTGGTAACCCTAAGCTTCAGGCACAAAGATATCATTTTATTCATATAAGTGGTTTCCAAACTGCAGAGCTTTAAAAGCTCTGTTTCGGTCAAATGCTGTTTTGATTTTTGACATGTACAGAAAAAGGCACCAGCTGGAAGTAGCAAGCAGGTTCCTTGCTAGTTATTATGAGAAATTGTTGCCCTATAACATGCATGAACCAAAACTATTTTTTCTTTACATTGGTTTACAACTTCATGAGAAGTGTGCTTCTATGCTCTAGCGATAAAGATTTATATCTGGTTTACATAACTTAAAAAATCAGATAAGTTATTGCTGTTGGTGAAACTGGCCCTAATACTTGCTATGTAACTCCTAAAGGAAGAAGTTCATGATATACCATAGTAAACTAGTATTTTTACATAACCAGAGAATGTATAAAAGTGGATGAAATTGCTCTCTGCACCACCTGGTTTATTTGCATATGAATAACAGATGCTGTACAAATGAAAAGTAATTAGCACTCTTGCCTTAAAATTGCTGTGTGGATCAAGCAGTAATTTGTTTATAAGAAGCTTGAATGTTAACTTGTATATTTGTTAAACATTTGTAACAAAATAAAAAATAATTTAGATTGAATGATAAAGATCTACTTGTATATTCAGGTAACAAGCTTGACACAATCTTATTACTGATAATATTAAGAACAGAAAAGATCCTGGCTTTATATTTCAATAATGTGTGCAATTGTTCTAACTTCAGAAGTATGTCAACACCACAACCACCAGCTGGAGCAGGTGGCTATCCAACAGTAACCCTCCAGTCACCAGATAGTGTTGATATCACTCAAAGTGGCAAACAGAGAGCTAGAGTACTGTATGATTATGATGCCAAAGACTCAACTGAACTGAGTCTCATGGCAGATGAGGTAATCTATACATTCCTTTAAAATCCTTCAGTTGTTTTAACATTGCATAAAATTGTATTTATTAAGCTTTGTTTGCTATAAAATTATACATTTTCCCTGTGGAAATTGCTGCCGGATCATGTGAAAAGCAGTAGAAGTAAGCAGATGAGACCTTTTAACACTTACTGCACGTTGTATCATTTTTCTTTGAGTTTATATTAAGCAGAAGTTGATTTATGTGTATTCTTGACCATTTTGGTGCATAAAAAAGATGATTTTATTTTTGTTGGTATGAATTTGCAATCAGTTTTGCCCCACTGATGTATGTACTCCATTGAAAATTATACAGCTTTTTGCACATCTGTATATACATGAATGAAACAGGCACAAAATTGTATAGCATAGTTCCTTTTTTTATTGTATGATTTTGGTTGCTATTCTTCAATGATTTGTATTCATAAACTTCCTTGTAACATTGTATGTCTACATGAAATAACCATTCAATGCAAGACAAGCTGTCAGCCTGCTGCCCTCTTCACTCTCTGTTCCTTATCCTGTAGAATGCTACGTACCACTACACTCTTCTGAAGTATAAAACTTGCAACTTTATCATACATATTCACTTTGATACTGATCCTGCCCATTTAATTACATTTGTTAACTTAAATATTACCATATTTTTGTCCAGACATGCTTAAGTACTTTTTTTTTTCCGATGGTATGCAATCCAAAGTATATTTTTTGTTGAAAAAATGGATGTAGCTACTAAATGGAAAACACTGGAAAGAAGGACCAAATTTGTAAAGTTGGATCAGGACAGATTTGAAAACAAAATTTTGACTTTCCATGCTGACACTCTTACCATCTGAACTGTTCATTACCTCCTTAAGCAAATCTGTCATCTAGTTTCATGCTTCTTGATAACCACTGAGGTATCTCAGTGAGTGATTTATGATCTGAAAGATAACTTGAAATTCTGCAAGTGCTTCTCACACCAGGGCTAGATAAAAATGATGTGAACGTTATTGTATGTTTTCAAGTCTCACTAGTTCTGGCCAAAATTCATACAGGACCTCGGGAAATAGTGAGATGAGCTGATGCTCACATTTTAGAGCTGTCATGATTCTTTTCCACAAAATGGACATAGTAATAGATTGTGAATTATGGACAAAATGGAAATGTCTTCATGGAAATATAGTATTTAAAAAAAAAGTTACAACTTCCTTTAAAAAACTGCAGCTGTATATTGTCACTATTACTGGAATTCCATTCTTTTAGTATACAACCCACTCACTGATTAAACATTGTTTCCCTCGTCAAGAAAAGTGGTATTAATGCAAGATGGCACAAAGCCATACATCCAAATCAGTGATGGGGTATCATCAATTTGAAAAGTTTCACCAGTTGATTCTCATTGCTTTAAACATGTACAACATGTTGCTTCACTGTTAATAGCTTCAATTTTTCCTTATTTAATGTACAACATATTTTGGCAAGAACATAAGATAGTATACCCTTCAAACCAAAACTTCAGCAGCAACTCCTTGAAAGGTCAAAATAAAAATGGAAATGTCTTACTTTCCTTGAAAAGTTTTCCTCCAAAATTAAGGAAAACTTGGATGAATTTGCTGGAAATACAGATTATTAATGAACAAAATATGTAATTTGTTTGAAAATATCTTCCATTAAAATATAAATCTATATCTTTTAATGAAGAATTTTAAGGCTGGCTGTACGAATGAAAGATGTGCAGTCTGTAAGACTTGAAGTATTTGTAGTACTAAGGGTTAATTATCAATTACTAACAGTGGCATCATATTCAGTAAAATATCATGCTTCTTAGAGAGGAACAAAATACACACAGTCTGCCATCCACCAAAGAAAATCAAGAGTTAAGGATAATTGGCAGCTTGGGAATATAGCTGCATATCCTTGTGAGTGCAATAATTATATTGTGCAAACTGGCAGCAGAACTGAGGAAAGATGCAGAAAATATCAGACTCCTTCATACCAAAATATCAACACTGCAAAAGTTTCCGAGTGGTGACACATACAAATTTCACTAAATTAAGTATTTGTATACGAGCAACCACTCTAAAACTTATGTAATCATTTCACTGTTTCTTGTAAGTTCAAACGTATCAACACTGTATTAGAAAGTACAAAATAAATACTAGGATTGCCTCATATTAAAAGCAAATGAAATAAGAGTGGAAAAAAAAACACCTAGAGATCGATCTAATTTGAACTTCAGCCCTCAGAGTGTTGGCACTCTGAAAGAGATACACCTAGCGCGCGCGCGCACACACACACACACACACACACACACACACACACACACACACACACACACACACACACACACACACACACACACACACACACACACACACACACACACACACACACACACACACACACACACACACACACACACACACACACACACACACACACACACACACACACACACACACACACACACACACACACACACACACACACACACACACACACACACACACACACACACACACACACACACACACACACACACACACACACACACACACACACACACACACACACACACACACACACACACACACACACACACACACACACACACACACACACACACACACACACACACACACACACACACACACACACACACACACACACACACACACACACACACACACACACACACACACACACACACACACACACACACACACACACACACACACACACACACACACACACACACACACACACACACACACACACACACACACACACACACACACACACACACACACACACACACACACACACACACACACACACACACACACACACACACACACACACACACACACACACACACACACACACACACACACACACACACACACACACACACACACACACACACACACACACACACACACACACACACACACACACACACACACACACACACACACACACACACACACACACACACACACACACACACACACACACACACACACACACACACACACACACACACACACACACACACACACACACACACACACACACACACACACACACACACACACACACACACACACACACACACACACACACACACACACACACACACACACACACACACACACACACACACACACACACACACACACACACACACACACACACACACACACACACACACACACACACACACACACACACACACACACACACACACACACACACACACACACACACACACACACACACACACACACACACACACACACACACACACACACACACACACACACACACACACACACACACACACACACACACACACACACACACACACACACACACACACACACACACACACACACACACACACACACACACACACACACACACACACACACACACACACACACACACACACACACACACACACACACACACACACACACACACACACACACACACACACACACACACACACACACACACACACACACACACACACACACACACACACACACACACACACACACACACACACACACACACACACACACACACACACACACACACACACACACACACACACACACACACACACACACACACACACACACACACACACACACACACACACACACACACACACACACACACACACACACACACACACACACACACACACACACACACACACACACACACACACACACACACACACACACACACACACACACACACACACACACACACACACACACACACACACACACACACACACACACACACACACACACACACACACACACACACACACACACACACACACACACACACACACACACACACACACACACACACACACACACACACACACACACACACACACACACACACACACACACACACACACACACACACACACACACACACACACACACACACACACACACACACACACACACACACACACACACACACACACACACACACACACACACACACACACACACACACACACACACACACACACACACACACACACACACACACACACACACACACACACACACACACACACACACACACACACACACACACACACACACACACACACACACACACACACACACACACACACACACACACACACACACACACACACACACACACACACACACACACACACACACACACACACACACACACACACACACACACACACACACACACACACACACACACACACACACACACACACACACACACACACACACACACACACACACACACACACACACACACACACACACACACACACACACACACACACACACACACACACACACACACACACACACACACACACACACACACACACACACACACACACACACACACACACACACACACACACACACACACACACACACACACACACACACACACACACACACACACACACACACACACACACACACACACACACACACACACACACACACACACACACACACACACACACACACACACACACACACACACACACACACACACACACACACACACACACACACACACACACACACACACACACACACACACACACACACACACACACACACACACACACACACACACACACACACACACACACACACACACACACACACACACACACACACACACACACACACACACACACACACACACACACACACACACACACACACACACACACACACACACACACACACACACACACACACACACACACACACACACACACACACACACACACACACACACACACACACACACACACACACACACACACACACACACACACACACACACACACACACACACACACACACACACACACACACACACACACACACACACACACACACACACACACACACACACACACACACACACACACACACACACACACACACACACACACACACACACACACACACACACACACACACACACACACACACACACACACACACACACACACACACACACACACACACACACACACACACACACACACACACACACACACACACACACACACACACACACACACACTTTGTAGTAAACAAATTGACTACATGAACAGATTAACAGTTCAAGCCTCCTCTCATACCTCAGACCCCTCTTGCCTCCTGCCAATCAGACAGTGGATAAAACCATCAAAACAAAGAATGCAATTGAATGGATTCAATAACCTGACCAGCTCACCAGCTGTGAATAGAAAAGTGTTAAAAATGACTTCCTACATCTGTCCACTGTGTGCTATACCTAGAAGGTCCCAAGGTGATAACCAGTGTTGTGGCTGTGATGGTGAAATAGAAACCCTTGTTCATGTCTTGGGGGCCTGTCCTTTTGGGAAGAATCTGCAGAACTATTGACATCACAAAATAAGATCCACTCTTGCAGAAGCTTTAAGAGTAAACGATCACAGTGTTGGAGAGGTCCGTGGATTTTCTCAAAGTGGCTCCTCTCGTCATATTGACATCCTCGCCATCCCATTAGATTCATCATCTGGATACACTATATCCAATAGTGAGAATGGAGCAGAGCAAACAAGAGCCAGCTGAAGTACACACTGAGAAGTGTTGAATTTATGAACCTACCATCCCCTATTACCTTGAGAGGTACAACTTGAAGTTATTGGACTAATGATTAGGGCAAGGGGAACAATATCATAGCTATTTTTGCAATAATGTTCTTCTGAAGGTCGATTTTTTGTACAATATTGCAGTTCTTGCCCTCAAAGGTTCAATTAAGATTTTTCTAAACCATCTATATTCAAATTAACTTCATTGTCATACCTATGTCTTAAAACAAGAACATGTTATCATACTTTTCTGTTGGACTATATAGTATCTACATTGCTCTTAAGGACTTTATTACTTTTTTATTATTTTACTGTTGAACTTATTTTTCAATCACTAATTTTCATTTGTTATGCTTTGTGTAGATGGTAGTCTCTGTTTGGGAAATCTGAAAGACTTCTTTCTAAATAAATTAATATATTTTTCATTTTATCATTACATCTCTCTTGAGACATATTACTGAACAATTGTTGGATATCAGCATTCTGTTTCTGTACACTCAATTCTAGTAGTAGATTGCTTCTAAGATGTGACTTTTTTATTCAGTATTAATACTGTAAATATTAAAATATCTGTAGTGCTCGTCCACCCTAAGACAAGAAAAAAAATATCCATTTCTATAGTTGGGGACTCAACTTTGGTTAACAATGGCAACATTTGTTAAAGTTGGATCTAAAGCAAGGCCACCACCAGAAAATCATATGACCTCATCTATCTTTATTAGTGACTGCAGGATGAGGCATAGTACTATCTTCACACTTGGGATGTTGGAAGGGAGTTAGAATACGATAGGAGGCTATGGAGAGGCAGATTTTATTTTTCCAAATGAAAGAAAAAAGGTCTGCAATTTTGTAACATACATACATAGAAAAGGTTGAAATGTGTAACAGAAATGAGTGATCAAGGATAGCTTGGTTTATATTAGGGTATTGGAAATTGAGAGGATTGAGGGTAGAAGTTATACAGGGGCTTTACCCAATTTGTGGGAAAGCAGAAAATGAATCGTACATAATGTTTGAATGTATGGGGGCTAATAAAAGGAGAAATGAGTTTATAAAAAAGAAATGGCTAAAGCTAAAGTAGTAGGATTAAAAGAGATTTTTAAAGATAAAAGCCAGTTTAGAGGAGTTTCTCTGTAGAGTGAAAATAAAGACTAATAGATACAGGGTAGATAATGTAGATTATGAATATATTACTCCTATTGAGATAAGAATTTATGTCAAATAGAAAATGAAAGTCTAGCAGAGAATAGCCAAGGCCAAAAAGGTAGACTGATGTAATGTACTTGGCATTGAATAAATAAAATAAATAACTGTTAACACTTGCTACCTCATGTCAAGATACAAATGTACAAATTTATTCAAAAGAAAGAAAAATATGGTGGTAGCTATGGCAGCGGTGACAGTGTATTAACATAAATAATAAGATCTTACCTGTAGACTGGCCATTGTGCTGACTGCCCATCCCAGAGGTCCTTTGTTCAACTTGCAGCTAATTAGCATCATTCCATACTCCCTCTGTAGACTCTGGAAGTGTGAATACAGGTGTAAATATGAGTGTTCCAGAGCTATAAACTGTAAAACCTAACATGAAAATCCTGCTGTTCACAATAATCAAGAATGAAAATCAAAACCAGAACGATAACGTTAAAGTACATGTATTATAGTGTGAGTGTTCACTATTAACAGGAAGCATTCCCAGGAACAGGAAAGAAGACTTTCAAATTTTAACTTTCTCATTCTCAGGAACAGTATATTAGATCCATGTTGTGCATATTACTCTTCACTGTAGAAGTTACTCAAGATTGCCATCATATGAAACAGCCACTACAGCTCTCTAGTTGCAAGCTAGGAAAATGAAACTGGAAGAAATTTCAGCAAATCTGCATCCTAACTCCTTTAGATTAAAAAAAAGTAGCAAAAGCTAGTAGAAATTAACAAAGAACCATAAAGAGCAACAAATAACTTTAATGTGCACTATTAATAAGGGCATGATGCTTGGCACAAGTACTAATCTGTAGTATAACTAGAGGAATCAGGAATAGTAATAGATCTGCATTTAGAAAATGATAACTCTATAGAAGGTTGACTTTGGCTAATGTCTATTATGTTGGTTGAATTGGAATCAGATGAAAAAATACCATTGGTCAGTTTGAACTGACATCTCAATGCACAAAATGGACTTTCTACTTTGCTATCAATATGGCCATCAGTGTGCATTCCAGCTCTCATTCATGGGGGCATTATGAACCAAAATACTGTGTACTGTTTCACTGCCCATTCTGGTCTACATTCTCAAGCTATTGTGAAATAGCATTGAGGTAGCAGTACTCATAAATTATGAAATCTAGTGGGAATAGAAACTGGGCTTGTTGTGGTTTTTATAGATTGCCGAGGGAACTTTGTGCATGGAAAATAATTTCTGACTAAAACTATATTGCTTCAAAATTATAAGAACTGTTACTAATCATACTATTGAAACAAAAGTGTGTGCTAAGCTGTACTTAGCTTCAGAATTCAGAATTTTCATTTTTTGTCTTATGGTGTACATAACATTTCAGTCCTGAAGTCCTGTACTGTAGCCAGCATGGCATGACTGAAAAATTTATATGATGCTAAGAAGGCATGATGCTGACTGTCTTTACTGTTCTTTTTTTAATGTGATATTATGGAGTTTTATTTCTGTTTTACATATTTCATTTTAATTTCACAGTTCATAAGGAATAAGGTAAATTAGTTCTATCAAATGCTTGTATCCAATGAAAGCTTGATGTGCTTTAATGCATCCTGTTTACAGTTTACTGTTACTTGAGTGAATGCTTTCTGTCCTGTACAAAATCAAAACTTTTTCTCCATGAAAGGGAAGTGTAGTAAGGGAAGAGTTTTTTATGAACTGGGATTTTACACTTTATCATTGTGTAGCACAAAATATAGGAAATGAATCATGACTGACTGAGGAAACCCGACACTCAAAAGGGCATAAGGGAAAGGAAAAGAAGAAGAAGAGAGAATAATTTAAAATGGATGCTTAAAACTAAATTGAGACAGATCTTTACTACTTCACTACCTGGGTTTTTTATGGAAAGTCTGTGCAAAAGAATCTTCCCTTCAACTCAGCTGGTTCCAACTTGCTGCTTTTGCTCTTCTTCAGTTGTCATAGGTATGCATTTTGTGATCAAGCTTTCTTCAATGAAGTACTTGTTACCTTTGTTCAATAAAACTGGTATCCAAGACAAGAAGCTGTGGCAAATTTTCAATGGTTGATTGGACATGGCTGCTTGACTGCTTATCTTCACAAAACTGGCTACACCTAAATGTGTAGCTCACAATGAACAAAACTCAGACATGTATAAGGACCATCTGCATAATGTTGAACACTATTCTCAATTCAACTGGATTAAACATCAATATTACCGAGAAGCAAGCAGATATATAGAGATCATACAATTGTCTGTACAATTGGTGGAATGAGTATCAGGGGAAACCGGTAAACCTGGAGAAAATCCGCCGAGATGCCACTTCATCCCCCACAAATATCACATGTGGATCCCTGGGATCGAACCCGGGCTGCCTAGGTGGTAAGCGAAGAGTCTAACCGCTCAGCCATGGCACCGCTTTAAATATTTGAGAGGTAGAACTGGAACTTAAAAATTCAGTGCCACAACTGGGATTTGAACCACAGACCTTCCGCTTACCGGGCGGCTGCTCTACCACTGAGCTAGTTTGACAAACTGCCAGAATGGCATTAAATTCTCAAACCAGTTCAAACTTTGCCCACACGCGGCTTGTGTGTTTAAAAACACCAACAGTAAGTTTGTTGGCATAAATAAATAATAATTACCGCTTTAAATATTTTGTTGGAGTAGCTGTTTGCATTGCGATTTCAGCGTCATTGGTACTTTTGTTTCCCCTCCTTCCTCTCTCCTTTCTTTTCAACTACAAACAATGTAACGTGGCTGTGCTTTGAATATGCTCAGTCAAGTTCTTACTCCTGTAACTGTATACTAGTCACTAAAGGTTAACATAGCCAATCTTAAATAATTCATTCTTTGCATAGTGGTTGCATAGAATATTTTTACTTTTAAAAAGGCATAAAAAGTGTGACGATTATGCAATGAAATATGGTACTTTGATGGCACCATTAATTTGGTAATAGTTATGAGAAATGTAGTACAAAATTGTCCACCAAAGATAACTGGTTAGGAGAATTCACACAGAGACTACTGTAAGTTCTTGTGGTGCACATTGTAGCCTGTATTCACCTTTTAATGAAAGTACTTGGAAACACATAAATTTCTCCATATATTGCTGTTGGAAGTAAAATTTTGTATTTGGTTAACCCTTCCTGAGCAGACATATTATATGGCTCTGGATGGAAGGTAAATATGTACAAGTATTAAACTCAATAAAGTACAACTAAAAATATGCAATATGCATTTTCACTCATGAGGTTCTGGACAGGCCACCCATGTACAGGGTTTTACTCATGAAGGTTTAAGATAACGATAGGTAAGTTCCTGGAACATTGATATCAGAATTATTCCAACCAAAATCACAGGCAGCTAAAATGTTTAGAATTAAGAGTTTTTAAATTAGTAGAAACTGGTGACAGTAAATAAATTTTCTTTATACAGTTTCTTTTCTTTCATTAACATTATTAATGGTAAAAGTTTACAATAAAAGTTGTCTAAAGTATAACATACTAATTTTAATTAAGCCATTAACATCCAGTGGTCACTACAGATATTATTTTTTTATTTAGTTTACGTGAATTCTCAGAGTCATTTTGATCAATGTATCTCCTCATTGATGTTACCTGATTATGTGAACACATTATTGTCTCTTAAAAACTATAATATTGTATAGTTTATTCATTTACAACAAGCTGCAAATTATTGCAGTGCTTGCAAAAGCATATTGTTTTTTTCCTTGTTGCTTTTCCCTTCCAACTTCCTGTATTACAATAAACTGTCGATAAAGGTTCGTATTATCGCATCACACAACAAACGTGCCAGTGTAAGCAATTCTAATGCTGAAAATAGGATCCTAAAGTCAAGTAATCTATTTATAGACCACTGGGCAGGAGTGTATCTCACGTCAGCACATGGAAACTCTTACTTGATGCAACACTAGCAAGATTGTTACTGCTGTAATACTATGCAAGCATCAGCCATGTGAGGTATTCGTTTTCTACAGTTTTTCTCTTTGAGACAGAGAGAACTAGTATCCAAAGGATTCTATATTGTGTTTTTTTGAAGCGACGATAACATGTGGTGCTGTTTTTATTGAAGTGTTGTGCCAATTTTGAGCGATGTGGCTCTTATTTCTCTCAGGGCGTGGTAACGGATGGAATGAAAAATCACACGATGTTTCTTCACCACAATGTATTATTTTATTAACACTTTTTCTCTATTTTACATTTAAATAAATCCTCTTAGCACCATTTTAGATTATTTAAATCTTTCCACTTTTTCAAAAAGTGGAACAAAAGCTTGATGAAAGTCTGGTAAATGTTCTACAATGTTCACACGTTACCTAAACACGTCTTTTCACCTTGAATATACAGACGCTAGTTGCGAGTCTATCATTCCAACTGCCATGTGTACATCCGCGCATGCGCTCATCAAATAGTTCCTGCATTGTTAGGGAAGCAATCTTTAGCTATCCTGATTTCGCTTTTAATATTGAACACATTTAATTCTTTTATTTATACATATATATTAAAATTAAATATGGAAATATTTATGACATCTTTAAACAAACTTAATTGTTCGTAACAATGAACATTAGTAACACGTTTTCGTCATTTAACCAACTCATACCAACGTCAAAAAATAAATTACACTCCTAACAAATATTCACATAAACGATTTTCTTTTGGGGTCTTCTAATATTCTGTCTCACATGTAAGCACATGGATTCCTAAAGTATATGTTCTACATGTCTTATATTCCATATATATTACATATTCCATATGTCTTATAGCTATTTTTTGGGGATAAGTTTGCAATTCTGTGCTAACAAAAAATGCAAACCATAATATTTAAGTCCATTGGTTATTTCTTTTTGGTTTTCATTATTTCTAGATTACATTCAGGGATATGACATGTAACAATTATGACATCATATTCAAAGGAATTATTCTGGTTACTATAAGAGACGATAACTTTTCCAATGAAATTTATGATGCTTGTGATACAATTGGTGTAGTTCTTACTCCTGATCCTGAAAGTCTGACTGATGAAGGTGAAGCACTACAGGTATAGTAAATGTGAATGATGTTCCCAGCCCAGTTGAAGTACATTTCACTGCCTCTGAAAAGAGTGACGACAAATGACTCGAGGTTTGAAAAGCCAACCAAAAAAAGAAAACTTTGAGATTGACCAACATAATACATGGTTGGGAGAAAAGGGGATAAAGGTACCGAAAAAGGGAAAAAGGTGCATGAAAAAATGCCTCTTTTGACAACTAGAAACAAAACTTCACACTGTGGTATCTTTCCGAAGAGCTTAAATTTACACTAAGGAAAATGGTGCTCACCTAAAAATTGTAACCCTGGTTATAAGGTTTGCTGTTTTGTACAGCAGTAAAAGATTGTCTCCATCACCTTGGTAATATACATACCTAACATCTTTTATTTGAGCAATGAAATATGTTAATTGCAGCTCTAACCCCCATGCCTTTACTACTGCCGTCATATTTTTTCTGACATGAAGGCTTATGAAGTATCTTCTTGGTCATATCAGACCCATCAAGAGTACAACCTTGCCAATATTTGCCATGAATCTTAATATCTATACTCATGTCAGTGCCAGTTGTAGTGGTAACACCATTCTTTGAAGAGAAACCTGCTCTTTGCCAAGATCTGTCCATGACAATGCTGATGTTAGTGACACATTATGCTTTTCTTCAGCCTCCAATGCAGCAACTTTCATTGAATCTTCAGCTACAGCATAAGCAAATTCATTAATCAAAGAAGCATAGGTCTGGTATCTAGAGGGAGGGCTTGGTAAATTCAGCATTGTGCACAGAGCTTTACCTACTTCAGACCCTTAACCTATGCACCTAAGCCCATAAAAAAATGTCATTTGTTTCAAAAAAGCTGTTATCTGAACACCAAGTATAAAATGATTTTTCGCAACCACAATTTTCATGTGTGATGACTGTAATTGAATTAATGTAACTTCTCATTTCTGGCAGTTGCTCTCCTTCCATGTGCATTCCAGCTATACCACATGCAAACCATGTAGTGTTGTCTGCCAATATGTCCACCAGTCAGTCATTATGTTGAGTGGAAAAGGAGAGCTAAACAAAAATAAAGGTTTTCCTTTTCGCTTAACAGCACATATATATAGAGGGATTGAAACTGTGTTTGACAAATGAAGTAATTTTGATGTAATATACTACACAGTAAAATTCTCTAGACTTCTAAAATGGCTGGCATGTGACAACACTACCTCTTAGCTCAGGCGAAGGGTGTGGTGAGGGATTAGAGAGCAATTGGCTGCTTCAAGGTCAACCCTTACTGTTACAACAAACCCACATGCCCTTGAGGAAAGCATGCTGAGCAAGCTGTCAGAATTAAGAAATACTGTTAATTCAACCATAGTTTGCATGCAATGCCGTTTCGTGTACCTACATTTTCAGTGTTTTATGCAACCCCCACACAGAGAACAAGATACAGTTTCACATAGAATACACTGCGAGAATACCAAGACCCAGCATAGTGTTATCCAAAGTATTATCAGAGATGTTTCAGATTTTATTTTTATTTTAGAAACACAGTGATACTCTGATTATACTCATTATACTATACTCAAGAAGGGGATTGATAGTTTCTAACCACATGGCGAAAACGTCTAAGCGAATGGAAAGGGGTGGATACATCATTGCAGTTGTCATAGCAATGAAAAGAAGAACCAGATAGAGCTAAGACGTTTCTAAAGCAATGGTAGGCACGAAACCCATGTTGCCAGTATTAACATGCGATTAGCATGTGCCTGAGGAGCAATTCAGCAGTAACATAAACTGTACGTTTTATCTTCTGTTTTCGCTGCAAAATATACAATGCCTAAATTATATACAAAGACTACATTGGGAACTAGGTTTTGTTTGGATTAAAGCACACATAGATATCACTGGTAATCAACTTGCTGATCAACTCACAAAACGAGAAGTAATGAGCGAAGAAGATGAAATGTACCATAAAATACCAAAAAGCACACCTAAAAGGGAGTTACACCAAGATGGTATAACAAAATGGCAGAACAACTGGGACAGCGCTACAAATGGGTCCATCTCTAGAGAAATTTTCCGGAGTGGCAAAAATAGATGACAAATGAAAATAATACTCCGAACCTGGCAGCAATAACCAGTGGACATGGAAAAACAAAGGCCTACTTTCACAGATTTAAGGTTCTATATAATCCAAACCCATGCAACACAGAAGAGCAAACTATAAATCACCTAATTTATAGAAATTGTAATGAATGAATGGCCAGTGAATAAAAGTGCACTAATCAACTATTATTTCACACAGTTCAAATCGTTTGATAATTCCATTGATTTTGACAAACCCTGAAAGACTAATAATTACAATATCAAACAGCCGTCTGTTCAAACTTCTAAAATTGTATTCTGACAGCCACACTTTTGTAACTGATTTATGTTTAGCATGTAGTATTACTATGGTAATGGAGCATGCCTCATTAATAAATACATATATACAATGCCTTTGTGTAGTGCCAGTTTGCAATGCTTGCATCAGTTAGAGATAGCCTGTGTGCTGACAAGTTTGTTTGCATCATTCTATTTATGTGGTTACATGCCTTGTATTTATGTGTGTCTGAATCTGTGTATCTGTGCATATATTGAGCATTTACAATCTGTCTTACACTTTTAATGAGTATTTAACTATGTCCAAAAATATGGACAAAGATAGCGCAACCAAGCGAAATGTGAGTGTGCTAGGGAAGTGAATAAAATTTTATTTGGTAGAGGTACATGCAGGATTTTGTAGTCGATGGTATTGCTGCAGAACATAGTCACAAAATAGTTGGCTTTCCCATTTGCTAGTTTAATCCAATTGAATTAATTTGGGCTGAAGTAAAGAGTTATATTAGGCGAAACAACGAAGATTTCACCATGTCGTCTGCAGTAAAGCCACAGAAGAGGTCTAACAGCAGTAAAAGTTGAAAACTTGAAAAAGTGGTTACTCATACAAAAGGCATAGTGAGTGCAATATGGGAACGTGAAGTACTTTAGGAAGAAAGGATAGAACAGCTTATCATTTCTTCAGGGAATCCCAACAACAGCAGCAATGGCGCAAGCAATTCAGATATTGGTGACATTTTCCCAGTACATTATTTCGTCTTTACATTGATGTATGTACTATCCTTTGCATGTAGATTCACTATTTTACTACTGTCTTTGAATACAAATATAAATAACACCCTCTCTACATTGCAAGCGCAATCCAATCATCTTCATACACATAATCTTAACGCGCTGTCCACATGGTCATGATAAACTGCAACATTGCCTCTCGCTGTGAGCTGTCACTCCCTTTCTTGAGTGGTGGCGATTATAGTTGCAATGTTTTGACCACAATTTTCAATCACTCTTTCACTACATTGAAACTTTGCATTCTTTCTGGTATATTTATTACCTCAAAAGCATGGTCTCTTGAAAACACTGCTTGGTCTTGTCAGTTTTTACTTATGTAAAAGGACACATAAGCACAGAATGAGGAAAAAATTACAACAGGAGTCACTCTATAGTTTTTGTGCTCATAATACAAGGCATAATTTTTAATTGCAACTTGCACTTCAAAAATGATTAAATGCCCTAAAAAATGTTCAATTTAAGTAAATGTTATACCAGAATGTTCAGAAAACTATGAAGAGTTTTATGACACAAAACAAGAAAGATTTCAATGTTTTAAAAAGCTTTTACCTTCCACTGATAATGACTCAACTTGATCTTGACAAGGAGGTTAGGCTTGCCCTTGAACATAGATGCAGACGGCTAGTCCTAAAGGAGACAAACCCAGATTTATTCATCTCGTCTTGCTTACAGACCTCTAGTAATTTGTATCATAATTCACAGCCCTAAAGTAAAGAAAATACTGACCAGATTAAAATGTCTCAATCTGGGAATGTTGAAATAGAAATATTCCTGTAACCTAACACTGGTTTAAAATATTATTATTTTAAATATAGTTATCAAACTTCATAGTAATCAATATCAAATTGTCTTGATTTTTGCTGATATTCTAACTGTATAATTTCCTATAAATGAAAACTTGGCATTCACAAGCTCTTCAAACAGTTATATACAGAATTATGAAACTGCGTGTATTTCTTACTAAATTGATATGTGATTGAAAAATCTAATCTGTTATTTATATTTCCTTTTCTTTTTTTTTTTTCAGGTTATAATAGTGTCAGAGCTAAAAGGAACAGATGCAGCAGAGGACTACTTGATGGGGGAGCGAGGCAGCCAGTGTGGACGGGTGCCCAAAGCTTTCCTTGAGCTCCTAACATTCTAGGAACCCTATCTCAAACACTTAGATAAAACTTGTTATAAAAGGTGCACTTGTTTAGAGAAGAGACCTCTGGATTCTCTTGATTATAACTATATACTAGTATTTTGAGTAAGAGGATGCTGGTAAATCTCTGGTCTAGAAAAGAGAATCACTTATATGCAGCAAGTCTTCCTTGGTGATATTGTATCTTACCTTTTAACCGAAGGAAAATTTCCAGAACCTACTTCGTTAGAGATAACCATATATTTGATTTTCAAATTAGAAATGGCATGCTCTAAAAGTATAGATGACTGTGACTGTAACTACTATATCTTCTGTGCAATAAACTCGAGCAACAGTGAAGTTACACAAAATGTAAGGATTGTGCTTAAAAAGCAATCACACTACTTTGTAATCAAATTTTGGTCAGTTTAATTAAGTTAATCAGCTTCGATCGTACAAACTGCTTTTAAAACTGAAACAGGAAGAATGCATAAAGTTTATATAAAGATGGCTCAGCACTTCAAATATAGCTCTCTACATTCCATGACCATGCCCGCTGTTGGCAGGCTGAGAACAGCCCAAGGTATGTCAATCGTGTACCTGCCCTTTTAGGGTTTAACCACTTTCTGGCGGGATGTGGGGTTTTGCAGGGTGACGGGCGAAGTTAAGGTTGTAGGTTGTAGGTGGTAAGGAGGTAGCAACTCTATGCTCAACGGCTGCTTTCTAGTGTGCAACTTCCATTGGGCACTGCTGGTGTGTGGGTCCAAATATGGAGGTTTAAAATTTTGAATTTAGATTCCAAGCTTCTCTTGGAAGGACTGTATGGGAACTCAGCTTGCGCTGTTGTTGGAGTAGCTTCTCTGTTGCTGGGGGTACCTGTAAGCCATACGGGGAACCCGGTGTCGCACAAGCTTGCATTCTCTGGGATTATAGTCCCCAAGAGACCTAACCAGGGCACTCCAATGTTGTGGTAAAAGATCGTAAAATTTTGTAGCCCAACGCCTAATTTCATCCTTCACATACGGAAGAGACGAGGCCTCGTGCGGTAGTCTCGAGGGGAATCTGCGGTATACAGAATAGATTATCCGAAGTCCTCTATTCTGTATACGCTGCAGACACAGGAGATGGGAATCTGCGGCCATGCCCCAGATTTCGCAGGCGTACAGGAGGACTGGGATTATGAGGGCTTGAAAAAGGCGTAACTTCAAGGGAATGGGCATCCCCGACCGCAACATGGTTACAGCGAGGCACTTGCCACACTGGTCCGATGCGACAGGCCTTCTCTACATTCTGTATTACATAGTACCATTTATACCCCACCTTTAACTGCACTGGTCATATTGCTGGTCTTTATCTTTGGAAGGTATTGTCTGTCAGCATTTGTGTTAACTTGTATAGAGTGGTTTTTCTTTGGATTTTATACAGTAGACAATCTCATTCATGCTTCCAGACTCTGGGGAGAAGAGGGGATAATCTTGGCTTAGAGAAAAGTTCCTACCACCTTCCCCCAGCTGGGGCCCATCACACAGCAGGCATATTTCCACAAAACAGGAATTACATGAACAATGCATTAAGGGTTATGTTTAACTTAAAAAAAGTCACTGTATGTGGTCAGTTTAATGATTATTTTCTGTTAACCTCTGCATTGTTATTCCTGATCATTTTATATCTAGATGGGAAAATAAAGGAATGGAAAAAGCATCCATCATATTTTTCATTGTTTATAGGAGTTCGGCTCATCATAAAAAATGAATATACTACTTCTCATGAAAAACCTGTCTTTGAATTGAGAAGATATATGACAGAAGCTTTCTTAATGTTCAGTACTGTAGAACAAGCAGTTTAGATTCTCATCCCAAGTATACTGCTCTCTAAGTGGGGTCAGGAGTATGCTTTAAATTATCTGGCTTAAAGATTTGAACTTAATAAGTATATATTAATATATATATATATGTATATGCCATTATTATTTATTTATGCTAACAAACTTACTGCTGATGTTTTTAAACACACAAGCCATGTGTGGGTAATGTATGAGAGGTGGACCAACTTACTGATTACTGGTCAAATGGGCCTACTTGGGACGCTGGGGTAACTTGGGACATTTTGCACCATATTTTTCAATTGCGCCTTGTGGCATCTCTGTGTAAGCTAGATTGTTTGAAAACGTGCTGGCGTGCTGTGCAAGAACTGGCTGTTATTACCGTAATTATTAGATATTCAAGAAGTTACAGGTAAGCTGTGGCCAATCAGTGTGTTGTAGTTAAAAAACCTTATTTTTTTGCATGAAATAACCTTCTCTCCATATCAAATACTATTAGGGCTAAATAAATCAAAATACTCATTACCTCAAACCATACATTCAAGCACACATAAGTACCAAGATTGTATTGCCAACATAACTTTTGTAGTGAATAAAATTTCCCAGAGGTGTCAATGAGGGGGTTACTTGGGACAGCACTAGGGTGCTCTGACAACAACTGTTGAGGCTGTAAGAAAGGCACTTCAGTGAGGAAAGCAGCTGAACAGTTTGGGGTACCAAAATTTACATTAAATAGGAGAATAAATAATAAAAATACGGGAATAGTTGGAAGACCATGTGTTCTATCAGAGGAGGACCAAAACAAATTAGTACAATATTTGACCATGGCTGCAGATTGGGGATTTCCACTAACTGGGCATGATATTCAACTTACTGTAAAATCCTATTTTGATAGGTTGGGTAAAACTGAACTGCGATTCAGGAACAATTTATCTGGTGTGGACTTTGTGATATCTTTTATAGCAAGGAACAAAGATACACTGACAAACAAACTGTGTCAAAACATAAAGAGGAGTCGGGCAATGAATTGTTATAAAATTATGAATGAATATTTTGATGAATTGAGTGGAACACTGAATTGTGTGCAGCCCCACTTAATTCTAAACTATGACGAAACCAACATGACAGATGACCCTTTGAGGCATAAAGTTGTAGTTAGAAGAGGTAGCCGACATCCCGAACAAATTATTGATTCATCTAAATCGAGTACTTCTGTCATGTTCACAGCTGCAGCTGATGGGACTTTACTGCCTCCCTATGTTACAAATGATGCTGAGCATCTTTACAACACATGGACACAGAATGGTCCTAAAGGCACAGTCTACAACCGATCCAAAAGTGGGTGGTTCACAGGGGAAATATTCGAAGATTGGTTTGAAAAGATTGCCCTATCATATTTCCAAAAATTTGACAAGAATGCTGTAAAAGCAATGATCGGGGACAATTTGGCATATTTTATAGTGTAATACTGCATTGAAAGTACCCCAAGTTGTATTCAAAGGGTCCAATTTGAGATTGTGGTGGGTTTTAGACTGTTGTCCCAAATTACCCCATACATGGGTCTAACTTGGGACACATAATATTACAGTTATCATATGTAAAAGTAAGTGTAACAATAATGGTTAAGTATATTTAAATGGTATAAGTATAGACCCAAGTTTTAAAGTAGTTAAGTTGCCACAACTATCATTCATATGTAAATGGCAAGCATTTGAATCTTCAAAGTGTCCCAAGTAGCCCCAGTTTACGGGGTACATAGTAATTTTTCAGTTTTTTATTCTACCTCTTACATGTTGCCCACACATGGATTGTGTGTTCAAACCATTAGTAAGTTAGTTGGCATAAAATAACGTTACCATTTTGCCATGTTATTTATCTCTACAAAAAGAAAGTTGTCCTCCTGATTGATATTGAATTTTGGAGTCAAAGACCTGCTCCATTTAACAGATTTGCTTGGTTCCAACATTCTGCACGTATCCAATTTCATTTAGCACTGACTTGATATGCATAACCTTGCCCATGATGTAACTGCTTTACACTGAATGCACACACTGCAGTGCACAACAACACACATATATGGAAACAAGTGAGTTGCAGAGGGCTGGTTCAACACATCACTCTCTGTAAACTCCTACTGAAGAAAGTGGAACTAGGAACATGCTTTGGAAATCAATAGACTCTGTTTTCAATCCATGTTTGACTCCTGCTTTCTTGTTTATGTTAATGTATGCGAGTTGTGTTGTGGTGATTTGAAGACCTCACTGAAAAAGACTTGGATTGGAATTTCAAAATTGAGAATTGTATGTTTTTCAAAGTGTAGATTTGCTACCAAGTGTTCAATTCTTGTTGCTGTGTTCACTGTTTTAGGAGTATATAGGATTTATATCATGATTTTTAGTCCAGAAATGAGTGGTCACTGCTGATTTTTGTAATTGTCTATATCTTAATTGTCTGAAGTCTTCTTTAGTACTGATTTCTGCATTTGTCTTTATTATTCCTGTGTAAACCTGTTTACACTAACTGCATTAAATCTCATGTGTACAAATTTTTTGTTTGAGAGAAATTGTGTCCTTTGTTCTAGTTTTATAAAAATGCTTATAGCTGTTACTAATCTTAGAAAATAACAAAAAACATTCAGTGGCTTACAATCCTAGAAACAAAACAACATCCATAGGATGGTGAGTTTTTATGTCTATAGTGATAGGCAGGTTATCAGTCATCTTTGGCTCATGACCATAAATGAGCCACTGAATTTATCCTCTGGTTGTATAAATAACTATTATACCACTTAGAATATGAAAATTAAAATATGCATCTGTGAAAATGACAAAAATCCACAATTTTTGTCACAATGATGTGAAAATTTGTATGTATGTATGCCAAAGCATAACTAGAAGGTTTACCAAATTCCACTTTTCTATGTAAGATAGTTTTTGCAAAAAGAATGTTTTATTGGTTTTTTTGCTGCAATTTTAGGGTAGTATAGCAAACGCTTCTTATCAAATGTTATTTGTTCTAAGTAAACTAGACTCTGGCCATATGTTTCCCTAGATTATGTCTACAAAACCTGGTATTTTTATTTGGCTATGTCAGTTTTGGAGAAAAAAAAATATTGAATATCTCAATGTCCATTTTTTTTCAAATTATTAATAATTTTCAAAATAAAAATTCAATAACAATTAAACTATTCCATCTAGAGCATTTAAAATACCAAGCTTTATGAAGCAACTATCTAAGAACATGTGTGCAAAATTTAAAAGAAATCTATTAAGAACTGTATTAGAAGATGCATTTTGAAGATTGAAAAATGTGAAAAAATAGAAAGCAGAGAAAAATTACTTTAAATTTTCAAGTGTATGACAACATACATTTATTGCTTTAGAATTCCCTGGAGCACATGAAGGTCCTTCAGCTAACTGTTTAGCTTCTTCTTCTTTAAGTTTTGCTACTCTTAATTGGTTTTTGCTTATTTAAATGTATTTAATGTACTCGGTGCACTCTGCTTTAATCTTTCCTTATCCCTAACATTACTAATTCTTTTACTGACTGGACTTAATTACTAGCTGTAACTCTTTCCTTTACATAGAGAGTAGCCTCACAACTCTCATTAAATTCGTTGATAGCTGAAGTCACTGCAATTTTTTATTACTTGAACCTGCTTCTTCAAGATCCACTGTAGATCTATTTATGCTTGTTTCCTCCTGAGATTTGCCAGTTTGCCATATATACATTTTCTTGCTACAAGAGATTTCTTTGTTTGCTTTTGCTTACCCATTTTAAAATAATTTTGTACCAATTAATAATAATTTAATGAAAATCTGGTCCACCTAATGTACAATCTTTACAACTGTACAATAAATTATAATAGTGAGAAGAGTTGTGTGTTCACAAATAGCTAAATAAAGAATTTAGATTTTCACTAACAGCAAGAAGACACTTATTTAGTATTCCCTGCCTTATCTTATACTAATTCTTATTCTAAACTCCACCTATCTAAATGTACACCACAATAAAGATGACTTCTCGCTTCTTCAGGCTATGTAATCTGGAATAAAATTCAGAAAAATACAACCACGTGGTTCACACATGCAAAAACAGGAAACATTGGTTTGTTTCACTGGTACGAATGTTTGCAGAAAATCCCACAAGATGTCTCTGCTTACATCCACCAGTACTGAATCAGACCGCCTGATTTAAATTCAAAATAGAATGCGATTTTGCTGCAATGGGGTAATGAATACATTTCAGCAGTCACGCCCACCCTCACATGGGCATTTAAATCATGGCATAACGGCTTTTTAAATAGCGATGAGGCGTAAACGATGGTAGATTCTGAAAGTACAAGGTACAGACATAATTTCAAGGCAAAACACGAAAAATTGCATTTTTCGTCATTTTTGTCCAAATTTCACCAATGTCTCCCCTTAAGATAATTAAAACTGTGACCAGAAATGCTATATTTCAAATTTGTATAATATTAAAAAAAAATCTCTTCAAGGCATCCATGGTATTAAAACAAAGTATATAATTACCAAAGATACTGATATTTAATGTGGTTTACAGAGTCTTTCCTCTTTTTATTTAAATCACACAAAATCATCAAATAACTGCTCAGCCACATGACACACTATGTGTTGATTTAGCACATACTACTAAATATTAACACCTAATAATCCTATAAAGCAGCAAGTATAGACATGGGTCCTTATATGCATGTTTTGAATTGAAATACAAACACAATATTCACAAAGATGAAACTTACATCCTTATCATGGGCGTCGGCAGACTTTTCTTCAGGGAGGGCCATATGTTGGAAGTTTGCAATTAAACAATATTAATTCATTATTCTGTTATCTGTATTTGCTGTGGATAACCTTATTATTTTGTGTTAAATAAAAATTGCTCATTACATCAAAATTAAAACAATAGTGTAATAGTCAGTAATTGACTGTACATTAAATTCATTAATTTCTTGGGGGGGGGGGGGGGGGGGAGAACCACGGCCCCCACTTGCACCCCGTTCGCGATACTCAAGATCCTTATTTACGTCACATCTTTATTTTGTGGCACTATGCTAAGTGCAATTTTGGCAACTCACATGGGAAGCACATGTCACATACATTAGTTTATCAAAAGTGCTTCTTTTACCTTTAAAACAACAATGTATTGCAGTCCTACAAAATTTTGCATTATAGACTGTTATGTCTTATTCTTAACTTTCAAAGTAAACATTATAAGCAAATGAAGGGTTTAATCATAATTAGTGTGAAAGTGCAATCTGTTTTAAATGTACATTGCCATTTCTAAGAAATTATTCTGAAATATCAAAGTCATAGATTTACCAGCATTCATACACATGGGGTTGAAAATGTTTTGTAATATAAGTTTATTAATCAGAATTGTACTATAGAATGTATAATACAGTACAGCTAGACTTAAAATGTTTTGTCCTCTTCAAAAGTGCAATATGTGGATTCTTGATGCATTCATCCAATGTTATTTGTTAATAGTATTCATTAGTTACTTGGATCAATGCTTAAGAATACCTAACATTATTATGTATTGCACATTCATGTAATTTGTTAAATATTTTCCTTTAAACTAAGGAGTCCATGAGTTAAGGTTAAAATTCTAATAGTATCAATTGAATATTGACTCACCAACTCTGAATACATTATACGATATTCATTCACCATATAAAATTTCTCTGCATGGTTAATTCTTGTTGATCTAGGCACTTCTGAAGTGTGAAACCACAGTATGCCACAAAGTTCAAGTAACATAGTTGTGATATTTTACAAGTGCATTCTTATTCAACAATTCATGAAGTGCAATCATGAGTTTCATTTTACAGCATTAGTAAAACAGTACTAAAGTTGTCGTTCAATGTGCACACTTGGAAGCATAACACTGATTCCAGTGGGCACAGAAAAGGAATGATTGATTTTTACAACAGAAAAGCACTTTAAGATCTCATAATCTTCATAGAGCATGGTGCATTCCCATTACAGATTCATATCAATGACTTTAGTGAATGTGTGCAGGATGATCGTTATGCTAAGTGATTTTTATTTGTATATTGAATTTTATATTAATTTTTTTATTTATTTTTGTTTTATATGAAGAGTAACTTGTGATCGCTGTTTTCATAGAACTTTACATTAAACATGATTATATTGGTCATTGTTTTTGCTAATGCTTTATTTAGCATTAGCTTGTATAGCAGTTCTTTCTTGTACTCAAAATTTGAATGTATACAGTTACAACTGATCTAGTAAATTCAGTCCCAAGAACAGCATTTGGAAAATGCATGAATGCAGTTGTATGCATTTTAGTTGAACCTGTAAGCGCATTTCATTTCACTGAAATTTTGTAAGATTAATGTAGTTATTTTAAATATTTTGGTGCTCTTATTTTATTCCCTTAAGTGCTACATTGTAGAGAATAGAGATGTTTATTTAACAAAGTTTATTTTTAGCAATGTAAGAATACATGTATTAAATAATACACATTTATTTTGTGCCTTTTATTTTTGTTTTTGAAAGTGAAGCAGCAACTGCTTAGGTATTCTTGTGGTTTATGATTTATTTTCAGCCATTTAACTTCAAAGCTTTTGGAGACACAAAGGGAGTGATTGTTGTATTTGAAACTTATCTATTTTATTGTTTTCTAATAAAGTTAACATGTTACAAGCTGTAATTCACTGTACAGAAGTATGAATGAGCATACTCAGGTGAGTATCAGCAAAAGCAATACAGTTTTTACACATCTAATTTAATCTGCTACGTTATATCTCGCTCTTTAATAGAAATAAATATGTAATCTCAAATGTCGCTAGAAGCATTTTTCTTATTTACGACTTACAACTGCTAACTTGATTTTATCTATACTTGAATAATATTGCTATATATGGACTTCCAAATTGTTATTTGCAATTAAATTCTTCATACTTGTTTATATGGCAGTTATGTATTTTTACCTTTGCTTATTAAAGAAATACCCAGTGGCTCCAGTAAGTATGCACCATTGACTGTTACATCTTTTCTAAGATACAGCATATACTCACATGGACAAAAGTATTCGTACAGAGGAAAACTATATGCATTTTTGTTTATTGCTACATAAATATGGCACATGGACAAAATTGCCTTTACTAGAATTATAAACTGTACATCAATGTACAATATAAACAAAAAAAATCCTATACAAGTATAATTATATAAAATAAAAATATATCTTCTCTATGAATAGGAATTTTTGACCGAACATAAGTATTCGCACACATTCTATTATCAAAGTATAAATAACATGAAAGGAGTTATTTTCACATTGTTCAATAGCGAGTTTGCTTGCCTCTTCTGTGTATAATCTCTCTTAATCTATGTGGCATAGAATATACTAAAGCGCGTTCCACCCTTAGAAGACAGTACATGTTAAATGGAGCGCAGTGTTGCAACATGTACTAGTTGCGAATCTTTCTCCGCGAGTGACTCCGAGGTGGCCGGTGTCCTGTACTTGGTCCTTCAATTGCTGCTTGACGGGACGGGCACTTTTAACTTTGGTATCCCTGCACGCCTTTGTCACTGTATGACCTAAATTCACAAATGACTCGTCTGTATAAACAATTGATTTCCCCTGGTCCCTAAACCTTTTTATGTATTTTAGATATTTATGTCGCCATCTGATGATATCGATATCATCTCTTTCTATTAATATGCACTTGTTACCCCTTCTTTCATATTCGAACCCCAAATCAGAGTGGCCCTTGAGAAATTTGGTAGGGTCTCATCACTAGAACCGTGACAAAATTATATTCAGCGTGGGTGGAATATTTGCAAACTGTAAAGAATGAACAATTCGCCGCACTCCACTTTACACTATTCAGTCATATTGCGTTAACCTAGCGTTTTGTGTAGTCCCGCCCTTTTTGCTTTCTTTTTCGATGGCGTTCTTAGAGTTCTTTTCATTAGTTCCTTTTTAATCATACACACTACTGCTTCTGAACACCCGATAGCCTTAGCTGTTTCTTTTACAGCCTTACTAGCACGCATTTTGCTTCAAAAATAATCTAACACATTCATAATTATTTGGTGTTCCTTACTTCTTAATTTACCAACATATCGTCTCTTCCTAGCTTCCCCCTCCATAACTACAAATATTTACAAAAATATTAAACAAATAACGCAATAACAGCTCACAGTTACACACACGGTTTCTTTCAAACTAATGCTAGTGCTGCTCCTTATACGATCTTCTGTGTCAGGCCTGACGCTGAATAGATGAATACCTTTTGTTTGCCTTACTGGATAAAAGAAAGAGGTTACTGCCTTTTGGTTTATTTTAAAAACTTTCTCCAACCTTCCTCAACATTTATTCTCGCTGGTTCCCTGATGTAAACTCAATAACAAAAAAGTTTCACACTGCGTAACTTTTGCAGTGCACAGATATAAAATTTTCCGAAAACATTTAATTTAAAAAATTATAACACTTAACTGGTAAACATAGAGAATTCAAAGTAGGCAGGTAGTAGCACTATGGTTTACATTACCTAAGAAAAAAATATAGATGCATTCTAGCAGTTAGTTTGTTAGTTAGTGCGTGATGAGTATAGAAACAGCAAATATCGGACTTCTATTGAAAAAAACGTTTTCTGAAGAAATTTGGGTCTATAGAAATGTATGATGACTCTAAAAAGGATATAACCTGATAGAGAAAAAAATTCTGCATAGGATAATGTGTTCAAATCTGAAATTTATAACAAGTGAATATTTATACCATGCTATTAGGAATCTGGCAACAGCGTGAAGGTAGAAAAGGACGCGGCTAATGGCAACTTGTATGCGCTAGATAGAGACAGATATGTCCCATTTAACTCCATACTGTCTTCTAAGAGTGGAACGCTATATAATTTTTTTGTTATTTCTGACCCAATAAGTTGCCATTCCATTTGAAGTAGCTGTTTCAGTTGAGTTTTGTTTGTAATATGTTTTCTAATCCTGGTCTCTAATTCATCCCACAGATGTTCGATTGGGTTAGTATCAGGAGACTGTGGAGGTGTTTTCAATGTGTGGGGGGTGTTGTATAGGAGGCACAGACGAACAATTTGTGCTGTATGTTTGGGGTCGTCCTGTTGAAAGTAATATCCCGGAGTAAGGCCTAATTTTTCGATGCTTTTCTTAAGATTTTCTTTCAGGATGTTCAAGTACATATATTTGTCCATATTTCCTTCAATGAAAACCAATTCCCCTACACCTGAAGCAGCCACACACCCCCACACCATCACACCACCACCTCCATGCTTTACTGTTGTCATAAGGTTCTTCTCCTCGAGCTCTGTATTAGGTTTTCTCCAAACCAAAATACGCCCATCATTGCGAAAAATATTAAACTTACGTTCATCTGTAAACAACACGTTATCCCAAAACTCACTATCTTTCTGCACAAACTCTTTTGCAAACTGCAACCTCTTCGTCCTATTAAGTTTACTAATGTAGAGTTTTTTTCTTGGCACCCTTGCTCGGTATCCATCTCGACGAAGGACCCATCTTACTGTACGTGAAGATACTGGATTGTGAAAATATTCAGCTAGTTGTGCTGCTATTTCTGATGAAGTTATTTTAGGAGTTTTTTAAATTAAATTAATCACAGACCTCTGCTCTCTTGATGAAAGTTTCTGTGGACGTCTGCTTCTTTCATTGTTAGTCATCACTGTTTTGCCTTTGAACCTATTTACTATACTTTGTATAGTAGTTCTGCTTCTCCCAACTGAGTTTGCAATCTCGGAATATGATTTTCCTTGATTACGAAGTCTGAGAATAATTTTTCTCTCTTCAACAGATGTTTCCTTCTGTTTTCTTCCCATTTTAACTAAACTGTATCTATCAGTGCAACCAGTCTGTCTCTCGGGGTGTGTACTACTCAACTGAACCAGCCAAACAAGGGTCACTCTGTTTACTCGAATGTCAAGTAGGGTAGTAACTAACTGTACGAATACTTCTGTCCGGGCATTAATCCATGTAAACAAACAGAGGCTCTTCCTATACATCTATTGTACACAATAACAGAACATTTGCAATATGTCTGCATGGTGGACTTCCAATATATCATCTAGAAATAAAATTGATACCCAATAAACATTATACATAATAACTGCTATGGTATTCTTAACATGATTGTGTATGAATACTTTTGTCCATGTGTGTAGATATGCTCCTTTGTAATAAGCTATACAGGGAATCCCGGTTTGATTATAATAGTACGCAGATTGTCTTTGTTTGCCCATTTTTCAGGTTATCTGTTCATTTAAGTGCTCTAGATATGCAATAACACCTAGTTTCAAAACAGCAAAATGAATCCTAAATGAGAAATAGAAATTTTGTTTAGACAGAGAAATAACCACTGTAATTGCAATAGACTTTGGATGTCTCCCAGTATAATATTATTTTGGATATTTATCATTTATTTACTGTCAGTAGTTGAACAATTTGTCATTGTCAAATTTATACTTACATAACATCTCATTAAAACCATTTGTGATAGCATTGCAGTGCGCTGGATGTATTGCTAAAAATTGGAACTGTAGCTGGAAAAAACAGTTTGGCTGAATATCATTGTTGAAGCTTTACTTCCATTTTGATATAAAAATTTCCTTATTTGAGAGGTAGAATCAGAACTGTAAAATTCAATGCCACAAATGGGATTTGAACCACAGACCCTCCACTCACTAGGTAGGCACTCTAACCACTAAGCTACTGTGGCAACTTGGCAGAATGACATTGAATTCTCCAATTCAATTCAGATTCTACCTCTCACACATTGCCCACACGTGGCTTGTGTGTTTAAAAACACAAACAGTAAGTTTGTTGGCATAAATAAATAATGTCCTTTACTTTTTTGGTTTCCAGTATGGGCCGTGTCTTGGCCTTTTTTAGGAAATTAAAAATTATGCCATCATTTCACCTCAAAACTGTTCAGCTTCATCATTGGGAAACTGCAAAAAATCCATCCAATTAGTCACTGCCTACTCTGACTGGTCTCGTCCCGTCCCACTCGTAATCCTATTGGTTCTCTTAACATGATATGGAAGACCTTATTAGCAGGTCAACTTCCTATTGGAGGAGAAGGAACCAATAGGATTACGAGTGGAATGGGACAAGGCCAGTTAGAATAGCCAGTAACTAATTGGATGGATTTTTTGCAGTTGCCATTGAAGAAGCCGAACAGTTTTGTGGTGAAACGTTGGCATAATTTTTAATTTCTTAAAAAAGCCAACAAGACATGGCTGATACCGGAAACCAAAAAAGTAATTTGCAAAGGCCATGGAAGTCTATGTAACCATTTAATAATGTCCTTATTTGTTTACAAATTTAAATGGGAAAATATAAAATTATGAAAGTTCATTGCAAAGCTGATAAAATGGATTAGTGTTTTAAAATACCAGATGGAAGGTACGTTAACCAGGGATTCTACATGATGAGTGTAACAAATATGTCCAATACAATTATTGTCAATAAAGAACAGTTTTGCTGAATAAAAATAATTTGTGTCAAATACTCGGAATATTTGGAGCCATCTAGCCTGCTGACGAATAGATATAAGTTTATTATTTCACTAACTGTTGAGCAAACATTGTGTGAACAATGCTGTAATGTGTTTTTATTTCACTTCAAATGAATTTAGTTGCAATTTAATGTTAACATGACATTACCAAAGCTCTCTTAGAAATTAAACTTTGCACGACTTATTAACATTAAATTGTGACCAAATTCATTTGAATACAGCCATTAATGCTCAACTTAATTTTTTTCCTAAAATTAAAAACAAAAACATGTATTAAGTATATATAGTGGTTCATCATACAGTATGTAAACAGTATATTTTGTTTGCCCTTTTATTCACCCAGAGTCCCAAGATCACCCGGTCTATAAATAGACCATTGGGCGTTAACAGTATCAAAAGATACTGTAGTGTGAACAAATACATTTCTGCCGAGTTGATGTATTTTATGATTAAGCTTTATTTCTTAAAGCAATTACTTGCTATTTAAAGACAAAGCACATTCTAACTGAAACATTTGGAGTGGTAAAAGCTTTTTGTCAACTGTGGTAAGGTTCAAAATATGTGTGGTAGAGAATTACAACACACCTTTTGCAGAATCTCAAGAGGCATGCTATCCTTCAAACTTGTTTTCATTTCTTCCCATTTTTCTTTTGAAGCATGGTCATTTTATGGAATTTTTGTATACTTGGAAGCACATTTTTTGTATCTTGTTGGTCGGTTGCAAAGTTGTTTTTGTTTTGGTTGACTTTTCAAACCTAGAGTCATTTGTTTCCTGTATGTCACTCTTTCCAGAGGCAGTGAAATGCACTTCAACTGGACTGGGAACATCATTCACATTTACTATATCTGTAGTGCTTCATCTTTATCAGTAATACTGTCTGTATCAGGAGAACGAATCATATCAACTGTATCACAATCATGAATTTCATTGGAAAAGTTGTCATTTACAATATCCAGTGTAATTCCTTTGAATATGTCATGATTATTACATGTCATATCTCTGAATGTAATCTAAAAATAATGAAAAAGAAATATCTAATGGGCTTTCCTATTATTGTTTGCACTTTTTATTAGTGCAGAATTACAAAACTATTCCAAAAATAACTAAGACATATGTGCTTTAGGAATCCATTTACTTACATGCTATCCTCACTTCAAAGAACACAATATAAAATACTGTTTAACGCCAGCTCACCGTAGAAGCCAAATAACACACATGGCAGATGCTTGCATACTATTACAGAAGTAACAATGTCACTAGCTGTTGCTTCATGTGAGGGGTTTCTGTGTCCTGACATGAGATAACACCTGTGCCCAGCAGTCTATAAATAGATTGCTTGTTTCTAGACTCATTTTCTGCATTAAAATTGCTTACAGCTGCACGCTCTTTGTGTGATGCAATAATACAAACCTTTCTTAACAGTTTATTGTATTACACAAAGTTGGGAAGGAAATGTGACAAAAAAACAATAATATGCATTCACAGGCACTGCAGTCATTTACACATTATTGTAAGTTAATAAACTGCACAATATTGTGGTTTTTAAGAGACAATGTTTTCATACAATCAGATAACATCAATGATGACAAGGTCAAAATAACTTGAGAATTCGTGTAAACTAAATAAAAAAAAATATCTGCAGTGGTCTGTAAATAGATCAGTGGGTGTTAATGGGTTAAGGTAGAAATGTATTACAGCATTGTTCACACGTTTGTGTGACAGTGAAACACTATACTATTTATATACATTCGTCAAGAAGCTAGATAGTTGCATATATTTTACATGATTTTTTTTTCAGTGAAACAGTTCTGTATTGACATTAATTTTGTATTGGACATATTTGTTGCACAAATCATGTGAAATCTCTGGTTAATGTATGGCTGAAGCAGTACTTTCCACCTGGTATGTTAATGTGTAAAATAAATGTAGAACACAGAGTCCAGATGAGAATCATGCAAGCTCTCAGAAGTGCTGAAGGAAAACGGAAAGATAGAAATGGGGGAAAAAAAATATGCTTACCAAGTTGCAGAGAAATTAAAGAGTAGTAAGAAGAAATTGTCATTGTGACAAAGATGTTTACTCGTAAATTGCCCAATGAAAACATAGATTTCCTTGAAATATGAATCTTACAGTTAAGCAAATTAAATCTCTGTTGTAATAACCTGGGAACGATTATATATTTATACTTTGGGATAAACTATGAAGGATGAGAGTAAAAGATTTAAAATCTTAGTTCTGCTTATGTATGTTCAGTTACTAAAGAACAATATCACTACAAAACTTTCATTAGCCCATTTAGATTTAAGGGTAAGTCAACAATAACGGCAATCTATTGTTTTACTGAGCAGATTCTAGACATAATTGATAGGGGAAATGAATGTACAGGGTTATTTTTAGATTTAACAGAGGCATTTGAAATGGTTCAACATGATATTCTATTAGATCAACTGCAGTTACGTGTAATAAGAGGAAAGGGGCAGGAATGGTTTCAGTCTTACTTGTGTCACTGCAGGCATATGGTTGAAATAACAAATATTGATTGGCAAGATGTTTTAAGTTTTACCTCCAAAGTGCAAAATACTAATGGAGTACCTCAAGAGTTCTATAATATATGAGGGCCAATATTATTTCTAACATTTCTAAATGATTTTTCAAGACACTTAAATATATGCCTTAAGACAAAAAAAAATTAGCACACTCTGGAAGCGTATATTTGTCTAAGTCCAACCACTCGGCCATCTGCTCACATTAAATAGTTGAGACTCAATATGAAAAATGATGGGGCCCTAATGACCAAGTTGTCGACGGGCCCTTAAACCCAACACACTCACTCACTCACTGAAAAATGATAACAGAATGACGCTAAAGACACACATTCGTTGACACCATTGTAAAACGGTCGCGGAAATGACAAGGACTTAGACAAATATATGCTTCCAGAGTCTGCTTATTTTTTGTCTTAGGGTGTATATGTCAACATGTTTGTGGGTGATACTAACATAATTATGGAAGTATCAGAATATAAAGAGAACTTAATAATCAGAATGGAGAATTGGTTTAAGAATAAATTATTTTTAAATCCTTCAAAAACCAGTAATTACATTCAGACATAAGGAAAGTAAACACTATAATATTATTCACCTTCACATATACCACGAAAACAAAAAAACCTCCAAGCAGGCTGTGCAGTGTTTTGCCTGTCTGCTTCCTGTGCGCTCATTGCCATCTGCCACTATCATAGAAAGGTGCAGGTCAAACCATACAACATTTTTAAAGCTACTTTTAAAGGCTCTACTTACCAACTTTATGAAAGGAAATGCTGAAATAGTCACTATCGTTGTCCATACATTCTTGGCACCTCTTTAGGAAAACTACCCATCACTTGCCGTAGTTCACATTGAGAAATGCTAGCAATTTCCTGGCGAATATTTTGCTTTAATTCTTCCAGGGTATGTGTGTTTGTCCTGTACACTTTGTTTTAAGTTACCCCAAAGATAGAAGTCGCAGGGGCTTAGATCACGGTACCACAAATCTCTATTAATAATTCTGTCCTGAAACACACTTTTAATTATTCTCATCGAAAGATTGACCGTATGAGCTATTACAGAGTCTTGTTGAAAGCAGGCAAAATCACTCTCCCTAATCTGTTAATTCTCTAAAAAAAAGGGGGGGGGGCCAAAATTGTATTCACGTATGTACAGTGATATTTTTTAGAGGTGGCGCGTGACCTTGTCACTCGCGCATATCCGAGCATCACGCAAAGTAATGGTAGGGGTAAGTTTCCACCAGCAGCCAGCTGGCTAGTAGGTTGGAAGTCGAAGAGATACTAACCAGACACCCCTTTTATCTTGCAATAGACAAGTGGACTCGCCCATGAACTACTGCGCAACATTACGACACATGCCACCTCTAAAAAATACCTCTGTACAAGCCTCAAATGTTGACTCGAAAAAATTTGACCATTTAACTCAGAACCTACTATTGTTCATGAAGTAACCCTTCATGATGAAAAATTTGGTGCACCATTAGTGGAGAAAGGTTTCCCAGAGCTCCAATAAGCAATTTCTATCTCTGGGGTAACTTAAAACATAAAGTGCACAAGACAAACCCCTACAGCCTGGAAGAATTAAAATATCTGCAAAGAAATTGACAGCGTTTCTCAACTTGAAGTACAGCGAATGATAGATAGTTGCATAAAGAGTTGCCAAAAATGTATGTATGGACGATGCTGACCAGTTTCAGCACCTTCTTTCATAAAGTTGGTCAGTAAAGCCTTAAAAAGTAGTTTTAAAAATGTTGTATGGTTTCATCCACGCCTCTATGATAGTGGCTGATGACAACAGCCACTGAGGGTCTACATCAAAAGAGTAGCGGGTGTATATTTGATTCTGACTTTCATTAACCTGGGGACACTGAAGAACGTGTATAATTGTTTAAAGCCAATGACGAAATGTCAGAAGAGATGAATGTGTAGGAATGATGTATGGCAATGTGAAGATGGGACAGGTGGAATGTCTGGAGGGGTACATTTTAAATGTGGATGCGAAAGGGGAAAAAACGGGATGCAGAAGGTTGTAAGTTTTATAAAAACCGATGAGCATGTATACTAGCGACAACAGTTCGATTCTTGTGGAGATTGTAGTTTGTGGATGGATACAGTAGATTTGCCAGAAGGTTTGGATTTAGAATGGAAATAAATACCGGAGGAAAGCAAACTGTAATGGCCTATAGCATGGTAAATAAGATGAATTCCTACTTCTCCAAAAACTATGTATACATATTTGGGGAATGGTGAGTGGCAGTTAAACTTAGGTGGAGGGAGGAAGGTTAATAGAAGGGTGAAGAGGGTGTCTCGGTGGTCAGCAGAGGGGAATTTGAAAGTAAATTCGGAATGTGATGGTGGTGAAGTGGAGAAGGTATCGGTGAACAGCATAAGAAAGGCAGCATCGGAGAGGTGCAACAAGGGAATGAATACAATGAAACAAAAGCTGAAAAAGGAATGTGACTGTAAGATGAAGTAAAGAGGAAGATTGAGGTGAAGAAGGAAAGACATGAATGTGATGGAAGGGTAAGAGAAATGCAGGGGATATTGGAAAGAATGAAGGGAGACCTGGAACAGAAAAAGCAGAATGTAATGAAACAGCAGGAATTGGTAAATACAAGAAAAGCAAATGTGTTTAAAATGTACAATGAATTTGAGGCGTTAAAGTAGATGATTGGTAAATTGGAAAACGCACGCACACACGGAGTGGAGGAATTTCCTAACTATGAAGCAACTTATGACAAAACAGGAGAAGAGAATGGTGGAGGGGATGGGGAGGCAGCCTGCTTGTGGCGGTATGTGACCCGCCAGATGGACGCTTCTACGAAGCGGACATCACGGCACTCATGAACCTACATCACACCGCAGGCGACTTCAACGCAAAACATCGAAGCTGACACAGCCGTACCCAGAACATAAAGGACCAGGGACTGTACCGTCTCCTTAGGGGGAACTCCGCCCTTTTCGCGCACGGTCCGAGAGGTCCAACACGCTTACCGCCACGCTGTGCGGTGGACGTCATAGATTTCATTCTCACCAAGAATATTCCATTTCACCTGGATCTCTCGGTGGTTAATGCTCTGGACTCAGACCACAACCCAGTTGTGGTTGACTCCGACGTTAACCTTACTGCACTGGAAGTGCCAGACTGGGTTGAGGAAGTCGACTGGGGCGCAGCCGTCCTAGCCCTCCAAAAGTCCGAGGAAGCACGACCTCAAATAGACTCGATAGAGTCTCTCGAGAAGGCAGCCGCGAGGTTTTCAACTTTTGTCCTAAACGAAGTTCGTGCTCACACACACCGCATCTCTGCCGAAATACCAAACCCAACAGCCATCCATGTTGCACTGAAACGCCTCATCCAAGCAAAAAATTCTGTGAGGAGGCTATGGCAGAGATTCCGCCACCCTAGGATAGGAGAAATATACCGGAGTTTCAAATCCCTGGTTAGGCGATTCCTAAGAAAACACAGGCAAGCAGCTTGGGAAAACACGTAAACCTCCAGGAGAGGAAACTGTGACGCATCGACCGAGGCTTGCGAAAAGACAAAACTGTACACCAGCACCCTCTGCACAGCCCTCGTGGAAGACTTGTCTTCGAGCCAAGAGAGAAAGCAGAGGCGCTAGTAGACAATCTGGAGACTCAGTTCCAGCCCAGGGGGGACCCACAGGTCGACGACCATGCTGATCTCGTGGAACAAGCGGTAGAAGACCTCTTAGAAGTTGTAGTAGTGTTTTAACGCCCGCTTTTACTACTACGGCACCGCAGGCGGTGACACTGATGATACATGAAGATGGAGCACCGGTGGAATGAGATGGCGGGGGAAACCGGAGTACCCGGAGAAAACCCGCCCTGACGCCGCTTCGTCCACCACGAATACCACATGCGGGTCCCTGGGATCGAACCCGGGCCGCCTAGGTGGTAGGCGAGCGCGCTAACCGCTCGGCCACGGCGCCGCCCCTCTTAGAAGTCGGACCCGTGGACCACAAGGTGCTCCACATCCCGATAGTTACCCCTCGTGATATAACTTCCACCATCCAGAACCTAAAATCCCGAAAAGCCCCTGGACAGAACCGTGTAACAGCGGAAATGCTCCAGCACCTTCCCCTTAGAGCCGTGATTCATCTGACGCGGATTTACAACGCGTGCCTCAGCATGCGTCATTTTCCAGTTGTCTGAAAACAGGCGCGTGTGGTGTGCGTTTTGAAGCCGGGTAGAAATCCGGTTTCCCGTCCAATTACTGCTCCATCAGCCTCCTGCCAGTTATCTTGAAAGTGTTCGAGAAACTGCTCCTGACCTGCCTCGGACCTCATTTGGAGGAAAAAGGTCTCCTACGGAAGCATCGGTTTGGTTTTCGTTCTGGCCACTCCACGACCGAACAATTACTGAGAGTAGCCGAGAAAGACTCCTTGGCTTACCAGGAGAGGGCCAAAACGTTGGCATTGTTGCTCGACATGGAAAACGCTTTCTCTACCGCCAGGCACGAAGGGCTTGTTTACAAGCTCATGCAGCATGAAATCCCCCCTCCATGCATTTCCTTGGTGGCTGGTTTCCTGCAGGAACGTAGCTTCCGGGTGAAGGTGGAGGGATCATTTTCAAGAGAAAGGTCCATTGGCGCTGGAGTCCCCGAGGGCAGTGTACTGTCACCGACACTCTTTGTTGATTACAAAACCGATCTCCCCATATACTCAAACACACACACACATGCCAGTATGTGGACGATCTCATGATCTTCGCTACTAACAGGAATCCCCGCTACAGCTACCGGCAAGTACAAGCCCATCTCTCCCATCGATAGAGAACTGACGTATGTCTATCAACCCGGAGGAAAGCTCTGCGATCCTCCTGGCTAATACATTAGCAAACCAGCTCCCGCAGGAACTCATGCTTCGGCGCCGTCGGGTCCCTTTGGTCAATACAGCAAAGTATCTCGGGGTCACGCTGGACCGGAGGCTGACATACAGACATCACGTCAGGGGCAAAGAGCTTCAAGGGCACGCAGCTCTCCAGCAGTTATATCCCATCCTCAGTTCCAAAACCATGCCTCACCGCCTGAAGCTCCAGCTATACCGTGCGATTATCCCATCTCTGGTTCTGTACGGATATGAGATCTGGGGAACGGTGGCAAATTCCACCATCATGCTCCAGACGTTACAAAATCGGGCACTAAGGACAATCTACGGTACTGGCTGGAGATTATCTGCCCACATCCTACATGAACACTCCAGTATCCCGTACATGATCCACGTGATAAGATAGCGTGCTCGAACAATGTACAACAAACTCCAAAACCACCCCAACCTGCTGGTAAACTCTCTGAAAGATACGACCAGAGAGAGCCGCGGCGAATACCATCTTTCACACTGCCGAGGGAAATCTTAGGTCCACTTGGATAAACTGGAGATGGGACAAGCGACAACAATCCGTATCCAAAACGGAGAAATACCGAGCAGTTCATCTCTCAGTGCGTGACTGCCGGTCTGAACCTTAGAGGTGATAAGCACGCCACCTGATTGGCTGAAAGGGATCAGTCAGTGGGCGGCCATCATCCGCTTGCGGAACAATCCCTCCCAAGCAAACATTCCGAACACTATAAATACCCCAAACACCACAAATTCGCCCTACTAAAGGTAATACCATATGACACCGAAACTACGGTACTAAACGACCTCACATCAGACCATTTACCGGTAATAATGGAGGTCGCGGTGCCCGTAATGTTCAAACCAGAACAGCCTAGGCGCAACTACAAACACGCCAACTGGCCCGAATTCGAAGCTTTAGTTGAAACGCAACTCGAACAAAACAACCCTGTCATTACCTCACAAGATACTCAAGAGCAAGCCGTAGAAATAATCACCAGAAGTATTCACTATGCGACCGAAAAACATGTTCCCTTAACTAGGCCAACGAATAGGGCAACCACACAGTTCCCTCGGGCTGTAAGACAGGCAATGCAGGACCGAATACGACAACCTCAGAGTCACGGCCGATATATTAATGGCGGAACACATAAGGGAGCAATGGAATGCCACACTGAAAGACGTTGATCCTCATAACAGAACAGTGTGGCGAAAAGCGAAGTACCTGACACGTACTCGCACAAACATTCCGCCCCTACATATTGACGGGCAAATAGCCGAAACGCCGGCAGAAAAAGCAGAAGCTTACGCGACCACACTAGAGCAGGTATTCCAACCGAATGCTGAACCATGCGACAGACAGTTTGCAGCAGCAACGGAAGACCAAATTGGTGAAATAGGTAATACTCCAACGCACAACAAACTTCGAAAGACCAGTGCAAGCGAAATTAAATGGCTAATAGCACACTTGCCCACTCGCAAGGCTCCAGGACCAGACAATATTCCCAATATAGTCCTGAAACATCTACCGCCCAAAGCCTTAAAAGTGCTGGCGGATATATTCAACTACGTGCTGGAACACGGAAAATTTCCAAAGCGCTGGAAGGAAGCACGAATCCTTATGTTTCCTAAGCAACATAAAGATCGGTCCATTCCTACTAATCACAGGCCAATTAGCCTCTTAAGCGCACTAAGTAAACTGATAGAGAAAATAATACTTAAACGCCTTAACTCATTCCTAATTAAAAACAACGTGATAACGGACGACCAGTACGGCTTCAGGGCCAACCACTCTACGACATTACAGATCCTTAGGCTTACCGAAAGTATCACCAGGGGATTTAACACTAAACGATCGACAGGCGTGGTCCTATTGGACATAGAACGCGCTTTCGATAAAGTGTGGCATGCAGGATTACTCCACAAACTCATTCACATAGGTGTACAAGATTCAATGGTCGCCCTAATAAAAGATTACCTCAGCGGAAGGAGTTTCAGAATCTCAATTGAGAATACCGAATCCTCATTGCACCCCATAAACGCGGGAGTCCCACAAGGAAGTTTACTCGGGCCTACGTTATTCAATATATATATCAACGATCTACCACCACTAGTCCGGGTAGATAAATACATATACGCGGACGACACGGCCCTGGCCACGCAATCTACTCAGCCACGCATCATACACCTGCGGCTCCAGAATGCTCTAAACACATTGGAATCCTGGTTCACCAAATGGCGGTTAAAACTGAATGCAAGAAAAAGCCAAACAATCATTTTTACCAGGCGAATATTGCACAGGCAAAGGAGGTGTGCCCTCCCACCCCTTACCCTAATTCAGGAACCTATCGGGTGGGAGACATCCGTCACGTACCTAGGGGTTAAGATGGATGAATATCTCACATGGAGGTAGCATATTAACTCAGCCAGAGCAAAGGCCAATGGCCAACTCAACAGACTGTACCCGCTGATAAATCTCAACAGCAGCCTTAAGCTACGCATGGGACTTACGCTCTATAAGACGCTGATCCGACCCATCTTAACTTACGCCGCCCCGGTATGGGGATATGCGGCAAAAATGCACATAAAGCGCCTCCAAACGATGCAAAACAGAATACTGCGAATTATTGCAAAACTACCGCCAGAGGCTCCTACGTACCAGCTACATGAAGAGCTAAATATGCTCACAATCGAGCAGTTTATTAAACACCTGGCATGCAACCTGTACGCCAAAAAGAATAAGAACCACAACGAGCAAATGCGAATGCTTGGGGAGTATGATATGACTCGCGACAAACACCTCCGCCCTCTATCATTGTTCGATCGCACTATAAGTATAGGCGAACCTGAACTCAACATACAGGAATACCTGAATACTTTAGTACCATGAAATTACTGGTTAGGGGATGAACGGAAGCACACAACAAACACATAACACTATAAAAACATACACTTACACTCAAGCCCTCACAAGCCCTTGTGCTACCTAGCCAAGGCGGACCCCGGGAGACGAGGGCCTCCGCGGTAATGGCACAGGCTCGCAACTGCACTTCAGGCAGACAGCCCGCCATGTGTGCGCTTATACGACCAGGCAAGATCAGGTACACGATTAATGACGAAGCCTCCGGCTTAATAACACCATAGTAAGATTAAATGACACAGTAGAAGTTAGCTCTACAAGTTGTAAATCTTATAAATATCACCATAACTGCACCTAGTTATATAATCATATCTTAAAATACTTCTAGCATAGATGATAGGACGTAATATAAATAAAAAAAAATTAAAAAATATATACGCTAAGGACAAGAAACGAAACCTTCGGGTGGAGATATAAAAACTAAACATGCTCATTTCACTCATCCCTCACATCCATCTACACCTAACGATGCCAAATGGCTGAAACACAAAAAGAACACCATCAACTATCAAACACATCACCATTAATTACTACCAGGGGGCACTCAGGGCTTATGTCATGTTTGCCCTCCGGCACATCAGTAATACTCAGTGTTACTGCCACTGGCAGGCAGCTTCCATCTCTCACCACAGAATGCGCAGGTGCTTTATGCGGTACTGCAGCATAGATGCCTTGACCTCAAGACTTCCGGTGGGGTTTTTTAGTGAGTAGGCTGCCCGGGTTCGAAGCCAGGGTAGAAGTCTTACACTCGCATGCATGCATGCGGTTAGGGCGTAAGTAGCCTTTTTCCCTACCACAAAAAAAAAAAAAAAAAAATCCCTGCTCGCGGCTACCATGAGGTACGTCGCAGCAGCTGAGGAGTACGGGGACCTCTCTACAAGAACCGGTTTCGCCGAGATCCAAGAAGGGAGCAACCAACCCAGCGGCTAGACCGGATTCCTCGTGGGGAGCCACCAGAAGACCCGAGCTCGGCGCGGCTGATTCTACAGGTTACGCAGACTGTACAGGCAAAGCAACAAGACCATAGCCAACAGTATTTATACTGGAACCAAAGGCGCCTGAAACAGTCCGGTCCTCTGTTGCTTGTGCCTGTCGGCACCCTATAGCTGCTCTATCTCTCTATCTTTCCTCTTTTCTATCATTAGATTTAAGGTTCCTGTTAGGATTAGAAGTAAGATAGGTGCCGTCATCCAGGTCACAATACAAAGAGCAATAGTCTTCGGCCTTCGCGATAGTGATCTGCTGGCGGCTTTTAGATTTCAGCACTTCTGCAACATATTTCTCTTCCTAGCTAGCTTTGATTATAGCGTGTTACAATGCCGAAACCATTCTTACAATCGCTTATTCCTCTATCTTCTTCGTGTTAGTTGAGATAAACATTTGTACAAATTATCTTATTGCTTATTTCCTTGTAGGTGCAAAGGGGATGTTAGAATATAGTAGGCTTTGTGCGATAGTCAAATGTTTGAGATTCTGTTGTCTTTGCACACTTGACGTATAAAAAAATGAACAGCAAGGATCCATTTCATGAAAGTTCCAAGTTTTCCGAAACTCACACACATAACAAGGAATATCTCCGGAATGGTTCAGCCTACAAGAAAATTTATTGAGACATAAATTGTGTATTTTAGCAAGATCTACATTTTTTGTATAGTACGATTTGGTCTATCTCTAACGGTCTACCAGTTATGCAAAAGTCATCCAGAGTAAATACGACTACAGGGCTATAGCCAGAAAATTCAAGATATACATTTCATTTGTCATCAAAATATCTCAAACATATGACATTTTAATCAAAATCGTTAGAGCCATTTTCAAGAAAATCAAAATTTTCGAAAAATTTTCCATTTAAAGGGTAGTTTTGGGTGGGGCTATTTTCTTCAAAATCTTCGTGTCGCATCTTTGAAGAACATTAAATTTAAATACCAACTTTAGTTTTTAACCGACTTTTCGTTTTTGAGTTATGCTGTCCACAGACTGACAGACTGACACAGACACACACACGGACCTTTTTCTAAAAATGCCTTTTTTGGATTCAGGGGGCCTCAAAACATATTTCCGGTGAAATCTCGACATCGAATTTTTGGGTGGAATACACTACTTCCCCTACTTACCAGTGGATAAAGTAAAAACAATGATAAAGTGATCGTTTCCTTCCACTTTAATGTTTATACTATTCTTTACTGTCCCTCTACTTCCTCTAAATACGTAGTAGAGATATTATTCATCTTTTTTTATTCAGAGCAGCTCAGAGCGTGTATTTCCAGTGAAATCTCAGAATTTTTATTTGGACTGTAATACCATATCTACCTACTCTACGTACGTGGGAGAGAAAGTAAATATAAAGAATCTGATTTGTTAGACTCACATGAACTACTCTACTATTGTACTAACCATTCTTACAATCGCTTATTCCTCTATCTTCTTCGTGTTAGTTGAGATAAACATTTGCAGAAATTATCTTATTGCTTATTTCCTTGGAGTGCAAGGAGAATATGGGAATACAGGCTTTGCGCGACAGCCAATCTTTTAGAGCTTTCATATTCCGTTCTCTTTGCACGGATAACATACAAAAAGCAGGCGCGGCTCCTCAAGGTAGGCAGGGTAGACATTGCCTGCCCTACCTTAATACATCAACAAATAATGTTTAGCTATGATTCTGCATTTTATCATTTGAACCGTAATTTTCCCTAAATTGTAGTTCAAGAAACATTTTCTCGGTTATAATGACCAGCGCATGGTCAAATCCTAGAATCTCAATTCCGATTCATCAAAACTGCGATGCGTGTTTGAAACACGCGGCAGAAATGATACGCATGGAACCTGGATAGTGGAGAGCCGGCTAGTTTAACATATGCCGGCTCGGCCCCCTTTCTTCAGTACGAGGCCCTTGAACATGGATAAGAAAGTATTCCGTCTGTATACGCACTCTCATGCGTAGATGCGTCTGCCAGCACTCAGAATACTGAGTTGGCTCAAATCCGAATTTATACGACTTTTTCCGAACAGCCATACTCCACGAACGAAGATCTCAGAGATGGGAATCGTTTCGTTGTCACTCTGTGCTAGTATTACTGTGCATTGTGGTTTTGTTTTATATGTTGATGGAAAATAAATACCTTTCGCCAGTGGCGGCTCGTGCACATTTGTTTAGAGGGGGAAAGAATTTAACTGCATAAAATTATGAAACCTTAAGTAATAATTCATGCAAAAATGGCATGCATTTGTAAGGGTAAAATGCAATACCTTTTATTGATAGAAGAACTCGGCCCTTCGCTGTTTTGCTGTCGCAAAACCTTCCATTATTCTATCATGCCGTTTTGTATCTTTTTCCAGCTGCAACAACAAGTATTTTTCGACAGACATGGGAGCAAGAGAACATAGTCTGTCTTGAACCATAGTGTTTCTACAGGAAGCTTTTTTTTCTTTTCAGTTGTAGAAGAGCTTCTTTCAACATTTGCTGTCGACACAGGCATCGTAGCAATTAAGCTTTATAGACGTTGGGAAGACATTTATGAATACCTTCCTTAATGAAGAGAACTTTTAACTCCTGAACTTTGAAACAGTTCTGCTGCAAATCACGGTTATAGTAAAACACCACAAGTTCTTTTTTAAGCAACTCACTATCAAATTGTTCCGGGAAACAGTTCAATAAGGATGAAAATTCAACATCTGGGAATGTCTTGGGAAAATGTTCAAATTTCGAAGCGTCGAGCAAATTAATAAATAATAATTTCTTCAGATCTTCGAACCTGCCTTCCATCTGCATTGCTAGCATATCGGTTATGTTGAAATACAACCGGCGGAAATGAGTTTTGAGATCAACAGCTGCAAGGCGCCTTTTCTTAATTTTAGGAAACTCGTCACCAGTTTCATTAGCAGCCGATTTGAAGTGTTCATTATAGGCTGCGTCGTTTCTAGATTTATGCAGGAAATGAACCATTTCAAGAGCTCTCCTACAGCAGAAATTCATATCATTGGTTTTAAGCTGGAGTATATCGAAAAGAATGGCAGTTTTCGAAAATATTCCACTGAAAACCAAAAGCAAGAAGTTGAATTCAAAGTCTTCCAATAGACGAATGTAGCCATTTGCTTCTATAATTGTAGCATCATCCCAGCTTTTGTTTCTTCCAACATTTCGGAAAACATTGCCAGAAGACCTTCCCTGAGCAATTTTACACATTCTACCAAACGACATTTGAAGTTCCATCTGGTTTGAGCATCTTTAGGCAGTCGAAGTTTGGTCATATTGGTAAGGGCCTCCATTCGTTTTGAGGATTGATGAAAAAATGCGGGCAAATCACTGATACTAGCAAAGAAGACCCTACACTGAGCAATGCTACTACACCTATGTGATAGCACAAGATTAAGGCTGTGTGCATGACAGTGTACAAATAATGCCTGCTTTGCTTTCTGCTTGATCTTCGTCTGCAAGCCGTTTAGTTCTCCGGCCATAACAGCAGCGCCATCATAAGACTGCGCAAAAAGTTTTCTATCATAATTCAATGGCTCTAACTGCTGATCCAGTAATTTGTATAGGGGATTGACTGTTCTATCTCCACTAACACTGTGGAAACCAGAAAATCGTTCTTGAATGTAGCCACATGGAGTACTTACAATTACTGAGCACTGCTCTGTGAGAGACCGTCCGAAGTTTCATCAGCCTCCACTGCAAAGAAGGCAGCTTTATGAATTTCATCCTCTATTTCTTTCCTTACAAGGCCTGCAACAGATTCAATTAAATCATTTTGAATGGTTTTTGACAAGCCGATGAATGCTTTAGAATTATTTAAATGTGTCTGAAGTACTTCGTCGCGTTTCATTAATAACTTGAAAAGCTCGCGGTAGTACCCTTGGTTTGATGATAATTCACTTTTACCGTGTCCTCTAGTTCTTGCCTTCCTAACACACACACACACACACACACACACACACACACACACACACACACACACACACACACACACACACACACACACACACACACACACACACACACACACACACACACACACACACACATACACACACACGAGAACCACTAAAGTTCATAATACGTGTCGATTTTGCTTCATTTGTTCATTGTGTTTGACGCGAGAAATCCTAGCTGCTTCACTTAACGCTAGATCGATGCAATATTCACTGGTTAATTCGATGGTTAATTTTAGTGCTCTGTCGAGATGCTCTCGAGATTCTTCATGCCTCTGAATTCCTCGACCCAGATTCTTAACATCATTGAATTCACCAAAGTTCCAAACATCCTTTGAGTTGGAGAACAAAACACAAGGAAAAAACAAGAGAATTTGCCTTTTTTCACAACCTCTTAGCCAATTGGCTTTTTCATACCAAGTTGTGGAGAAGTTCAACTTCCCGCCTTTGCTAGTAGCACATATAAGTCCAGGCAATGGTAGGGATGGTCGTCCCTTCTGTATAACAATTATTTATTCCTGTAATGTGAGTCTTTTAAAATCTCCGAAAACTAAAACACTGTCACTGTCAGTCATTATTCAATGTTATAACAACAAATTAAAACGCAAAACTTCACCGTCTTACTCGCGCGTTGGAAGAAATACAGTAGAACATTACTGAAAAAGAAGCAGCAACAAAATACGTGACCGAAAAGTTTACCATGCACAGTGATCAACATATCCGTGAAGGGAAAATACCTGTTAATAGATCTGGTTGAAAATAAAATCACTAGACTAGACTACCAGATGGCAGGCTGAGAACAGCCCGAGATGTGTCATTCGTGTACCTGCCCTTTTAGGGCTTAACCACTGTATGACGGGATTAGGATGTTATAGGATGGCTGGTGAAGAATGAGGATTGAGGGTTGTTAGGAGGTAGCATACATTTATGTTCCTCATCGGTTGTTAATTTCAGCGTGCAACTACCGTTGGGCACTGCTGATGGGTGGTCCAAATATGGATATTTGGCGAAACATTTTAGACTTCCAAACTACTCTATATCTTTGCCGCTTCCAATCTCGCGCCTCAGACAGGAATTTTACTATCCGCAACGTTCCAGCCTTCAGGGACTTAGCGCAGGCGCAGTTCGAGAGGAGGAACTCCTCACCTGTTCATAAGCTGCATTAGAAATCTGTTTCTCTCTCTGGTCGCTGTAGCGCTATGTTCTGTGCACATTTACTATGGGAGTGGAGGAAAGAAATAAGTTTCCTCCGCTACGCGGACACTCGTAAGGTATCACGTGGTATAAACCAGCATATCTTAATATAATAGCTTCAAATTAAAAATTTATTCAATATTGCTTGAATTTTAAGATTAATATCATTTATAAATTCATAAAAAATTTGAGGAGGATGTTTCTCCCTTCCCTCCTCTGAGAAGCCGCCACTGCCTTTCGCCTGTAAGTACTTGCAGATTAGGGGGTTGTGTTTGTATTTTACTGTGTGTTGTAATACCAGTATAACCGACTTAATTAGTGAACTAAGTATTACAAAGTCCGTTTTCGCGCTGCACTGACAATAGAAAGAGGAGTGTTTTAGCTATTTAACACAATGCTACAGTCAGACAATTTTTCAATTTCTTCATTCATTTTAGTTTTGGCTAATTCGTCCCTAAGTCACGCTCATTCACTCTGCACTTATTAAACAATCAAACAACAGGTATATTGTTTGCGTTATCCGCAATGACTTCGCCTCCTTTATTTCGGATACAGGGGTTCTGCTTTATTATTATTATTACTATTATTATTATTATTATTATTATTATTATTATTATTATTATTATTATTATTATTATTATTATTATTATTATTATTATCATTATCATTATCATGATCATGATCATTATCATTATCATTATCATTATTATTATTATTATTATTATTATTATTATTATTAATATCATTATTATTATTATCATCATTATCATTATCATCATTATCATCATCATTATCATAATTATCATCATTATCATTATTATCATTAGCTATTATCATTATCATCATTATTATTATTATTATTATTATTATTATTATTATTATTATTATTATTATTATTATTATTATTATTATTATTATTATTATTATTATTATTATTATTATTATTATTATTATTATTATTATTATTATTATTATTATTATTATTATTGTTATTATTATTGTTGTTGTTATTATTATCATTATCATTATCATCATCATTATCATTATTATCATTAATATCATTAGCTGTTATCATCATTATTATTATTATTGTTATTATTGTTATTATTATTGATATTATTATTATCATTATCATCATCATTATCATCATCATTATCATCATTATCATCATCATCATTATCATCATTATCATCATTATCATTAGCTATTATCATTATTATCATTATTATCATTATTATCGTTGTCGTCGTTGTCGTTGTCGTTGTCGTCGTTATCGTCATCGTCATCATCATCATCATCATCATCATCATCATCATTATTATTATTATTATTATTATTATTATTATTATTATTATTATTATTATTATTATTATTATTATTATTATTATTATTATTATTATTATTATTATTATTATTATTATTATTATTATTATTATTATTATTATTATTATTATTATTATTATTATTATTATTATTATTATTATTATTATTGTTGTTGTTGTTATTATTGTTGCACTAACATTCTTACTGCGAGAAGCCACTGATAAAAAGTGAATAAAAATGTTCCATTTGACAGAAGAGTGTATAAGTTCTCTAAAACTTACACAAATAACAAGGCATATATCCTAAATGGTTCATTCTACAGAAAATGTATTTTGACGTAAATAGTGTGTTTTAGCAAGATCTACACTTTTTGTATATTAAGATTTGCTCTATCTCTTACGGATTACCACTTATACAAAATTCATCAGGAGTAAATAGGACTTAATGGGCTATAACCAGAAAACTCAGGATATACAACTAAATTTCATTTGTTATAAAAATATCTCAAACATGTTGGCATTTTAATCAAAATCATTGGAACCATTTTCAAGAACATCAAAATTTTCGAAAAATGTTTCATGTAAAGGGTATTTTAGGGTGGGGCTATTTCCTTCAAAATCTTCGTGTCGCATCCTTGAAAGACATTAAACTTAAATACCAACACACACAAGCGCACGCACGCACACACACACACACACACACACACACACACACACATACGGAGCTATTTCAAAAAACCTGGTGTGTTGCAATCATATGACTTACTCTACTCTTGTACTAAGCACTCTTACAAACTCTTGTTCCTGTATCTTCTTCGTATTGGTTGAGATACATATTTGTACAAATTATTTTATTATTTATTACCGTGTAGATGCAAGGGGGATATTAGAATACAGTAGGCTTTGTCCGATAGTAAAATCTTGTAAAGCTTTGAGATCCCGTTCTCTTTGTACGCTTAACATATATAAAAATGAACAACGATGTTCCATTTCACGAAAGTTTTAAGATTTTCCAAACTGTCACAAATAATATCTCCGAAATGCTTGGCTCTAGAAAAAAAATTGTTGGACATAAATTGTGTTTTAGTGAGATCTACATTGTTTTTATAGTAAGATTACTGTTTACGAGTTATTCAAAAGTCATCCAGAATAAATACGACTACGTAGGCTATAGTCAGAAAATTCAAAATATACATTTCATTTGTCATACAAATATGTTAAACATATATAATTTTAATCAAAATCGCTAGAGCCGTTTCTGAGGAAATCAAATTTTTTAAACAATTTTCTATATAAAGGGTAGGGTGAGGCTATTTTCATCAAAATCTTCACGTTGCATCCTTGAAAGACATTAAACTCAAATACCAACTTTGGTTTTTAACCGACTTTTTGTTTTTGTGTTATGCTGTCCACTGACTGAAAGACACACAGACACAGGCGCGCGCGCGCATACACACACACGCACACGCACACGCGCATACACACACGCACACGCACATACACACACACGCACACGCACATACACACACACGCACACGCATACGCACATGCACATACACACACGCACATGCACATACACACACGCACATACACATACACACACGCACACGCACATACACACACACGCACACGCGCATACACACACGCACACGCACATACACACACGCACACGCGCATACACACACGCACACGCACGCGCATACACACATTCGCACACGCGCATACACACACACACGCACACGCGCATACACACACACGCACACGCGCACGCGCACGCACACGCACACACACAAAAACAAACACACACACACGGACCTTTCACTAAAACTACTTTGTTTTGGATTCAGCGGGTCTCAAAGCATATATTTCCGGTGAACTCTCGATGTCGATTTTTTGGGTGGAATACAATACTTCCTCTACTTACCAGTAGAGAAAGTAAAAGTATTGACGCCATTATTGTCGACTTGCGTTCTTTTAAGTATGTAGCGCGTAATAAATCAGGGGATTCGTCTTCTGATGTTGCTTCATTTATCTTAGGGGCCGGCATGGACTATGAAACACTATAGACACTCGCTGGATGGGTACTCTGCTTTCCTGTTTCCACTGCCGGGGTAGAAAGTCATTCAGCATAATGAACAGAGTAATAATAAAGTTAAGACGCTTGTGTGAGGATTTCAATAGAAGGGAACGAGAATCCTACAGTCTTTCATTGACGATATCATCAACAGATATGCTGCAAAAACCCTCGACGCGTTAGTTTGCTGCAAGTGTAAGCTATTGCATACAATAGTATTATTTTATTTATTTCCATAATTTTATTCATTAAGATATAGCTTATGCTATACCTACTTAGTAATTCCACATGATTTTATTAAGCGTCACAGATTAGGTGCCCATTCAAAATATTAGTACTGTATTTTTTTTTAAATACGGTATCATTAAAACTTGAAGGACGTCCCCCCCTACCCCCCCCCCCCCCCGAAGGAAAGCGTCTGTGATCATCACTGGGCCCGTCAACCCTGAAAAAAAAGCAAGAGTCATGAAAAGTTCCTAGAAGGAAACAAATGTTCAGGGACCAATGGGAAAGCATCCCTGAATCTAAGCAAAGGTTGCACCGCGATCTTACGAGTGATGAAAAGGCAAGATATAGGATTTGCGATGTCTCCTTCGTATCAGAACTTAGCAACGTAAAAAATCTGATGTGTTGCACTCACATCTTCGTGTTAGTTAAGATAAACGTTTGTACATCTTATCTTATTGCTAATTTCCTTGTAGATGCAAGGGGAATGTTTGAATAGAGTAGGCTTTTTTTATTGTTCCATTTATATCCCGCCTTTAACTGCAGAGGTCATATCGGCGGCCTTGCCTATTGACAAATGGTGTTACACGTTTAACGTTGGGTTTTTCTATCTTTGGGGGTTTTATTCTTTGAATGGACACACACACATTCACACTTTCATTCATACTTCCAGGCTCAGGGAAGGATGAGGAATAATCCTGGCTGGAGAAAAATTCCTACCGGGAATCGAACCCGGGACCCCTAGTGCAGCAGGCAGGTGCTCTACCAACTGCGCCACAGGGCCAGCCACCAGTAGGCTTTGTGCGATAATCAAATGTTTTAAAGCTTTGAGATTCTGTTGTCTTTGCACACTTAACTTATAAAAAATGAACAACGATGATCCATTTCACGAAAGTTTTGTTTTCCGAAACTCACACACATAACAAGGAATATCTCCGAAATGGTTCAGTCTACAAGAAAATTTATTGAGACATAAATTGTGTATTTTAGCAAGATCTACATTTCTTGTATAGTACGATTTGGCCTATCTCTAGGGGTTTACCAGTTATGCAAAAGTCGTCCAGAGTAAATACGACTATAGGGGCTATGGCCAGAAAATTCAAGATATACATTTCATTTGTGATCAAAATATCTCAAACATATGACATATTAATCAAAATCGTTAGAGCCATTTTCAAGAAAATCAAAATTTTCGAAAAATTTTCCATGTAAAGGGTAGTTTAGGGTGAGGCTATTTTCTTCAAAATCTTTGTGTCGCATCCTTGAAAGACATTAAACTTAAATACCAACTTTAGTTTTTAACCGACTTTTCGTTTTTGAGTTATGCTGTCCACAGACTGACAGATACACAGACTGACACACAGACACACACACACGAACCTGTTTCTAAAAATGCTTTCTTTTTTATCCAGTGGGCCTCAAAACATATATTTCCGGTGAAATCTTGACATCGAATTTTTGGGTGGAATACAATACTTCCTCTGCTTACCAGTAGAGAAAGTAAAAAAGCACAATAAATGCACAAGTCATTTGAAGAAAATGAAAGGAGTGTCTGTCGCAAGCCAAAGCAATTTAGGTGCCGTTCTTTAGTAAAGTGGCAGGTAATGCGAGTGTTGAAATGAGCTCATTTAGCAGAAATCAAAGTGGCAGGACTTTATGCGAAATATGACGAGTCATTTAGGGCGATGGGGCACATACAGGACGTTTTAAAAGACTCGTTTCCTGACTCAGAAATCGCGAAAGCAATGCCCATGAAACGCACGAAATGTACACCTATAGTTCAAAACGTTATTGATCAAAATCACACAAATTACTTAGCATGGGAACTAAAGTCCGTCAAATTCAATATCTTGACGGATGAACCGACTGATACAAGGTCGGTGAAAACTCCGTGTCTCGTGATTAGGTATTTTGATGATGCATCAAACAACGCGGTTAGCAAATTCTGGAACCCCTCCAATCTGTTTGAACCAGGAGACCACGTTAAAACCAATGAGGGCGCAACTGGTGAAAATGTGTTTCTAACTGTTAATTCTCTAATCGAGTTTGACATATCAATAGAAAACATAATTGGTTTTGCATCGGACGGGTGCAGTGTAATGATGAGGTTGAAAAATTGTGGTCACACGATTAAAAGAGTTGTGTCTAAACCAATGGCGTTGCTAAGGTTTTAGGGTGCCCCTGCTAAGAAATGTTGGGGGTGGGTCCTACTCACTAATAAAGCTTAAAAATGGAGATTTAAATATTACATATATACTATATTTTAATATATACTATATTAAAATATGTCAGTAGCAGATCTGTAAGCTTAATTCTCATGTTATGTTATGTCAGTAGCAGATCTGTAAGCTTAATTCTCATGTTATGTTATGTCAGTAGCAGATCTGTAAGCTTAGTTCTCATGTTATGTTATGTCTGTCGCAGATCTGTAAGCTTAATTCTCATGTTATGTTATGTCAGTAGCAGATCTGTAAGCTTAGTTCTCATGTTATGTTATGTCAGTAGCAGATCTGTAAGCTTAGTTCTCATGTTATGTTATGTCTGTCGCAGATCTGTAAGCTTAGTTCTCATGTTATGTTATGTCTGTCGCAGATCTGTAAGCTTAGTTCTCATGTTATGTTCTGTCTTTAGCAGATCTGTAAGCTTAGTTCTCATGTTATGTTATGTCTTTTGCAGATCTGTAAGGTTAGTTCTCATGTTATGTTCTGTCTTTAGCAGATCTGTAAGGTTAGTCCTCATGTTATGTTTTGTATGTAGCAGACCTGTAAAGTTAGTTCTCATGCTATGAGAAGTAGAATCGGAACAAAGAAATTCAATGCCACAGCTGGGATTTGAACCACAGATCTTCTACTTACGAGGTGGGTGCTCTAACCAGTAAGCTACTGTGACAACCTGCCAGAATGACGTTGAATTTTCCAACTGATTCGTATTTCTCCTGGTAAACCACAAAGGTAGTCCCACATCAGAGACAATTACCCCAATGGTACTTTATGTCCTGGGTCTCATGCTATGTTGTATCTGCAGCAGGTCTGTAAACTTAAAGGGTGCACGAAATAAGAAGGCACTAGGAGGCATTGCATGAGTAGCTCCAATCCCTACTCAGCTATGCAGCGCTGTTGCCGGGGCATATCGCTATGGGAAAGAAAGAGAGAGGAAATAAGCACGTGAGCGTTACCGGTAGACAAGGAGCGAGGACGGTGAGTGATTGCAAGCTGCACAAAATTAAAATCTGTCAGAACAATTTCTCTCTCCTTAAAATGAGGCAATAGGCTCTCTAATCCTGTAATTTGCTTCAAATATAAATTCCTCATCTAAGCAGATAATTTTCATTTGCAATCTAATGTTTCAACGGAGTTCACATCTTTCAAGTTGAAAATTGGGCCTAGGTGATAAAACACTACAATATTGACTTTTTAATTTTTTTTATTATATCCAATTCTCTAGGAACGTTTTCATGTAAATATATTTGTTATCGGAATGAAAATGAGACTTGCATGTCGATTTAAATAAATCTAAACGGAGGTCGAAGTTGCACAATTTGAGGCATTTTCTGACAGGTATTTCTCATGTTTTCTCAATTTTTCTAAGTGTCTATACAATGTTTCTGCACATACGTTAATCAGTTTCTATATTAGGTATTCTAAGTGAAAATCTACATAATTTGGCAACAAATGCCTAAGCACTTTCAAGCCACCTTTTACGAGTAATATTCCAATGTAGCCTTCTCGGTTGTGTATTTTAGACATTTCAGCACTTAAAATGTTCCTTACAATGAAATTTGGGGGCTCTAATGACCTAGCTGTCGACGGGCCCTTAAACCCTCCTCACTCACTCACTCACTCACTCACTCACTCACTCACTCACTCACTCACTCACTCACTCACTCACTCACTCACTCACTCACTCACTCACTCACTCACTCACGATGCAATTTGTAAGTTATCAGAGCGAAGCTCCGGAAATAGTTTCCCCAATATGTGCCAACTAGAATTTGCTATGCAGTTATTAATACAGGGTGGGTCAAAGAAACGGGAAATTTTAATTTCGTTGTTATTAGTACATGGTTTATATCAGAAGGCTTAGATTCATGCCATTGTTGAGCGTGATAGTTGCAATTTAGTAAACATGGAACAGTGGACTGGTGAGCATTCGCTTTTAATAAACTTATTATCTAAATGGTCAAAGCGCCGAAGCTGCTCGTAGCGAGTTTCGTCGTCATTTTCAACTCCGTCGTCATGATCCTGTGCCCTCTGCCCATGCGATAAATGACTGGGTTCGTAAATCAGAAGAAACAGGCTCAACACTAAAGAAGAAACCTTCAAGTAAACCAAAATCTATTCGAACACATGAAAATATTGAGAAAGTTAGAGTTGCTATAGTGAACAGCCCGACACGTTCAGTCCGGAGACATTCTCTGGCACTTAACATGGATCGCTCTAGTGTACGAAGAATACTGAAAAACGATCTAAACTGTCGCCCCTACAAGTTGCAAGTTGTGCATAAATTAAATCAGCAGGACGTAAATAATCGTGTCATGTTATGTGAGCGATTTTTTAATGAGACCGAGTGTGTGTTGTAGTGTTTAACGCCCGCTTTTACTACTACGGCACCGCAGGCGGTGACACTGATGATACATGAAGATGGAGCACCAGTGGAATGAGATGGCGGGGGAAACCGGAGCACCCGGAGAAAACCCGCCCTGACGCCGCTTCGTCCACCACAAATACCACATGTGGGTCCCTGGGATCGAACCCGGGCCACCTAGGTGGTAGGCGAGCGCGCTAACTGCTCGGCCACGGCGCCGCCAATGAGATCGAAAATAACGAAGTTCTTCCGAATTTATGGATGTCTGATGAAGCCCACTTCCATTTGAATGGCTTTGTAAATAAGCAGAACTTTAGGTGTTATGCACAAGAGAATCCACGGCAACTTCATGAGCGGCCTCTGCACTCACAAAATGCAACCGTTTGGAGTGCTGTCTCTTCCAATGAAATTATTGGGCCATACTTCTTTGAAGATTTCAATGGTCGCGCGCAAACTGTTACTGCAGATAGTTATGTGACAATGATTCAACAATTCTTACGTGAAATTATGGGATCAACAGAACAACTTGGTTTCAGCAAGACGGTGCAACAGCACATGCTGCACGAATCTCTATGACGGAACTGCAAAATTTGTTTGGAAATCATGTCTTATCGAGGAATGGAAACATTCCGTGGACTGCACGATCCCCTGATTTGTCTGCATGTGATTACTTTTTATGGGGGTATCTCAAAAGTAAAGTATACGCAAAAAAAAAAAAAAAAAAAAAAAAAAGCCACGAAACATGACGACCTGAAGACAGAAATTCTTGAAGAAAGTGCGAGAATCCCAGTAGTTATATTGCAAAGAGTGATGAGAAACTTTAAAGATCGATTACAAGAATGCGTGCGTGTTGGTGGTGGACACTTAAAGGGTGTTATTTTCAAGAAATAGTGGTTATAGCAAATGGCGAACTATTTTCTAGATCTTCATATAATAAACATTCATTTAACACATTATCTAAGGTTTCATTTCAAACTTTCCCGTTTCTTTGACCCACCCTGGATAAGACAAGTATGTTAGGCTAACCTGCTCATCAAAGTTTATATTATATTACATATAGCAAAAGTGGAAACTCGCCATTGAGCAAAAATTTTTTTTTTTTAAACCAACTGTGTGAAGACTATTTCTTAGCAAACTTATTTTATAGCTCAGTAAAAAACATTAATATGCGGTGTTGATTAAAAATTGTGAACATTGCATCGCAAGGAGAATTTTTCACAAAATAGCTTACACTTTTGGTTTAAAACACATAATCCAGGAATGAATGAACATATATGCACCAAGCTTTGAAGCCCACTTCTTTATACAGATTCAGCAGTACATCTTTCTGAAATTCATCCAGATTCGAAACCCGTTTTTACTTTCTCTACTGGTAAGTAGGGGAAGTACTGTATTCCAACCAAAAATTCGATGCCGAGATTTCACCGGAAATATATGTTTTGAGACCCCTGAATCCCAAAAAAAGCATTTTTAGAAAAAGGTCCGTGTGTGTGTGTGTGTGTGTGTGTGTGTGTGTGTGTGTGTGTGTGTGTGTGTGTGTGTGTGTGTGTGTGTGATCTGCCTGTGCGTCTTATGAGCTCATTTCACTCGCATTACCTGCCACTTTACTAAAGAACGGCACCTAAGTTGCTTTACTAACAAGAAGATACAGTAATGGAAGTTTGTAAGAATGGTTAGTACAAGAATAGAGAAAGTCATGTGAGTGCAACACATCAAATTTTTCTGTCTTAATTTAAACAGGGGCCGTCCTGGTCCCGAAGAGGTTATTTTACCTTGTTGCACCATACTCTGAGGACAATTCTTTTAAAAATGTGTAAACACTGAAAATAATAGCCCGCTCATCTGAATGCAATATTTTCCCTTTCGATTTACTCGTCTGTAAGCCGCTTGTATCAGGTTTTTAGAATGCCATATTTCTTAGCAACAAAACGAGTTATAGTAATTATAAGACACAGGTAACACTGTACATATACGTCAGATTTGGAACACTCATTAGAATAAACTAAATTCATTTTCCTTTCCTGCAGGCATTTCACCCCTTGAGAAGAAAAATATTTGAGACGATAAATAAACAATCATGATGCAAGGCAAGTGTCCTTTGCTATCGCTGAGCGCAGCGTTTCTTCAATCACTCATATCTTGGGCTACAGGCCACATAAAATATTGCTTCTTGGACAGTCAGCTTCAACATTTCTAGCTCTTTGCAATGGAATTCTTTGTAATAATGAGCCGTTGCTGGATTTGATGAGTGCAAAGAGAAAAGTGAAAAGCAAATATTGCGCTAGACAGCGCGTTACCGAACTGGGCCGCGCTCGCCTACCACCTAGGCGGCCCGGGTTCGATCCCAGGGACCCGCATGTGGTATTCGTGGTGGACGAAGCGGCGTCAGGGCGGGTTTTCTCCGGGTTCTCCGGTTTCCCCCGCCATCTCATTCCACCGGTGCTCCATCTTCATTCCATGTATCATCAGTGTCACCGCCTGCGGTGCCGTAGTAGTTAAAGCGGGCGTTAAACACTACAACAACAACCGAACTGGGCAACGCCGCCTCTCTAGGATAGGCTACTTGCTCTCGCCCACCTTTGTCTATAGCTATTTTCACGTCATGAAGGCACAACGGGCTCTTATGGACCACATTATTCTTATGGAAGAATTAAGTGCGCCGTTGCCAAATTTGCGTGTTTTCAAATGTGACTAAGACAAAGTAATGAACATGCATTTCGGTGTAAAATGTGTCGAAGAATACTATGGTATGCACGATGAATCTTTTATGCACTTGTACATTTTTTTAAAATAATAAAATGTAAAATTTTGTTGAAAGCAGATTTTTAACACCTTTCTCGCTCCGCACGTTTAAACATGGCTTTAAACCGAAATAATTGCAATGAAAAAAATCTGGATTACTCGCTTGCTTTTATAGGCCATTTTAGTATTTAGATTATATAAATATGTGTAAGCATACTTTTTTTAAAAAAGAAAGTTTAAAACAAAGTGTTAGGATTCTTCGTTTATACAGTGGAAAATGTCGTCACTGGCTAATTCTCGTTCTGCAAGTCCACGTAAAAACTTCCAGCGACAAAGTTGTCAAGGAAATAACGAAATTGTTTTTTATATAAATATAGAACATCTCCAGTAACAAGCCATCCATAAATGACCGTTTAAAGGCAAATGTTTTTAGAGCGCCAAGCACACGGCCAACAGCACCCGGTTCTCCTGTCTTGCAGATGATGGAAACTAGATGTGTGGCAGTTGTAGGGCCGATAAGGGATTGTACTTCAGTGGAGGTTTTCAATAGGTTTCGGGGATTTGAGGTGTGAGCGAGTTTTACAAGTTCTCTGGTAATCGTGTGCATTGCAGTTAAGTGATCAGTGCGCAATGGATCGCAGAAGATAAGGCGAAATTATTAAAAGTAGCGATCGAAAAACAACTCTTAGAGTGTATGATTATTTAAAGAAAAAGAACCCCGGACACAGTGACTCGTTTATTGTTAGTGAACTTCATAAGGCGACTGGTGTAAGTAGGCCTACATTTTTTATATTAAGAAAAGAATGTAAAAGGGGTAAGGGTTTATTATAAGGGCGTACTATCAGGTATTATCAGTATAATAATAACAGTAGTAGTAATAATAATAATAATAATAATAATAATAATAATAATAATAATAATAATAATAATAATAATAATAATAATAATAATAATAATAATAATAATAATAATAATAATAATAATAATAATAATAATAATAATAATAATAATAATAATAATAATAATAATAATAATAATAATAATAATAATAATAATAATAATAATAATAATAATAATAATAATAATAACAATAATAATAATAACAACAACAACTAATAATAATAATAATAATAATAATAATAATAATAATAATAATAATAATAATAATAATAATAATAATAACAATAACAATAACAATAACAATAACAATAACAATAACAATAACAATAACAATAACAATAACAATAACAATAACAATAACAATAACAATAACAATAACAATAACAATAACAATAACAATAACAATAACAATAACAATAACAATAACAATAACAATAACAATAACAATAACAATAACAATAACAATAACAATAACAATAACAATAACAATAACAATAATAATAATAATAATAATAATAATAATAATAATAATAATAATAATAATAATAATAATAATAATAATAATAATAATAATAATAATAATAATAATAATAATAATAATAATAATAATAATAATAATAAACCTGGTTGTGAGCAAACGCGGTAATCACATTGGTGCAACATGCGTGGCAACGCCGCGCTGATTCTCTATAAGAGCCATTGTGCCTTCATAACGTGAAAACTCCTATAGCTATTGCAAGGTATGGGGCCTTAAAGTGAATCAAAATAAAACTACAGAGGTATTTTTGGAGGTGGCGTGTGACGTAATGTTGCGCAGTAGTTCATCGTAGTTCATGGTGGAGTCCACTTGTCTGTTGCAAGATAAAAGGGGTGTCTGGTTAGTATCTCTTCGACTTCTAACCCACTAGCCAGCAGGCTGCTGGTGGAAACTTACCCCCACCATCGCTTTGCGTAACGTCACTCGCGCACATCCGAGCAAGGTCACGCGCCACCTCTAAAATGTACCTCTGTAAGATAATAGTGTTCAAAAAAGGAAATAAATTGAAAATATCTAAGAAATGGGATATGGGAGGTGAAGAAATTCAAGTTGTGCAGGAATATATGTACTTGGGGATTAAACTAAGCAGGAGAGGGGACTGGCAGACGCACAAAATATGGGCGCTCCTTAAGGGTATATCTGCCCTGGGTTTACTAAGAAAATGCGTGTATATCGCACCAATGATGAAGATATCATGGTTTGAAGGACTATATTCACCCCTAGTAGAGTCCAGGGAAGGGTATCAGGTGGAAATATGGGGGATGGAAAATGGATGTGTGAAAATGAATCTTATATTAAGAGCATACTGCAAACTTATGTTGGAAGTGCCTCAGAACTCAGCAAATGTAGGAGTACTTCTAGAAATGGGAAAAAAAAAAAAAAAAAAAAAACAGTGCGAAAGGAATGGCGATGGAAAGAGTGGTGAAGAACTGGTACAGGATACTACAGTTACCCGAAGACAGTTTGATAAAATGTCTTAGTTTCCAAGAAAAGCATCTCGGCCATGGCACCTGGCTGAGAAAAATAAAAGAGCGGTTAGAGAAGGGAGGATTAGGTGATATATAGGCACATAGGCATAGCTTAACACGGGGAGTATGGAAAGAAGTCAGATCGAGGTTTGAGGATATGGATCGTCAAACAATGTGGGCAGAGTTGGAAGAGAAAAAGACAATGGTTGTGTTTGAAATATAGAACAGAATTAAGACCAGAAAAGTATTTAGAAATCTGTAATAAAAAGAAAAGAGAGGCGATAGCGTGGTACCGATTAGAGGTATGGAAACTGAAAGGTCTACGAGGCAA